>CM053608.1:24240265-24350255 GCA_028646535.1 Procyon lotor
GTAGGGATAGGGTGGCTGGGTTGTGGACATTGGGGAGGGTGTGTGCTGTTAAGTGCTGTGAAATGTGTAAGCCTGATGATTCACAGACATGTACCCCGGGGCAAATAATACATTATATGTTAATAAAAATTAAAAAAAAAAAATCCTAGTACAGTTCTATCCTTTACTTTCTGTAAATCTGTCTGATAGATCTAAGCGTCAGCTTCTTGGGGGGTGGGGAGGAGGAACCTTATTTTTTTCTGTTATCATTCTTTACGAGAGGCTGCCATTCAGAACACTGTACTTGTCCTCCAGGTCAGCTCTGAACTACATTTGCTTATGCAGATTCTTATATATGACACATGAATTCCAAAAGCCCTGTTAAAATGTCCGGATCACTGAATGAATGCGTGACATGGAACTCCCAGCTGTTGTGTTGAGCTGCTTCTCTTGGCTACTCTTGGAACAAGGGTCTAGAAAGCCCTGCTTTGCTCTGTGTTCACTTCACATGTTTTCAGTTATATGGGAATTCAACTCCAAGGCAAGAATATCGTGGTAGATGGAACGTTCTAATTGTGTCCCTCCCTTCCCCCAATCCAGAGGAAGTATTCATCTCCAGGTCTCTGCCTCCTGCTTACCCTCAGTGGAGCCCGGATAACTTTAACACACAGAGGGTTCACTGCTCTTTCTGGCAAATCTTGAAGGTCATTTTTCGCTGTTTCTTACGGTGACTATAACAAGATTCATTGTAAACAAAGTAGCATATCGGGAACCTATAAAAAGTAGTTAAAACATCCTCCTAGTAGGACAAGACAATTGCTATTAGAGAGAATTGGCAACATGGGATTGGGGCGGGGGGAAGATATCAAGGTTTGAAAACTTGCATGTTCCAGTCTGTATCTTACGAAGGTGGGTGATACGGATTTTTATCTGAAAAAGATGATGGGCCTCAATTTTGTTCTCTCACTTTCCTTGTATACCAAAAGGAGGACAATTTCTAGTAAATATTTGAGGTCTCTTGCTTTAAGAAGAAAGCCAAGAATGGCAGTGACCTCTGAATGCGCCAGTGACCTCCAATAACCTCCCAATGACCCAGCAAGTCCTCTCAGTCGATCAGTTCAGCTGCAATGTTCAGAGTTAACAAGGTTTCATTAGGGCGGAAAAAAATTTGCCTCTGCTTCCAAACACGAGCTGAGCTCTGATAGGTCCTCAGCGGGGGAACAGATTTCCCTTTTTTATCTTTCTGCCTCCCTGGTGTGTAATCTTGTCTTTTGAAATAGTGGCAATCAGAACAAATTACCTAAAGAGTGGGGAATGAAAAGATTTCACAGTCATTTGGGGTATTTTTTCGTTTTCTTTAACAATCGGTACCTTCTCTTGGTAATTGAAAATGATCCAAGAAATCTATACGTACTTGGTAATGCTTTTCTAAGCAGGTGAGTGAGAGAGAACACTTCAGGTGACAGGAATTGTTTCAGCCAGAGCTGAGAGCTCTGGAAAACCAGCAAACTACCGCCTTGCCTGGTTCTTTCCCTCAACCAGAACCAAGAGGTCTGGGACAATGACTTCTGCGGCTGGGAGGGAGTCAGAGCCTGGAAGAGGACAAAGTTCTGTGGCTGCTCTTTGGCTCACATTCCAGATAGAGAGTTCAGTGTGATTATTGTGTTCTTTGCAGTCTTGAGAAAAGATGAAGAACAGTGTTACTCAGAATCCAGCCTCGGTTCCTGGTTGGTGCCCCCTCTCACCAGGACCTGGGTTACTGGAAGGAAGTCAGCCGGACCATACCTCTGAACCACAGGGGCTCTCCGCACTGGCTATTTGAATCATTACACTCTGCCCTCACATGTATCCTGGGAAATGTGCTTGCTTCCAGAGGTTCAGGGAGGTGAAGAATGTGTCCCAGTCCACTAGGACTGAGACAGATTTGATGCTCTGAGAGGAGAGACTGCAAGATTAGGGTAGGGTGAGGGGCTGACACTCCAGGGGAATGCTTGGAGGAACACCTGCCACATTAGGGGTCGTTTCTAGAGGGAACAGCCAGCCATTTGAAAGGCTAGCTTCTGGACAAAGCAGTATCGCCTCAGCCTCACTCAGAAGCCACTAGAAGTTCTATGGCAAAGAGATCATGTTGCTGCTTGAGAGTCAGATGGAAAACAGTGAGCATCTCGAGCCTCGTGCATATACCCGTTCATGGATGAAATCAATGAGCAGAGGTTGGAAGGACCCTCTCTAGGGCTTGGGACTTTCTGAGCCTCATGTTATCCAAGACAAAAGTGCCTGGGGGGATATCTGCAAAGTCTGGGGAGACTCCAAGAGGTGATGAAGGCTCAGTTGTGTGTCGTGGTAAGGATTTAAACAAGAAGGAATTTTCAGTAGCAACTCAGGAACATGAATACCAAATCAGTAATTTCTAATGGGCAAAGACATGAGCCCATGGTGCTCCAGGGTCTGTAATAGCCCCAAATGGAGGTACGTGAGTATCAGTGAAGGTCATCTCTGCAGGTGCATTTAATCCAAAGAAAGCATCAGGGAGCTGTGAGAGTGCTAGGTCTGAGGTACAACACTCAGCCTTAAGGGTGAGGAGATTGGGCGCCTGCCAGGGATTTAGTCATTAGGAGAAGGAGTGCAGGGTGCATAGCCAAGCCATTAGTGTGGACTTCAAGGTCAGAGCAGGACCATTTTTATCTAGACTAAGTTCAAAATAAGGATACTAGACCAAGTTCAAAATAAGGCCCAGTGACCTCTCTTTACCTTTGGAGAAATGCAGAAAATATATTTACTCCCTGTGTTACTTTATTTTTTTTAAAAAGACTTTATTTGTTTGAGAGCTATAAAGCACAAGCAGGGGGGATCTGCAGAGGCAGAGAGAGAAATAGACTCCCCCTTGAGCAGGGAGTCCGATGTGGGGCTCTATCCCGGGACCCCAGGATCCCGACACTTAACCAACTGAGCCACTCAGGAGCCCCCTCCCTGAGTTACTTTAAAGCTGGGTGATCCAAATATTCATCTCTGTCTTCCATTAGTCAAGCCAAATTTTTATGTGCTTGGCCAAAAGCTATTAAAAATCAGTATAATAGCCAGGGTTCAGAGTAATTCTTAAAATATAAAACGAAGTTTATAAATTATGAAATCACTCCTTAAACATAAAAACAAGTAACATTACCAACTTACCTTCAAACTCAGCTTCACAAAAAGGAAGTATAATTGTAAATTTTAACAGCGGCGTGTGACCTGCATTTTGCATGATTTGTAGAACAATGTGGGCAACGAGAGCTTGTGAGTCACGAGCATGTCTATGTCAGACTGTGAGTAGCTTGTCAATTTCTTAAAAAAAAAATTGATCTTGAATATATTCATGTCCAAGTCATCTCAAGGTGTTTCTGATGTGAGTCTTGTGCTAAAGAGTGGAGTTATTTGGAAGATGTTCTAACTAGGGGACCCTCTTGAAGAGGTCCTTGAAAAATCCTCTTCTCTCTGCCATGATGATGGCTACACGGTCCATCTTAATTTGTAAAAAGCTGTTAATGTCTGGTGGGTCACGGAGGTGCTAGTGGTGGAGATGAAGAATGAGGAGGCGTTTTGGGCAGCTCTGAATAACTTTTTGAATTTATCGGCCTTCCATACATTTTTCAGAGGAAAAAATAGTGGCAGAGGATTGACAATTATGGAAGCTTGGCGGTTGGTCAAGGGAGTTCATTTTACAGTCTTTGCTGTTTAAAATTTTTTAGAATAAAAGTTAAAATAGTTCTCCGAGTAGTTCCTGGGGATTTTTTTTTTTTTTTTGATAAAAAGAAAATGATTTAAGGGATTCTTGAATTCTTGCATTCTTCATTGAAAATCAACTTAAAAGAGAGAGATAGATTTAATTATATATGTCTATTATTTTGCCTATTTTGAACATTTATGGATGTCTCATATTTATATTTCTAGGGTGTAAGAGAAAGAAAGTGAACAAATGAGGCTTTTCACTAAAGACATTATGTATTTTTTCCTTACTGCCCTAGTGCTTATAATCTGAAAATTTCCATTAAGATATGGAAAGTAGACAACTAGCATCCACTTTCCACTTTATGCAATAGGCTTAGCAAATGGCTCTTAATTAAATACACACACACAAAAGTACACACACTTGCCTTGCATTATATTGCCATCTTTTATGCAGGAAAACTCCAGTGAGCATTCTAACCCTGGGGTGTATTCTGAAATATTCTGTGCAGCAAGATTTCCTGGTAACTCATTCAAGAGGGAATAGCCCTGGGTTTAGTCATCTACATACCGTCTTCATTTAAATAATTATATAGAGCTTATAAATTACAAACCATGACCTCTCATGCCTGGTTATGTATTTTAAAGATCTGTGTGAAAACTCATTAAGACTGGTTGTGTGTGTGTGTGTGTGTGTGCGTGTGTGTGTGTGTGTGAATTTGATTGTGTTTTCTTTTAAGATTTTACTTATTTATTTGAAAGAGAGGGCACGAGCGAAGTGGGGGCGGACGGGAGGGAGAAGCAGACTCTTGGCTGAGCAGGAAGCCTGACGTAAACTCTGGGATCACGACCTGAACCAAAGGCAGATGCTTAACCCACTGAGCCACCCACGCGCCCCTTGATCGTGCCTTCTATTTGTACAGAAACTCTAAGCGCTTGGAAAACCACATTGGTTATATTTTACAGAATATTAAGAAAAACTTCAGAACCATTGACTTAGTAGTTTAATAAAGTCATTCAGTGAAGAAATATTTATGAAGTACCTTCCTGAGTCCGGCGTGGTGGTAGGTGTTACGAACATAGTAAAGAACAAAGCCAGGTGATTGTTGTCTTCACGGGTCTTCCAGACTAGAATGGGAGCAAACGGTAATCTAAATAACCATCCATATGACTATGTAATTACAAATGCCACCAAGTGTTGTGAGAAAAGCATAGGGTATTTGGAGAGTCTGTCAAAGTCATTCCCACTGAGCTAGAGGTCAGGAAAGGCATCCCCAAGGGGTGCTATTTGAACTCACATCTGAAAGGCATGAAGGGTGCCAGATTGAAGGAAATGAACACGATAAGTCCCTGAATTCAGGAAGAAACATGGCACACTTTGGAAGTACTGAGAGGCCAGGGTAGCTGGAGTGTAAAGGGCAGAGGGAAAATAGGGATCAACAAAGCTGGAGAGGTGAGCTCAAGCTCAATCCCGCAGGGCCATGTGTGCCATGGAAAGAATTTGGTTTTTATCTTAAGAGCAATTGGAAAGTCTATTAAGGGTTCTAAGCAGGGGGGGATTACATGATCTGATTTATGCTTTTAAGGAAATCACAAGCATGCCTGCGGCTGGTGATTAAATGATTAGGACCAGCCTCTTGGCCATCACTTGGGAATGTGGGGTGAGTAGAATATTATCCTGTCCTCTTCAAGATCACAAGCTCTGGGAGTCAGACTTGTAAACAGATAAGGATGATGCAGCGTGATGAGCTTCACAGGAAAGGTGAATAAGACCTGTTACTTGAGAACAGTGGCTAAGGCAATTAATTTTGACTTGGAGAATCAGAAGAGCTACTCGAGAAGGTATCATCTGATCTGCGCCCTGAAGAATGAGTAAACTTAAAGGTAGTTTGAAACACCCTGAACTTCCGTGAATGGGAATGGTAAGCAGTCTGATATGGCTGTGTCATTGCCAATAACCACACTCCCTCCAACTCAGTTTAGATGCTTCCAAACTGTTGCCTCTACTCTAGTATCTGGACCTCAATAATTCTTTGATCACACTAGGGCCAGGAATCCAACAGCTTCCACAGAGTTTCACTGTGTCTCACTCTCCTAGTTTCCTCAATTGTCCGAACTAAATTTCGTGAGCCATCATTAGCATTATTTCCCTGTATAAACCCTCAACTTCCCTGCCCTTCTCTAACTTTGTCTTAAAGATTAGTCAATGGCCCTCAACCTTGGTTAGCTCCAACTCTGCTTACTCTACTCTCTGGTTAAGCAGCTGCCCTTAGCTGGAGGAAAATCTCCTGTCCACAGGCAGGAGTCTTATCTAGGGTCACTGTGGTCTTATCTGTGGTCACTGAACTCAAGGGAGCACTCAGCGTAGCCTTGCAGTCTTAGCACATTTTCTTAACCGGTTCACTCCACCCTACTTTCAAATGACCATTGTTCACCTTTTACTCTCTCCTCAAAATAGCCACACTTTTATCCTCACTCTCAGTGGATGACTTAGACTTTTGTTTCAATGAGAAAACAGAAGCAATCAGAATACACTCTCACATGCTCCCACATCATATCTACTCAGAAGCCAGGATCTGAGCCCGTGGGCTTGTTTCCTCCCTACTGCTGTGGATGAAATGCCAACCCTGCTCCTGTCAAAAGCTAGCTGCCTTACCTATGCCCAGGTCCTTCCTCCTCTTCAGGGACAAGACTCCATCAAATCTTCTGTTCCTTTACTCTATCATTAATTTCACCCTCTCTACTCAATCATCTCCATCAATATGGAATAAATTACAATATCTCCCATCTTAAAAAAATATAATTCTCTCTTGACCCTACATCCCCAAACATCTGACCATTTCTTGTCACCTCCACTGCCATGACCCTAGTCTATGCCATCAGTGTCTCTCACCTGGATTTTTGCAATAACCTCCTAACTGCTTCCGCATTTGTTCCTTTCAGCCCTACACAGCATAATCTCAACTCAACAACCCGAGTGATCCTCACCCAATGTAAATAATAACTTGTCACTCTTTTGTTCGAAATCTCCTAATAACATTCCATCTCATTCAAAATAACATCCAAAGATCTTATAATGTCCTGTGAAGCCCTACTCGATTGGTCCCCCTGCTTCCTTTCTGACCTCAACTCCTGTAAGAAACCCCACTGTTTGCTCTACTTCAGGCACCCTCTGGACATAGCTGGCATGTTCCCTTCTCCGAACCCTTGCTCTCACTATTCCTTCTTTCTGAAAAGCTTCTCCCAAGAGCTTTCCTTGACTTGCTCCCTCACTTCTAGTCTCCATTCTTGCAACCTTATCCTCGAGGTCCTCCTCAATCACTGTTTAGATTAGCAACTCTTTACCTGTCATCTTCCTCATTCTCCACCTGTGCATTATTTTTCTCCATAGCGTCATGGCATCTGATATACTATATTAGTTAGATTAATGATAGACCCTGTAAATATTAGTTCCAACATTTCTGTAATTTAATATATTCCAAGTGCAACACACGTGCTCCCTTAACAGCTCAATGCTAATGTTCTAGCTAGTGGGTGGCTTACCATCACCTGGGATTCAGGTGCCTGGATCCTTTCATCTTGAGGCTCTGTCTTCAGGACCTCAGAGTCTTCTGTATGCAGCAGGAACCAGGGGAAGAATAATAAGTGCAGAAGGCACAGCAGGTTCTTAAAAACCCTGTCTTGGAAATGATACACATTACTTCTGTTCATATGACATTGGCAAAAGCTGGTGATGTGGACACAGTTGGATGTAAGGCAGGCTGTGAAACATAGGGGCAGGGCCTCTGCCTGCCAGTGACAACTCCACTCTGGAAATGTTGGTGGACAAAAGGCCATCTCTACTGCACACGTTATATATTTACTTGTCTAGGTTTGGTGTTCCTTCATTACAATGGAAACTCCATGGAAAATGATATTTTTGTTTATTTCTTGTAATTCCAGCACACAGAATGGCTCCTGGTTCCTGGTTGATTCCCATTTATTTATTTATTTATTTTTTAAAGGCCATAGAGTGGAGGAAGAGAGGGGCAGGGTCGGAGTGGAGGCTGAAAAGATAGAGTCAGATCACAACAGACTGTGGCTATATGTGCTTGTAGTCAGCATGAGCTTGGGCTTCTCTAAAGCTTGAATATGACCAGATCACAGGCAAATTGGACTCGAACCAAAGGATTTGGCCCCATTTTTTTCCCCCATAAAACCATTTGGACAATAGTTGCACAACAGGAATTTCTCTATTGCCATCCTGTGGCTTTGTAGATAAGCAGCAGTGAATCAGCCAGGACCAAAAAATGTAATTCTGTTTGATTTAACTGCTCTTGTATACACACGGACTATGTTCCTCCATGGGAAAGTTTTACTTTGTTCAGTGGACTGCGTGTTAAATTGGTGGCAGAATTCCAAATTATTTCTTTGTTTTTTTTCCTCTACATGCACTCCTAATTTAGGCTTGATCTATCATTACACAGGTAAGCATAAAGCATTAAATACCGTGAATGTACTCTGGATTGAAGTGATATTATGAGGGGGACTTTGGACTTGAAGCCAGGTTCTGTGACTCCTATGCAACCTCCCTGCTATGTCATCATTTGAGATTCAAGCGTTGAATTGAGTGCACCGTGTTTTTGATTTAGTAATTCATGTTGGGTTCCTTTAAAATACAACATGACCATGATGTGTCAAACTAAGAGAAGGCACATGTATATTTGGTCAACATATTTCCAAACATTCTGGTCTTTGGAAATGTTACATAATTGATTGAACACTAGTTATGTTGACATAATCTCTGTACACTGTAGGTGTTATTAATTGGTTACATAGCTTATCATAAAAAGTACTTGCATCATAAAAATCACTCAGAAGAGGTGTCCCTAAAGCAGGTTCTATAATGTGAATTATCACGTATGCATAAAATATTGGTTTTATAAAACATTTTTATTAAACACTGGAAAGTATGCTTATTATTTGAAGAGAAATCAATCCAAAGGACTTGTCAACCAATACAATGGGTATGTGGTTGCAAAGATGCCATACAGAGCTATCTGAGAGAGAGAGAGAGAACTTGGCAAATGTCTGACAAACCCTCCAGCTCTTACTCTGGAGTATTTTTGTTTGAAGCTATGTTACGTTTAATTTATCTTATTAAATAATTTGTATCTTTTTAAAATTTATTTTATTTATTTATTTGACAGAGACATAGCGAGAGAGGGAACACAAGCAGAGGGAGTGGGAGAAGGAGAAGCAGGCTTCCTGCTGAGTAGGGAGCCTGATGCAGGACTCAATCCAGGATTCTGGGATCATGACTTGAGCTGAAGGCAGATGCTAAAGGACTGGGCTACCCAGGTGCCCCCATAATTTCTATCTTGAGGCAAAATCTTTTCTGAAACATCTACATGGACTTTGGGACCCATCATGTGATGTTTAGTATATATATGAAGAGTAACTACTTCCACACGCCCAAGTGGGAGATGGGAACAAATATGGAGTCCTGTTATCCCAGAAGCCTCAGAGTGGCAGGGTATATTGGGGGTAAGTGGAATAAAGCTTTGACTCATGACTATCTATATTATACAACTTCCTTGACCATGGTAGAGACATACAAATTGATGTTTTTCTACTAGGGAGAAAATGCTAAGGGTAGGATGCGTAAGGACATTTTTTTCCCTACTTTTTCATTCTTTTGCTAATATATTTTTCAAGACACCAGATAAGAAAAAAATTACATTGAAAAAGCTATTTCCTTGAGTTAATTCACTGTAGGGATACTTATATATTATAAGCACTATGATGATCACAGTTGCCTTTCAAAAATATTTTGATAAATAAACTTATTTATTGAATTTTTTCCTCTAATGGAAATATTAACTAGAAATCTGTTCATGGAGATGCGAGTTATTTCCTATCTGTCAGCTTGCTAGGGCTGCTTTAACAAAGTACCACCAACTGAGTGGTTTAACTACAAGATTTATTGTCTCACAGTTCTGGAGGCTGGATGTCTAAGATCAAGGTGTCAACAAGGTTGGTTCCTTCTGAAATTGTGAAGGAGAATCTGTTCCATCCTCTGATCTTGTTGGTTTGCTGGCAATCTTTAGCATTTCCTTGGTTTATAGAGTCATCCTAGTTTCTGCCTTTATCATGATAAGGTATTCTCTATATGTCGATGGGTATCAAAATTTTTCTGTCTTATAAGGACACTAGTAGATTAGATCAGGGGCCCACCCTATTCCAGTAGGACTTCATCTTATCTGATTACATCTCCAACAACCCTATTTCCAAATAAGATTACGGCCTGAAGTACTGAAGTTAGGAAATCCACGTTCGAATCGTAAGGATATAATTCATCCTCTAATACCATCAAACCAATTATCTGAGAGAGAGGAGAAGATAGAGGGAAATCCAGTGACATTTGTATTCTTAATGCTGTATATCCAAACCCAGTTTGGTTTTTCTAGGTGATCCATTTTTATCTAAGAAGGTGGAAGAAGATAATTCAAGTTTCCCTCCTTTATTGATCTTGGTTTCTGCTTGTATCTAAGGAGGATAAAAATATCTGCCCCACATCCTGCCCAGCAGGTGTTTATGAGGATGTGATGAAACAAAGGAAGTTAAAATACTTTGAAAAAGTATAATGCGTTGTATCTTCAAGTTTGTCTTTATTGCTGTAGGAATCAGAGGTCCCCTAATTGGCTGATTACGGAAATTGTCTTGAGATAATTCTACTTATAGAGAATCCTGGGCCCCCTTCAGAGATTCTGACTCAGTAGTTCTGCAATAAGGCATAGGAAATATTTTAAGTGCTCTCCTGGTAATTTTGGTGATTAGCCAGGTGTGGAACTACTGATTTTGGAAAATTTCTTCTTTAAGAGTGAGCACTGTCAATAATGTATATTTAACTTTATTATTCTCATGAAGGGGAAAATATTGATTGATGATTCTAATAATAACACTATCAGCTGGTTTTAGGAAGGCAATATGTGTTTAGTGGAAAAGTTTTGGGTTGGGTGTTCCTGGATTTGAATGCTGATTCCATCTATAGCTCTTAGTGCTTACGTGTCCATTTAGTAAATGGAAGTTGGGCTAATTTTCCTGAGCTTCAGTTTCATTGCCTATAAAGTAAGTATAGTAATGCATACCTTGCAGGGTCTTCTGGAGAACTAAACTGGATAGCTTATGAAAGTCTACTGGAATAAACAAGTCTTTAATAAAAAGTCATTTCTTTCCTACTCTTCTAAATATTTGATTTATTTTGAGTCACGATCTCTAAGTTTTTGGCAATGAGAAATAGTTAAAATATTAATTAAAACTATACACAGTGGTCCCTTTTGCTCTACCTTTTATCTTTGCAATTAATATTTTTTGGATTCAAAAGTTTAAATGTAGATTTATGATTGCTGGATGTTTTCAGAGTACATTGGGTCCTAATGGTGCTATATTAATTTTGTGGGAGAGTGAGAATGTTGGCAGTAAATCCTGGATTCTAGGGAAACGAGTGAGCTCTAGTGCGATGAATGACCCATTAATTTGTGAGAAACTTGGGTACATGCTGTAGGGCAGGACAGAGCTGAAGGCACTGGACCATAATGTGGTTAAGTATTAAACTTCAAGTAGCGTGTAGAAAAGGTCTCCATAGCATTCCTGTGGAATGTTTTAAGTAAGCATCTGGCTTTTAATGAGTCACCATTACTAATGGAAGGCTAGTCTTGCCTCCTTAGGATCTTCACGTTGTTGGTGTTCCAACAATGCCATTCATGTACTAAGAGTTTCCAAAGTTGGAAAGAACATAGTGAAAAATGGGAGGGAAGTACAAAGTTTATTTGCAATTGCATCTTGGAGACAGGGAATCAATCTAATTGCTGAACCTAGTATCTTTCCAAATTAGTTCAGCCACATCTCGAGGTAGCCAATGCAAAATTCCAAGAAAGTCTATTTGATTTCAATTTCCTTCTGTGCACATTAATGGCAGATGTTAGGATCTGTTTCTGTTCCAAAGACTCTTGTGGTATTTGCATTCTTGCATATGACCACACAAAACAAGAAGGAAACCTACTCAGAACATGGACTAGCACATTATTTCACTATTTCATTAATAATTATTTCATTATTGATTGAGAAGTAATTATAATTTGACTGGAAAAATTCAAATATTTAGACCCTTCCATTTTTAATGGGTGGTTCTAGTGTGTATTTCAGAAGTTACTTCTCCATTTTCCTATGTGTGATCCATAATCATGGATGTGGCAGGACAATGTTGAAAGATATTAAAAAATGTCATCAGGTTCTTCTCCAGCTATAGACAGCCTGTGATGGCCTTTCTTTCCTACTGTCATACAAGAGTAAAGGGACAATTTTTATAAAAGAAATGGGGGGAAAATCAGACACAGAAAAAAAGCAGATGATCTTTGTAAGAAGACTCTAAACTAAAGCGATTTTTTCCTCTCTAAATCCACAGAGGCAAGATAAGTATCACCTCTAGATATACTGAGAAAAGTCAAGCAGGTTATGGGGACCCGGAGTTTAGAGAAGAATGATACTAGTTATTGACAATGCCAGAGATTGGAATTTTCAGATCGGAAGAAGGTAACAATGTGAGACAAGTTTTGAGATCACATAGATCTACGTAAGTCATGTGTGCATTTCAGGCAGAATATTTGGGGTGTTGCCAACAAGAGAGAGAAGCTTGATCACTGAAGACTTTTAGCCTGTGAGTCAAGGTTAGGGCTCTTTCATTGATCAGGTGGTCTGGTGTTTGTCTTTAGGTGGGAAGGGGTCAAAGTGAATGCTTCTCAGAGGGTTCAAAGAAGAGCACATGAGGGAGCCTGAGCCCATCACGGAGTTGTAAAGTGTTTGTTGAGCTGAATTGTTCAGCTGGCCAGTAGCCAGAAGAGCAGTAGCAGAGAGCCTCTCAAGGTCAGGCTCACGCATATAAAATGGGGATGCTAGGACCTTTACAGTTTATCCACATCCCAAAGCTTGACCACATAGGTTGGAGATAGAAGGAAATCACATCCAGGAACAGGCGCTAGAGTCTTGCTGTTAAATATTTGCTTAGAAAAGTCAGGCTTAATTTTCTTAATTTCAGAAAAATGGAATTACTGGTTAAACAAGGTGTTTTCCCACCACTTGAAGAGAACAGATACTGGGAATGCTGCAAATGCAACCCTTTGCAAGGCAGATTGATGCCATGGGTGCCTTTTGCTCAGATGTCTGCTACCAAATACCTGTGAATGTCCGTGATATTGTACTAAGACTGTTAAGGGGAGAGGTTTCCATAACCTCTTGGCTTTACACATGGAAGTAACTCTAGATTAAATATTATCTGGAAAGTCATCTCTTATTCCCAAGTGAAATATGCTTTCTGCTAGAACAGCTCACTGCTTCACTGTTGTACTGTTTCACTCACTCATTCATTCCTTCATTTAGCAATTCATTCATTCATTCATTCATTCATTCAACATTTAATCTGGGCACTCGCTCTCTAACAGGCATAGTGTTTTCTTACACTTGCAGATTACATTTGCATTGATTCTTACCCTGTGACTTGACATTTTATACCATTTAGATGGGAACAGGATGCAAATGTGGAGGCAAGTTATAGATGAAGTCTTTTTTTCTTAGGATGATGGATTCTAGAGATGTCACAACATCAATTAATTTTTATAAAAAGCCACAACATAAAAGGCTATCTTCTAAAATGTGATTTGAAGAAAGAGATTTATTTATAGGTTACCAGGGCTCGTGATCTGGCTGTATAATTCATCTTTCACAAGGAAAGACTCTCTGGAGAGTCTGCCTGGTTTCTAGTCTCTTCACATCCACAGATGGAGGATCCATCCAACTTTATATTTACTTTGTAAAAGTCTTTCAACCACGCATAGCCTTTCTAGAACACAAACCTCAAAATACTTTCTGTGCCTCTAATGCAACATTAAAATAAAAGAAAACA
The DNA here is from genome assembly GCA_028646535.1 of Procyon lotor. NCBI lineage: Eukaryota > Metazoa > Chordata > Mammalia > Carnivora > Procyonidae > Procyon > Procyon lotor. The sequence continues at coordinate 24,253,890 of CM053608.1, forward strand.
TGTAAAAAGGATTAACTGTTTAAATTCTGCTTTTCTGATCTTCCCTTTTTTTTTTTTTTTTTTAATTTGGAAAACAGCAACCGGTAAATTTTACTGGCTGAGATCACCCCTTGTCTCCCTGTTGTAACAATAATCAGTGGTTACTGTGGATTACCATGTGCTAAGTGCTTGACACACACTAAATCATATAATCCTCTTGGAAGCCCTAAGAGATGGGCTCTATTTCTTTCCCTGTTTTACAGTTGAGGACCAAGAAGTACAGAGGCCTCGTAAAGTGGCCAAGTTCTCAATGCTAGAAGACGTAGGTTTGGGGTATGAACTTGAGCAACTTGGGTCCAGAGCTGGTGCTCTTGACCACTGTCCTAGGCTGGGAGAGGCAACAGGGGGCAAAATGGGTGGTTATTAAGTGTTAGTTCCCTCCTACACTCACTCACATCTGCGTTTATCTCCATAGGCTAACTCTGCTTTGTTAAAAATGAGAAGCGAGTTAAAGTTAAAATGTAAGAGCTAAAACAACACTGAGTATTTTTATTTTATTTTATTTTATTATTTTATTTTATTTTATTTATTTGAGAGAGAGAGAAAGAAAGAGAGAGAGCACGAGATGGGGGAGGGTCAGAGGGAGAAGCAGACTCCTCACTGAGCGGGGAGCCCAACGTGGGAGTTGATTCCGGGACTCCAGGATCATGACCTGAGCTGAAGGCAGTCGCCCAACCAACTGAGCCACCCAGGTGCCCCAACACTGGGTATTCTTATTATTTTTTAGTCAAGGGCTCCAAGTGGATTGGGGGCTGGAGTGAGGGACAGGGTAGAGGCTCTTTAACAAAGCTCTTTAGGCCAGATGTCAGCCCCAGATGTGATAATATACATGTGAACCTTCCAAATTGAATAAGAATCAGGCATAGTCTTAGTTCATTGACTTATGGCTGACTTCCCTCAATGTTTACCATGGTAGTGGTAGTGGAGAGGGATGGGGTGGTGGGGAGAGGAAGAGAGAGAACTGATAGAGGAGGAGTTCAGGTCAGATTTCTTCAAGAGCAGAGACAAATGGGAAATCCAGAATGGGTTGGAATGGCAGAACTAAAGAATGTCTTTATTCTAAAGACACCGAGATAGAAATGTTTAAAGAACATCTCTTTTTTCAGATTTAGGGGAATTGAAATTAATCGTTGGTGAGCACTGGTGAGACTGAATCCTCATTTCTGTTGGAGTAGAAATGTGTGTGAGGAGTATTAGGTTAAGGCGAATGCTTTTAGTGTTTTCTGGAAAGGAGAGCAAGCAGGCAACTGGGTTGTGTGGACCCAGGCTCATATCAGCAAGCTGCTAATGGCCAACAGGGCCACAGCCTGAAATGATTCCTTCAATAGAGGGCTTATTGAACTTTGTGAGTGGCCTCACTGAAATGAAGCCTTCTGGTGGCTTCAGAAGTATCTATGCCAGTCAGCAGGTGTGTGAGTCTTGCACACATTACACACATTACATAAATCCCCTCGAAAGCACGGCCAGAACCTTCCGAGGGCTCCATTGCTTTGCCTGGCTAGCAGGGCTATAAGCTGACATTCTAGGCTCTGAGTGAAAAGTAAAGTAATCAATGTGTTGTTTTTTGTGACCTGCACAGCCAAGACATACGGTAGCAAGGTCTCCCCCACCTCTATGCATCTTGAACACGTTATTTGCATCGTCTTTACGTAAAAAGGAAATTCTCGTCGCCTAGAAAGTCCATTGAGTGACCTGTAAGAAGCTGGCCTCAAATTTGGCAGACAGGCTTTTGAACAACATTTTTATCATTGAGTAAAGAAAAAAAGTCAAATGTTTGTTTTATTTCTTCATTAATATCTACAGTGTTTGCCTTTTGCCATTCAGGATTTAAATAAATATACTTAGGGATGGACATTTACGTCAGTCACTTAATTTTCTCCTCAGCGTCGTTCCAGCCTATGAATGGGGCCAGAATGAGAGCCAACTGTTTCATCAAGGTCTTTTTTTTCCCCCGACTGCCTCTGACCATCTCTGATCTCCAGAGATTTGCTGTGCTAGGAAAAGCCAGCTCCCAGTGTTCCATGTGTGCCTCTTTAAGAGAAAGGAGATGTTACAGTGTTTACCGGACTTTGCTTTAAAGGTACTTGGGACAGGTCTGTTCCAAATAAAGCTCCTCTTTGGCTTTTAAAAATCATTTGCATGCATTTTTTCAGGAACAAATTTATGTACTGTGTGCAGCTTGGACACCAGAACCCGTCCTTGTACAGGATCTCTGAGGTGATCTGAAGGACACACATCCTGGCTGAGGCCTGGCTGCTCCATGATAAAATCCCCACAAGTCAGCATTGTCCTGCCCTCCTTTCTGACCAGACACTTCCATCCTGTCAGGTGCTTCTCTGAGGGCTGGGTACAAGTAGAGAGGTGAGGTACAGCTAGAGGCCTGGTGTGGTGCAAGGATCCAGCCCAGCCTTGAGCTTCGATTCTCCTGAGGATCAAGCCCATACCCCCCACTGGCTGGATTTGAGGCCTTGGGTCTTTCATCTTATGAGGCTTGATTATCTTCCTGGGAAGGTAGAGCCAGTCACACATCCTTCACAGTGTTCTGGTCAAGACTAAACTCTTCCCTTCCCTCCCAGTCCTCAATTTTGTTTGAATAACTCCTTCCCAGCTTTCAGTCACCAGCTGAGATGGCACCTTTTCCAGAAGTCTTCCCTGTGACTGGGTAGGAATCCTCCAATGGACCCTGACATCAGTCTTCTCTGCCATATCACATCGCATCTCTTACCCATTAAACAGCAAGCTCTGTGAGGAGAGGAAACAGATGTATATTGCTTATCTGGCGTACATCATCGTGCCAGAGACACGGTGGCATGGAATGGAATGCCTAGTGACAGGCGCCTGTAGTGGTGGCCCTTAGCCTATCCTTGCTCTTTCTCCAACCCATCACAACTGTAGGTGGGCGATTCATACCCCAGTGGCCATTTGCTTCCAGGCATGGATTTTTCTTCTGCCCACACTAATGCCTAAAGCTAGAACTTTTTGATTTCTCTGTCTCCAAAGGCCATTTATGTATAAAACTGCTTCCTGTTTGCATCAAACTGTCTTGTTTTGGAGACTTTCTGAAGCTTTATTAAAAACTGGCTTTTTTGATGTGGTTCTGAGACTCATCCTCCTAGAAATGAGTGGTCAGGTGGAAAGACCCTGGGTCAGGGCTGGTGAGGTGGTAAGATGTCACTTAGGACAGAGTCTCAGTGGTGGGGAGAAGAGGAGACTGGGGATGCCGGAGGGAGAGGGTCGGGGAGATTTGGGGGCTGAGCGGATGCCGAACTGGAGAGAGGGGAAGATGTCTCACACCAGGAGCATTTACCTCAGCATATGTGTTTGGTAAATTAAAATATTGAAAATATGATGATATGTTGGTTCATCACTGATGTCTTCTGTATAAAAAGGCTGAAGAAGAGGAAGAGGTTAGACAGAGGCATTGTGGCAAAGAAGAAATAGGAAGCCCCTGCTAGGCCACCATTTGGCCTCAAGACGAAAATGAGGCCTGTCTTGGAATAAGCAGATACTGATTCCGCCCCCCTCCCCCACCCACCAACGTATTCCTTGGCCCTAACCAGCTCCCTGTGACCTCACCTGGGCCTGCCTATTCTTGTTACCAGCCTCCCACGGCTGACTAAGGGAAAACTTTTTGGATTGCTGTGAAACTTGGCTGGTTTAAAGGGTTTAGGTTCTTTTGAGAAAAAGTTCAGTTCTAGTGCCAATTCTAAGTTATAGTGACCTTCTTTAAGAGTAATGATTAACTTCATGGCTAAAGATCACTGAGAGATGAAAATTCAAGTAATTCTCGGGCTATTTAAAGTAATCCCCACCTCTCCCCAAGGATTACTGGGAAAATTCACTGAGGAAAGGGAAAAGGGAGAAGGAACGTAAGTCAGCATGCCCTCGGAGGCTGGAAAATCAGGAGTTGCTCTGTAGCTTAAGCTAAAACAGAGTTGAAACCACCTGCATTGAGATCCAGGTCTTAAGAAAAAGCATATGTTGAGGAGGAACTTAAGAATTCAGTGAGGAAGCCTTAAGGGCGCTTGTGGTTGAAGGGTTGAGTAGTGGATACTCAGCTGTTGAGTATGATAAGGTGTATTCATTCGTCGGGTGAGTGCATCCGTTCACCTCCGGACATAAAGTGTAGAGAATACCGTCAGTCCAACAGCTCCAATTTGCTTGCTTATTTCAATTTTGTTTTGTTTTGTTCCATGAGTTTTATATGCACTACTAACTAAAGTGATCTTCTGTGTACTTGTGTATTCCAAGGATTGTGGCCCTCGCCTCCCAACAGTCACCGTTGTTAGTTAGCCCCTAATATCCTTCCACCTTCCCTGATTCGGGGCACCTCCCTGCCCAATACTCCTTGTAATGTCACCTTTAGAGGGTGGTTTTTCTGTGCTAAAGGCATTGCATCTGATTTCCAATGTAAACTTCCAAGGACGGCTCCTTTGGCTCTTATCAGCTTATCACCTCTGTAAATCACTTGCTGGCTGTCTCAGATCCGGGTACAGAGAGAATGGGTGGGGGAGAATGGGAAAGGAGAGGTAATTTGGGAATCTGGAATTCTTCCTATGAAAAGTGCGGGACTGAGTAGGCAGAATGTGCTGTGATCAGCGTAAGAACTGAGTGCCAGCTGCACCTTGGAGAGAGGCCAAAGAGCACCGGGCAGGGGGCAGGGAACACCGCCTGGGCAGAAGGGGGTGATCTTCCTCCCCCTTCATTTCCGAGAAATGCACGGTGTGAATCAGCAGCAAAGCATTGGGTTTAAAGTGTGGGTCAGCAATTGTCTATGAGAGCGTCCACCACTGTGTACAAATGAACGGATTCCGACACAACTTCTCCATGTTTCAAATAGAAAAAGCTTCCACGTCAAAGTAACCCGTTGGTGACATTTTCACATTAGTGTTCTGTCCTTCTTCCTCACCCTCGCCTTCAACAGAATCCGCAGCAGCCTCCTCCTCCTCTTTCTCGGGGACCGCAAGTTTGACCCCATATGCGCCAAGCGTGCCTCTGTTCACTAGCATGTGGGTGAGGACACGGGGGAAGGAAAGCTTTCTGAGGCCCTGAGGACGTGGCTGCCCTTCGGAAGGGAGCGACATCACTTCGAAATTCCCCCCGGCAAATGGCCTTTCTCTTTGGAACAGGAAAGGTTAAATGAACATTCCCCGCTGACTCCCTAGCTGGATTTTTTTGGGTCTCCTGGAGTGAGAAAAGTATTCTAAAGTTTTGAGAACCTAATTAAAAAAACATACCTATCACATAAATGACTGAAGATTGACAGGGGAATCTCCTTTATGTATACTGGGGAAGGAATCCAAAGAGGGAAACATCAGGATCCTCTGTGGAGAAATGAAGGCAAGAAACAGGAAAATATCAGCTCTTCATTAAAGGGGTGTCCCTTGGGACGCCTGGGTGTCTCAGTCAGTTAAGCGTCTGCCTTCTGTTCAGGTCCTGATCCTGGTGCTGGGGTCGAGCTCCCCCTACCCCCCCTTGGGCTCCTTGCTCAGCAGAGAGCCTGCTTCTTCCTCTGCCTGCTGCCCCCCCCGCCCCCGCTTGTGCTTGCAAGCTTTCTTTCTCTGACAAATAAATAAAAACCTTGAAAAAAAGCAGGTATCCCTGGTTATGCTTTAGCTCCCCCCTGTATTGGGTGTAAGGAGGTAGAAAATGAGAGAGAGAGGATTAAGGAGGTGAGGGAAAGATCAGAGAGTCTGTGTCCCTGGCATTCTTCAGGGTGGGCACAATCTCAGAGTGACAAAGAATTCGCTCAGTACTGGATATAATAGGACTGTGAGGCTTTTTGCCCTGTCAGGCCCTGGGCTCCTCGGAGTCAGGCCTCTGTGTCCTACCTCCTTGTTTTTATTTCTTAGCTAATGTACTTCTTAGCATCATGCGGTGGCTTCCTCCTGCTCACTGTTTACCAAATAGTGATTAACACACTAAGTGCTTATTGAATCAGAGCACTTACTAAATCCTTTCTAACTAAATGATTTTAACTAAAATATCACCTAAAATGTAATTTAAAAATATAAGCAAATTATAAGTGAGAATCATGATCAACTTTCTCTTAGTTTCCACTGTTTGGATGAAGGGTGAGATAGACATCGTGACGCTTGCTGTAACGTCCCTGGCTTAAGTTTTCATTTTTCAGTCAACAAACATTCACTGTGTGCTTGGCAAGTGGCTGGCCAGCACAGGACATAACGGTGTGCAAATGAAACACTCTGCTCATCCTTTTGGCATAAAGGTCAGGTTGGAAGAAACAGACATTGATTAAATAATCATACCCGTCTACGGTTACAAACCGTGGCATGGGCTATAGAAGGAAAGTGTTGAGAACCAGGAGGCAATGCCAGGCCCTGGATGGAACCAACCAGGCTCCATGGAAACCTACAGCTAAAGGTTATTCTTTCTGCTGTGAAGTTGGAAAGAAAAGAATTAGGATGAACTCCATCGCTGCAGACTTGGATGGACAGTAAGAATTTTACTAGACTCAGGCAATATTGCTTTGCCCCATAAAGCTGGTGGTAATCCTCTTCGTGGGTCACTGAGCATCTAAGTGAAACTGACCTAAGTTTGGCTCCAAGTCTGTGAGGTTGAGGCATTTTTAAGATCCATCCTTGGAGAAAAATTAACTTTACAAAGGCTCCGCTGAGTTTCAGATGATATTAAACTCCTTTCCTTTCATTAGGAATAACACTCAATGCATTAAAATGAGCACTAGCAGTACAAAATTTAATTAAAATAATAACTACTGGAAGAGTCCAAATTAAAAAAAATGATAAAAAATCTAATTAAAAGAAGAGTGGCTATAAACACATATTTTAACCCTTCCGTGGGATTTTAAAAACATCTTCCATAAATTCTTAGGAAATCAGAGTTCCAAATTTATGGCAAAATGATAAATTCTTAGTACATAAAAGTGATGATATTTTGTTTAAATTCCAGAGTTTATACATAAACTTTACAGTAAATGGAAGTGGTCATGCAGAATTTTTCATACCCAAGACAGACATGAGAAAGTTGATTTGAAGACAAAAATGTTTGACTTCCTTCATGATCATATTTTCAGAGGATTTTGGAGCTTTAAATTCATCATGTTTACATTCCCAGTGTCAATTTTTCTCTTCGGGAAAGCTTCACTTTCCCTTCCTCCTGATATCCGAGCCCACGCCCACCAACTCTTTATGTTCACCTATCCCTCTGCTATCTCACATGCTAATCTGTACCTTGATTTTGAAGGTCTACAAAATAATAATGCAATAAAGGAATTTGTCATTAATTTTACTGGCAGACCCTTTACTGTTATTTCTCTCCGGTTCTTAATGACGTTATGTCTGTAAGAGGCATTGATCTAGTGCTGAAATGAAGGCTTAAGCCACAGCTGCATATGTTAGAGTGAGCTCTTTGGTACTGTCTCAGGGCTCTGTTTAATAACTTCTTTACCATTAGTAGCTTCATGCTGGCCAGGCTGACATTTTATTTATAGGCTGAATCATTTACATGAATCCAGAAGGTCTGCATCTGGTCTTGAGAGGCCACCAGCCATTGTAGTCACTGGGACAGGGTTGGCAATGCCTACTGTCGTTTGCATTACTCAACTCCTACCCTATGTATAAAGAAAGGAATGACTTTCTTATCAAAAGATGGAAGGTGAAGATGGTTTGCAGCCGCGTGAGGAGTAATGAGAAGTTTTAAGGATTTGATCTTCATATGGGATCTTGTTTCTTTAATTGTGGACCATGCCTATTAATTCTGTTTCTGTTGCAGCTTGCCATAGTGTCTGAAAACCAATCAACAGTAGACATTGTCTCTTCAAAGAGATTGTACGATGCTTCCCAGCAAGACCTCCATGTCTTGACTTCTGTGTCTACTGGTTCTCCATCCACACCGATTATCAAGTCCAGTTGTGGGGACACGTACTGTGCCCTGTAGTTCTACAGATGAATCACCAAATACGGAACTGAATCAGAGATATGAGTCTACAGGGTGTATAGATGTATTATTTCCATTTTATATTTTCAGTTGTGCTTTTGCTTTTTACTGAAAGAAGCCACAAGGACCAGCCAAAGCAGACTGTTTTGGATCTTCCCTCCCAACCCTGATTAATATCATTGAGGACTTTGTCTGTCATAATTCTTAGCATCCAGCTGAGTAATTTCTTTTCGACTTACATACTAAATGTGTTTTGCTTTCTCTAGGAAACTGGTGTTTTTCTCCTCATGGACAATGAAAATAATGTAACTGACAATATTTCCACTTTTACTTTGGGTGGTAAGAAACTCAGAAACACTGCAGAACCAAATTATTGCTCTTCTGTTAGACCCCTTGGCTTGTGAATTGGAATCCCATTTTTCCCTCTGATTCTAACAATATAATCTGATTTACACCTATCTTGGTGTTTCTTTTAATTTTATTCTTATACGCTATATATTACTTTGAGGTCATCTCAGAACCTTTGTGATTTAAGGAAGCTTGTCAATCAGTTAATAAAAAAGCTAAAATAGGAATTTCAGATTATTCTCATGGATTGTTTTCCCATACCATTTCTGACAAATGGTCTGGTCCTGTGTGTTTTTGGATCATCATGTCAGGAGATGGAGGCTGGGAAGAAAAAGTCAGAGTTCTTTTATGTGTGTCTCCTGATAACTTCCATTATTTAAGAGGGCAGATCACATGTCTCTGAGCCAAACTACCAGGATTCTTGGAGTCCTGCCTCCTTATCTTGGAAGTCAAGGGACTGAGGTTTGAAAGAGGAAATTTAGGTCCTCTACGGAAGCAAAAAAAACCCCAAAAAACAAAACAACCCCCCCATTTGGTGGTATAAAATGTTGGAAGTTTTAGGATTATTTTGTTTTCCTATTTCTATAATCAACCTAATTCAAAAACTGTATTTTGTCTGAAGGGAAGCTCAGAGTTATTTTCATAGTTTCACACCTTCTGTATACAGAGTACCAGGTTTTTCAACAAAAAGAACAGCAACAACAACAACAATAAAAAGTGTACGGGATGAAGAGGCACATTTGAACACGACAAATTCCAGCATAACATTGCCTCCTCACTTGGGAAAGTTTGCACTCAATCCCCGAATATTGCTCCCCACCACCCCAACCCACCCATGCCCCAAGGGGACTTAAATAGCAAATAAAATATACCATGGCAGGTATAAGGAGGACCACAGAAGAAAGGAAAAAATCCTACATATTAATACCCTAGAAGGCACTTTCCCCCTGCTTTTTAAACAAGAAGCTCTGCATTTTCTTTTTTCATTTTTTTTAAATTGAAGAGTAATTGACATAGAACACTGTATTAGTTATAAGTGTACAGCATAGTGATTTGCTGTTTATATTCATTATGAAATGGTCATCACAATAAGTCTAATTATCATCCGTCAACATACCAGGTTGTTATATTATTTTTGACTATATTCTCTATGCTGTGAATTGCTTTCCTATGTCTCATTTATTTTATGACTAGAAGATTGAACCTCTTAATCCTATTCACTTATTTCATCCATATACTCACACCCCTCCCTTCTAGGGACCAGTTTGTGCTCTGTATCTATGAGTCTGTTACTGTTTAGTTTTGTTCGTTTGCTTTGTTTTTTAGATTCCAGGTATAAGTGAAGTCATACGGTATTTATCTTTCTCTGTCTATCTTATTTCACTTAGCATAACATCCTCTAGGTCCATCCATGTTATTGCAAATAGCAAGATTTCATTCTTTTTATGGCCAAGTAATATTCTATTGTATATATATACCACATCATTATCCATTCATCTATCATTTGATACTTAGGTTGCTTCCATATCTTGGCTATTATAAATAAAGCTGCAACAAACATAGGGGATGCATGTCTTTTTGAGTTAGTGTTTTCATTTTCTTTGGATAAATACCTAGAAGTGGAATTGCTAGATTGTGTGGTATTTCTATGTTTAATTTTTGTAGGAACTTCCATACTGTTTCCATCATGGTTACACTAATTTACATTCCTACCAATAGTGCATAAGGGGTTCCTTTTCCTCTACATCCTTGCCAACACTTGTTATTTTATTATTATTTTTTTTTTGTCTTTTTGATAATAACAAGGTGCTCAGCATTTTTGTTTTGCATTTGGCCCAACAAATTATGTAGTTGGCTGGGCCTGGGAACTTAAAAGAGAATCTTCAGCCCCATCCTAGGTCTAAATCAGAATGTCTGTTTCCAAGATTTCTAGGTAATTCACCTGCACATTAAAGTTTGAGAAGCACTGGTCTAGAGGTGTGCTATCCAATATGATAGTCACTGACCACATGTGGTTACGGAGGGCTTAAAATGTAGCTAGCCCAAATTGAGATGTGCTTTAATTATAGAAAACATAGCAGGTTTTGAAGACTTAGTATGAAAACATAAAGTAAAACATCAGTAAATTTTATATTGATTAAGGGTGTCATCACATTTGGAGATGTTAGGTTAAATCAATATATTATTTAATGTCATTTTACCTGTTTCCTTTCCTTTTTTGATGTTGAAGCTGGATAACTTTGTATTACAGAGTGGTCTGCCTCTGTGGCTCATATTTGTGGCTCACATTATATTTGTACTGGATAACCCTGGTTAGATTCCCCCTTTCTACTTTTTTGTTTTCATTTCAGCTTACGTATCCTCTGTCACCTTCTTTCTGGAGCAGGTTAATTGAGTCCAATATTAAAATGGTAAGCTAATGTCATCTAAAGTGCTCGTGTCTTTCTAGCACTTGAATATGCTACCATTTCTAGATATCACTGAGTTTTAACCGGGATCTTTAGTACCTTATTCCATTGCAGGCTTCTAGAACCTTAGCTTACATCAGCATCCCCTAGAGGGCTTGTTAAAATGTCCATCAGTTTGCTGAGTCCTGCTTCCAATGTGCCTGACTCAGTCTGTCTGAGGCTGGGCCCCAGAATTTCATTTCTAACAAGTTCCCAGGTGGTACGAAAGCCACTGGTGTGGAATCCACACTATAAGGCCAAGTGTTCTTATGGCTGCCAACTCTGGCTAGATGCCAGATTTGCCTGGGTAACTTAAAAAAAAAAAATCACTGGAGAGTGCCAAAGACCCACCTCCAAAAACTGGAATTTAGTTGGTTTGGGATGTGTCTATTTATCTTAAATGGCTACCTTTTATTTATTTTTTTAGGTTTATTTATTGATTTATTTTAGTGATCTCTTTATCCAATGGGAGGCTCGAGCCCACGACCTAGAGATCAAGAGTCAACATGCTCTTCCTACTCCACCAGGCAAGCACTCCAGGTAAACGATATTTTTAAAAAACTCCCCAGGTGATCCTATCACAAAGCAGGGTTGGGAATGAAGGCCTTAATTCAAAAGCAGTAGTAAGTGGGAATTGATGGGCATCGGGACAGGGCCAGCATAGGGATGTTTCTCTCTTTCCTTTTCCCTTTGGGGGAATAGAGAGCAAACCATATGTTCAATCTTCACCCCAACCTGATGGGACATGTAGGCTGATTTGCACCATGGCAATGAAGATGGGGCTCAGGGAGATACAGTGAGTTGCCCACATTGCACAAGAAGGCAACAGGAACTCAGGGCTTCCTCCTCCTTACTTCCAACACCCCAGTAAGCCCCTGATGCATTAAAAGGCCAAGAGTTGGCATTTGAGGTTTCTCTCCTGTGTCTCCCTGTGTGACTGGCATCCCACAGAGGCTCCAGCAACACGCGGCTCAGCGTGTGTAGTGCCGAAGTATTTGATTTACTTCAGACAAACTTGGCACCAAACAACGTTAGCATTTTCATTTGTGAGTCTGATGTGTTTGTCAAGAAAATGCATTTAAGAAATAATTTAATCTCTTGTGTTTGCCTTCAAGTGATGAGAAAAACACGAATATGAATTCAGTTTAATGATGAATCACCAGCTTAGCCTGGCCCCGGGTTTGACTGACTCACTCAGTGTATGACTCATGTGTTATTCGATTTATATTGTTCTATGATGGATTGCTGTGACTCCTGGAAGTGTTGTATTTTCCTCTCAATTTTTGAAAACCATTCTTTACAGTTGATAAAAAATAAGAAGCAAGCATAAATGGCTAATGATGAGCTAGTACACACATATACACTTTGATATATGTGTCAGGACTTTGGCAGGGAGAAATACTGTAGTTTCCAAGCTTACAGCCGTCAGGTAAAGTAGGTTATTGGTCTTGACTAGATGAATACGAAATATGTTTGTTTCTTGACAAACGCGATGGATATGCAGAAGCAACCCTCCCCAGGTTGTACTTTGAGTTGCTTCTCAAGAGTTTGGATGACTTCAAATGATTCTTCATTTGTTCCCGCTGTTTGGTCCCAACCAGTGGTCAAAATTCCCAGGGAGTGTGAGCATGGAGAATGCAAGAATTTTTTAGTTCAAATTTCTTAAGGTTATTATCTTGAGTTTGGGCTTAGATCACAGGGGTTAATTCTCAATACTTAAGGATTTTTTTGTTATGTTCTCTTCTATTTTAGATACTCAAAAATGAATTCTGCGTTTCTTGGGTTCTAAACTGAATGTCCCGCCACTCTCGTGTGTCCCTTCCTTTCTAGCAGCAGGCAGGGATACGCTTCAAGCCAGGCGAGCTTTCTGTTCATGTGGTACCGCCCATGGCTCTGTTCTGTGGAACAATTACTGTTTTTTACCTTGATGATTATTTACAACACATTGAGAGGGTATCTCTTCACACACCAGATGGTAGGTTATTGGATGGCAGAAATTGATCTTGTGTATCAAAGCAGCCAAAAGTCATATGCCGATCATTTTAACAGGATCCCTTAAAATGACCAGAAATTACATATGCTTTTCTTAGGATGACCCATAACATAGAAGATTTTTCAAAACACCTAATCTTTCCAACTATTAGTGTTGCAGACCCTAAATGAAGTGATATTAAAAATTTACCGTGTCTAATATAATAGGTAAGCAAAATCCCTAAATAATACAGAAAACTCATTTCAACCCAAAGTATTCTTTCTTGACACACTGTTTTAAAAAGTTAATAAAAACCGTGGGAATGGTTGGTTTGAATTTTGTCCCTCTTCCTTCCACAAGTTTCTATTGATGAAGATACTATTGATCAGTAAAATGTTTAAAAGGACTCTAGTTGGTATGCAAAGAACGTATGTATTTTTTAAAGAAATAACTTAGGGTTTATCTAAAAGAATTGAGTGTGAAAGACTTGGCAGACATCATCAAAACAACTCAATGTAAATAATTTGTGAAAATAGTAAGTATGCTAAAACTATCTGGAAAATCTTTAAAAACTATCTAAGACCTATCTAGCTGTATACACTGGCAGATGTCTTAAATTTTCCCAGACTGAGTTTGGTATATTTGTTTTCTGGTCCATAATATACAGAGACTTTTAGCTGCAAATAATAGAAACCCAATATAAACATGAGAAAGCAAAAAAGAAATGTTAGGAATCCAGGGTCCCAAGTTCGTTCTCAGAGCTCTGTCTCCATTCTGCTTCTCTTGACTTCTTTTTTATGTATTAGCCTTATTTTTATCCATTATCTCAATAAAATGGTTTCCAGGGAACCTGGATGGCTCAGAATGTTAGCCTTTGGCTCAGGTCGTGATCTCAGGGTCTTGGGATGCAGCCCCCTACATCAGTTTGCCTGCTCAGCAGAAAGTCTGCTTCTCTCTCTGCCCCTCCCCTCCCTCTTGTACTCTCTGTCTCTCAAATAAATAAACAATATCTTATAAATAAATAAATAAATAAATAAATAAATAAATAAATAAATGGCTTCTTTTTTATGGTTAGGAAAGATGGCTATAGACCACTCCCTAAACTTCCCCCCCTAAAGGGTGGGAGACCTCATACTACTTCTACATAGGAAATCTCAGGGAAGACCCCCAGTTGATCCTGCTTGGGTCATAGGTTTATTCCAGAATCAATCATAATGGAAAAAGGAAGGCTCACTCTGGCCTGTCCTCTAGGGACTGAGAACAGGTACAGTCAGCCTTAATAAAACCATGGAGTTTCCTTTTAGGAAAAATGTGTACTGTTGTCAGAAGAAAAGAGAGATGGGGGTTAGATAGCCAAAATACAACAGATGTCCACTATTAGGCCACTTTAAGTTGTTTTGTTTTTATAAGCTGTAATTTAGTGGCAAATTTGTCTAATCTGTTTAGTGATTTCTACATATGTTTTTGGGTGTATGAGTGTTTATGTGTGTGCACATTTTTTGTTTTGTTTTGTTTTAAATATAGGATCATATTCTTTAAAGGGAAGTTTAGCTTTTACTGGGAAATATATTCACCTATGTCCTGAACTCAGCATGTATCCACAATTTGTCCTTGCCTCTGCTTTGGAAGCTCCAAACTATAAATAATCTGCTTAATAACCATAGGAAAATGGAGAAGAAAGAAATGGAAATATAATGTACAAAGGGAGAAATAATTCTTCAAATGGTTCTATAATGCTGCCTTACAAAAAGTCCTCAGTGCGGGCAAACCCTTCTCCACCACTGCAGATGCCCCCAGGAACCCTGCTCGCGTCCCCTTCTCTCCTACTACAACCAAGATCCTGACTTCTATCCCCTGAGATTCATTTGCCTGTTTCTCAATTTATGTAAATGAAATCGTGTACCATGTACTCTTTTGCATCTGGCTTATTTCACTCAGCAATATGTTTGTGACATTTCTCTGTGTTGTTGAATGCAATTCGTTCGTTTTCATCACTCCTCGGGATTCCGTTGTATGCATATGCCACATTTTATTTAACATTCTGTTGTTGATGGATGCTTGGGTTGTTTCCAATTTGGGGCTACTATGAAAAGTGTTGCTATGTACATTTTTCCATGCTGTATAAGAAGCGTATGTATACATTTCTCTTGTTTATATACCTAGAAAAGAAATTGCTGGATCATAGTATATGTATACATTCATCTGTAGTAGATATGTCAAATTTATTTTTCAAAGTGATTTGTTCCAGTTTATATTCCTACCAACAATTAATGAGAATTCTAATTGTTTTCAGACACTTAGTAACATTTGATATTATCAGAAGTTTAAATTTTAGCTATGTTCAAAGGTTTGCATATTTCTTTTTCTTATTGTGATTTTAATTTTTATTTCCCTGATGACAAATGGGGTTGAGCAACTTCTCATGCGTTAACAGTTCATTTGTTTATTTTGTCCTGTGGAGTGCTTGTTCAAGTCTTTTGCCCATTTTTTTCCTGGGTTTTCTTTTTCTTATGGATTTGTAGGAATTCTTTACATACTCTGGACACAAGACTACACAAACACACATACATATTGCATGTGGCTCTAGAAAGTAAATTTTTTCAGTTTTAATGGTATCATTAAATGAAGGGAAATTTTTGTTCCATTAGATTTCAATCTCCCACTTTTTTTTTTAAAGATTTTTATTTATTTATTTGATAGAGAGAGATCACAAGTAGGCAGAGAGGCAGGCAGAGAGAGGTTGAAGCAGGCTCCCCGCTGAGCAGAGAGCCTGATGTGGGGCTCGATCCCAAGACCCTGAGATCATGACCTGAGCTGAAGGCAGAGGCTTTAACCCACTGAGCCACCCAGGCGCCCCCCCTCCCACTTTTTAAAAAATCATTAGTATTTTGTACATTTTTAAGATTCTTTCTTGGGTGTCGTTGGACATTTGCATCTCCATATACATTTTACTATCATCTTGTTAATTTCCATAAAAAGCTTGCTGGTGTGGGAATGGCTTTTTTGATTTTTGGAAGATCTCCCTTCGAAAGTCATATTTAGGCTGAGGTCTAAAGGATTAAAAAGAACCAGTTATATAAGGAGAGGTGAGGCGAAAGAATTTTCCAGGGCAAAGAAAATATAGTGTGTTAAGGTTCAAAGTGTAAAAAACGTTAGCAAAGTTGAGAAACTGAAGGTGACTTGTATTGCAGAAGGAAAGTCATGAGTAAAGCTGGTGTGTGGGTCAAAGCCCAGATCCTGCAGTCTTAAAGGGGTTTGATTAACAAGTGATTAGCAGAGACTTGGAAACTATTGCTTTGTTTGCTTGCTATTAGAATGGTGTTTTTGTTTTGGTAAGATTTTACTTTGGCATTTATTCAACTCTTTTCGCACTTTTTAAAATAAGTGATTTAGGGGCGCCTGGGTGGCTCAGTGGGTTAAAGCTTCTGCTTTCAGCTCAGGTCATGATATCAGGGTCCTGGGATTGAGCCCTGCATCGGGCTCTCTGCTCAGTGGGGAGCCTGCTTCTCCCTCTGCCTCTGCCTGCCTCTCTGCCTACTTGTGATCTCTCTCTCTCTGTCAAATAAATAAATAAAATCTTAAAAAAAAAATTAAAATAAGTGATTTAATTTGAAAAACCCTCAGAAATTTACAAAGCTATAATTTGATTCTCTTTGACCAAAAACAAAAGTGTAATATGAGTTTTGTTGGGATTCCATGATTCAAATTTGAGCTGAATACATCCATGGGGACTTTCTGAACCCATTTAACTCCCACAATTCCTTGTATTTGAATTCAGTGCGTTAAACCATTTCTTTGAAAACTAGGCACAAATGTCCCCCACATGACTCAGTATATGTTCACTTCATGTCTACTTTCATTCTTCTTTATTCACTGGGAAAAATCACAATAGAGATGAGTCAACAGTAAATGCAGGAGTGTGAATCTCTGCCTATTATCCTCAGGCATCCATAGAAACACTTGTAGCTTAGAACTCTTATCAAAAGGACTTTTGTTATTTCAAGGGAAGCCCTAACATGCACAGTGACTATATCTTTTTGAATGCTTCAAAGAATCTTTACAATTCTCCAGAAAGAATACAGCTGCCTTAGCAATTGCAACACCACTCCATGTATAAAATGCTCTCCAAGTGAGCCCAAACGGTTATATTTATGTTAAAATGGCCAACCTTTACAGTAGTATTTTATATCGGAGCGATTGCGCGTGGCTCTAGGAAGTAAATCCTTGTTACTTTGTCTTATTACCGTCAAGAGAATGCAGCTCAATAAGTAGTTGAGTATGTTTATGCACAAGTAATATTGTTAAATTCTTCTGAACACCCAAAGATGACCAAGGTTGGAAAACTCATATGAGTTTTCCTATCCATTCCTGAGCACAGGGTGGTAATTTTCTGACAGAAATTTCTGTCAGAAATTTTCTGACAGAAATACAGCAATTTTCTGACAGAAAATGCTGTGGGACAGAGTGAGAAGAAATGGAAGACACAATGGGGGAGAATTTAATAAGCATGAGTAAACTAAAAATAAAAGTGGTGTTAATCCTATCTTTTCCCAGCTCTGCTCTGTCTTGGTAGCACTGGTTCACCAACAGGTGTGGTCTAGAAAAGTCTTGTCACTTGAAGTCACTTTCTAAGTAGATTGGGGTAAATTTCTTTAGAGTACATAGTTAATTCTGACTCTGAGCTCCTGAGCCCTTGTTAGGGTCTAACCTATTTTCTGAGGATATGATCCTGTTCCCCAAATACTCAGTTGTAGTCTGGGCTCTATGACAAATGGGACAGCCCCTTAGACTCTCATGTTTCTTCCTGCTTGATTCTGAATGTGCTATCTAGAAAATGAAGCACCTTTGCTATTTGGGGGAGGTTTCATGTTGGG
The DNA here is from genome assembly GCA_028646535.1 of Procyon lotor. Classification (NCBI taxonomy): domain Eukaryota; kingdom Metazoa; phylum Chordata; class Mammalia; order Carnivora; family Procyonidae; genus Procyon; species Procyon lotor. The sequence goes on from CM053608.1 coordinate 24,271,487, forward strand.
TTAAGTTTGATAAGGGCAGTACCCTGCTTCTTGTTAAGGTTGCTGAGAGGTTTACCCCATCAAGGTTTGTGCACAAGACTGTCACCTGGCTCAATCAGTCAGAAGTTTATGGAATTGTGTGGAATCCTGAGTGAGCGTGGCAATGACGAGATGATAGATAGAATTCATTTGCATCAAGTGTCCCAAATATTAGGTATTTTCAGTAATGCAGAGCAATAGATATAATCCAGAAACCTATTTGACACCTCATTAAGATTATCCGGTAGGTGTTACATATAAGAGTATTTTTAGTTGTTCTGATTTTTTTAAAAAAGTATTTCCTCCCGCCCCAAAATGAAGTAAGATACAGCAAAAATAATTGTAGAATAATTCTGACATGCATGCTGTTTTTTTTCCCATTTATTGCCAATACCTGATCTGATGTGTTGCACATACTTGACAAATGTTTGTATAAATGGATTTCAGGAGAAAGGAAATACAGTATTAATAATGAAAAGACCTGGTTTGTTGCGTTCTTCAATTAGATTTCTAGTAATATAAAATATTGGCTTTTTTATTTCAACTTTGCATAATTATTAGTGGTATTATCAACTTTATTATTACTCTCTGCTGACTTCTACAACAAATACTCTTTATTTTAAAATTTCCTAATAGTTTACTTTTCTGATCTGCCTCGTAGTTCTAATAAAAGTAATCATTTTTCTTCAACTTAGAGATTAAACTGGTGAAATTTATTGCCAGAATTCTTTTAAATATGGATGGTCCAGTGATGCTATTACATATTGATGAAACCATCAGTGATTTGGAAATCACTAGTGTGTCATTTTGGCTCATATCTTGAAGGGCATTAAAGTTCACAGCTCATTGGCTTCAAAATTTCATAGAATAGTATTACAAGAACAGTTTGATTAAAATGTCTGAGAGCCATTGGACTGAATATTCCCATCACCTCCCTGAGAACAACCTTTTTGATAGATATGGTAGTTTATGTACAACTATACCGTATCAATCAAAAGAAGCAAAATGTGAAGAAGCAAGAGTTGAAATAGGTATTCCACTGATTTAGTTTAATATTTTAGTTTAATTAAAGTTTAAATATTTTCCTTTTTAAAAAAGTGCCAGGATGCTAAATGTAGTTGTTCTGTATAGCAGATAAACCTAGTTTGTACATTTTGGGCTATAGGACTACTCATTAGCATTGAATCACCTTGTCCATGATAAATATTTAGAATGCGATTTCTAATTTTAGTTAGTATATTTGAAAGTGGATATGTGACTCGATCAGGAAACTTAGTTTCATTTTTTCTCCTTTTTGGATTATACTTACTGAAATTTTGTAGACTTTTCATACAGAAAAATCACTAATAATTTCAGTGTTAAAATCTGGACCGAAGAAACTCAGCACATTTTCCTTCTAAAGCTTACCTCCCATCTAGCACACATTATACAAATGTACCTAAGGGCTGAAGAGATTGGTAAAAATCCAATAAAATGCATGACTTGAATTATACTTTTCCCAACAAAAGAAGTAATTGTAGTGAAGCAAAAGCAATTTAATTCCAATCATGGAATTTGCTATTGAGCTACTCCCTGATAACAGGTGCAATGTTTGTTACAGGATTGGAGGGAAAGGAGCCAGTAGAAACCACTCCTGGCACCTTCTGACCATCTTCAGTTACCTCCTAGATTCCTATTAAATTACACCATCTGATCTAAAAAGTTAAGTTTTCTTTTAAAAAGTAAGAGGAAGAATCAGTTAGAGGGAAAATGAGGGCTCAAGCAAAATCAGTCTTTGCATCGGAGAGGCACAGAGAAGACATTGAAGGCTTAAAGATGACCTTCTCTGAGGACATGCTCCTCTTCTCCCACACTGCCCTCACAGTGGCCCCAGCAGATGCAGAAGCAAGTCACAGGGCTGCAGTCAAGGGTGTGTTGGGGTGTGGGGCTTGCTGGCCTACTGCGCTCAGGGAAGCCACGCTAACACCCTGCATGTGGACTGTCTTGCAGTTAGGCTAAGAGGGAGGGGAGCTTGGCTCCACTAAGAACCAGTGGGAAGGGCCTGGCACTTAGACATGCTTCATTCCTGTTCCAGCTCTATCCTTCTAGCAAGCCAACCACACAGGCAGTTTGTTTCATCTCTCAAAGTATCAGTTCCCTAGAGGGGTTGATGTGAGGGTTGGGCATAAGGGATCCAGCACAGTGCCTGGAGTTAGCAAAGTTTTGAATAAATGGTGATGTTGATGTTGCTGGAGGAGATGAGGAAGAGGATGGGGGAGGGAATGAACATGAGAAAGAAGATGATGATGAAAAGAACCGAGCATTGGGGCACTCGGGTGGCTCAGTAGGTGAAGTGTCTGCCTTCGGCTCAGGTCATGATCTCAGGCTCTGGGATAGAGCCCTGTGTAGGGCTCCACACTTAGTGGGAGTGGAGTGTGGAGCTTCTGCCCCTCTCCCCACTCAAGTTCTCTCTCTCTCTCTCAAATAAATAAATAAAATCTTAAAAGCAACAACAACAAAACACCAAACTAAGTTTGGCTAAGGCTGGCTTTTACCTCAACTTTGGGGGAACCAAGCTCACTACCCAGATGAAAGTATTTTCTTCATGGCACTGAGTTGACCAGGCGTTACAACGCACCTTCCTTCTCATATTAAAGCTCTCATGTTAAAACTCATAAAAACACAGAATGCCAGTCTTTAAACAAAATTGAGTTATTACAAAACACATTTGGATAAAATAATTTTAATTTTAAATTAGACTTTCTTCATTTTTTTTAGGAAAGGGAGAGAATTTGTCATATGTAGGGGATTTTAAACATTCTAAAAGAATAGGAAAATGTAATAAAATACAATGGGATTTTGAATAGGAAAATGTAATAAAATAACTGATGATCTTGGCTTTTGGCTGCCTTCTGCATCAAAAAATAAAATTAATAAACATTTTTAGAGGTGGAATGTTAAAAAAATATTAAGCCATGCATCATTCAAGATGACTTGTACTAGGATCTTTTTTTTCTGAGAAGTTCTCCAATGAAGATACTAGCTTCATAGTTGTGGTGGAGAAATTGATGATTAGAGAGAGTGTAGAACAAACTTACAACTTTCATTTTGGGAATCTTGAGGGGGAATATATATATATATATGAATATATATATATATGAATATATATATACACACACATATAGATATCTATATATAGACAGAGAGATGTAGATATATAGATATTTTATATTTAGAATAATTTAGAGTATTAGAATGTATTTAGAATTCTCTATATATTCTAAATTACATAAATAAATTCTCTATATATTCTAGATCTAGAATATCTCTATTCTAAGATCATAATGCAAGTTCAACTTAATTTTGCTCTGATCATATTACTGTTCATATTCCCATTTGTGCTAATGAAATGGCATTGTAATGAACTGTTTTCTCTTCCATTGGACTGACAGCTCTTTGCAAAGTGGTGTATCAGTGTGGGATGGGGTGAATGGTCTAGAAGGCAAAACTATAGTTAGGTAGTTTTAGTAGGTGCTATAGTAGGTGCTCAATGAATGCTTGAATATAGTAGGTGCTCAATGAATGCTTGAATGAATTATTGAATAGATGATTGATGGAAGAAAGCTTTTGAGAGATTTGAAAATACCTCTTATTGGAATGAATAGAAACAACATGCTTTCCTTTTAATTTTTTTCCCCCAAATATACAATTTGATCTCTGGTTGGCTTATATAAGGCTGGTAGCAACCCACAGCCCATCAAAACTGGTTCATCTTGCAATCAAATTGCTTGTGAATATGATTGGAAGCTGGTGGTGAATACTATGAGACCAAATACAGGGCTGTAAGCTAACGGGTACCATTAAGGAGGGGGGAAATGTTTTGAGGAAATTTAATAATAAAATTCAAGACTCCCCTCAAGTTTAGTGACTCCTTAAAACTCAAGAAAGTTAAAGTTTTCCAAAAAGATCTTTTTTTTTTTCCACATTGTATACTGACAGTTAAAAACATAGCAGTAAAATTGATAGTTAAGATTACTGGGAAAATAAAATTCACATGTAGGGTTATTACATTAGAACTTTTTGAATGAGTCACATATTCATACAGATAAACTTTATTGCAGGAACCTGATTAACAAGCTTATCGTCTGTATAGTAGATGTTCTTTCTGCATGCTGAGACTACTTGGAAAACAAGCCAGAAAATATTTTTTTGAAACATTCTTTTTTGCATTCTTTGATTATGTTTTATTTGCCTCAAACCCTTATTTATGGATAAGATAATGTCTGAAAACTTCCCCTTCTATATCTTGAGATACAAGTATGTTCTCCTTATGGCCTAAGTCAGTATTATTTTATATAATATAATATAAATAACCTAAGTCAAGTTGTTTTGAATGCGTTATACTCCTTAGTCACTTTTAGAATGCTATCAGCTGTAAATTGTCACAGACCACATTTCAGGACTAAAGAAAAACAAATGAAGAAATGAAGCTTGAATGTAGGCTGTGGTAACTTTTCTCAAGTACCATTTTCCCCTGAAATCAGGCATTTTTTAAAAAGACTTATTTATTTATTTATTTGAGAAAGAGAGAGAAAATGGGAGAACATGCTTGAGCAGGGGGAGGGGCAGAGGGAGAGAATCATCAAGGAGATTCCCTGCTGAGCATGGAGCCCAAAGTGGGGCTCAATCCCATGACACTGAGATCATGACCTAAGTTGAAATCAAGAGTTGCTCTTCTAACTGACTGAGCCACGCAGGCACCCCCAAATCAGATATTTTTAATGGGGTTGTCAGTAAAAATTAATTCTTACGACATTTAAGAATTAAGATTCTGAATGCCCCTATCAAATGAGTGCGAGATTTGGGCTGTCTCCAAAAACAGTATAGCAAAATGTCTATCATAGTAAGATGCAAGGAAGACCTGTGAGTAGAAAGCCATGACAATTCAGAGCAGAGGACTAAGAATGTGGATAGTAGCTCACTCCCTTTGGAGAGCTACCTATAGGGTTATTGTCCCTTGCTGAACTTTTTCATGCCATCAACTTTGTTACGAGGTGTTTGATTGTTGCCTAGTGGCACAAGAAAGATGTGAGTAGGGGTACCTGGGTGGCTCAGTTGGTTGAGCATCTGCTTTCATCTAGGGTCCTGATTCTGGGATCCTAGGATCGAGCCCTGCATCAGGGTCCCTGCCCGGTGGGGAGCCTGCTTCTCCCTCTCCCTCTGCCTGCTGCTCCCCCTTCTTGTGCTCTCTTGCTGTCAAATAAATAAAATCTTAAAAAGAAAGAAAAAAAAGAAAGAAATATCTGAATAGAGGGGATAAGTAAAATCATAGAACCGAAATGTCAGCCCATTAATTCTATTTAGGCCACCCCTTTTATAAGATGACAAGAAGCTATCGCAATAAAAAGATCATCATCCTTGAAACTAGAGTATCAGGGTTCCAGCCCTACCTCTGCCACCTGGAAACCTTAGGCAAATGACTTAATCACGCTGAGACTCAGTTTCTCCATCTGTTCTATCAAACAATAGGATTATCATAAACATTACATAAGGTAACATAGCTATAATTACTTTGTGAAACATAAAAGGTTGCAGAAGTCCAAGGTATTATTTTTCTTAAGTTATAGTGAATCATATCTTGCGTATATGTTAAAAGGTTATGTAAGAATGTTTTTACAAAATTTCCTTTTCCTGACACATCTACTTTATCTTAAAGAAGATTCCATGGTAATCTGGTTAGGAAATTTCCAAAGCAGAACTAGAATGTTTCAATTTCTCTGGGGCTTTTGCAATCATTGTGTGAGAAATGTCTCCCTGAGTCTTTGTCATGACCCCATAGACTTGGACGAGGAGCCAGAAGACCTGGGTTTGTGTCCAAATCTGTCATTAACTGTATGACTTTGGGCTGGTTTTATCACCTCTTTGAGCTTGTTTCTCAAACAGTAAAAAAAAAAAAAAGGAATAGTGTGACCCAAATTGCTTATCTCTCAGAATTATTGTGGAAAGCAAATGAGAAAACGGACATAGACCCCTTAGTAAGCTATAATAAAATTCTGCTCAAACATAACATTCTGCATTAGTCTTCTGACATCACTAATAACAGTTTAGTTATATTGTAAATGGACTTGACTACAAGAATAGCTTTTTATTTGGGGGGTATTTTTGTCAAATGTACAGATGAATGAAACCGGGCTAACAATGTTTGCTCACAAAGGCCAGCAAAAAATGGCAGTAAACCATGTAACAGCTTTAGTGATGGACCTACTCAAAGGGAAGTGAAATGCGTTATCTCAAAGTACTTGAAGATGGACCATTAGCTGGTTGGTTACTACTGCTAAAAACAGTTTTCTCTCTATATAGAATTATCTCAGTACTATAAGCCATCATTTTAAACTTTAAAAAAGCTTGGCACAGGTGACTTAACTTCTTTTATACAATGTGAGATGAAATGGAAAAGGATCTATTCCCCAGAAAAACCCAGAAAACTAATACAAAGAATTTAGTACCATAGTCCACTTATTCAAGTTCATGGCATGTCTTTAGTTTGCTGAGTAACCGATTCAAATCACCATTCAAAAGGCTCATTGGGCCCTGCGTTATCCAAACAGACGGTATTGATCTAATAAATCAGATAACTGGTGAGTAAATACAAAATTTTCTTTGTGTTCTGCTGGTAGAGCTTCCAAAGTGAAATTTGTCTCAGAACAAAGAAAAATTCACACAGAGAAAACAGCACATATGGAAAACGATTTTTCTCCCCCAAATAATCTGGGCCTTTGACATTTTCATTTTAAGAAGAAAGAGCATTTAATAAATCAAAATTACATATTCATCTTCTTTCTCCAGTGTGCTTCTAAAATAGTTTACTGCAAAAATGCCTTGCGGTGATATGCTGACAGGTTCTGCGTAAATATATTCTATTACCAAGAAAAGTTATATATCCTATGATACTTGGCACCCTGCTATTGACTAGTTTTCATTGGACTGCGTGGGAAAGGGCCATAAGCAATATCAGAACGTTTTGAACATTTAACAGGGAACCGAGAGGAATATTAAGTAAACCCAACAGCTTCTTTTGAATGTGCCAGTTTATACTGGTTAAGTTCTGGGTAGCAAGAGTTAGAGATCCTTTCTTATCAACTAAACACTCTTTCCAGTCTCTCTCTCTCTCTCTTTCATAGGCAGCACCAGGCATGAAGACTTGACCCTCCCATCTATATTACCCTGTGCCATCAATGGTCACGGAGAAGTATCAACAGCTCCCAGGGAGTACAGACTAGAGGAAAGCTAGTAGAGTATGCTGTCGTTGGCAAAGCAGGGTGTCTTCCGCTAAGCCCTGAAAGGAGTTCTAAAAACAACGCTTGCAACCCGAGATTGAAGTGTTTCAAACAGGGCAGATCATGGCCATGGGGTAAGCCTCCTGCTGGTAATACTTTTCCGTTGGCGTTGGAGGGAGAGACCCATAAACATGGTTAAAATTACTCTTTGGTTATGCTTATACGTGAAAGTCCCAAAACTGATAGCATTTCTGACCATGCTGTGGGATAGAAAGTTAAATGCAATATTTGGATTATTAAAGAATTGAGTAAATAAGGGGAGTTCAATTATATATGATAAAATATACCAATAAGCACTAAACTTGCCATCAAGAGAGGCTTTTTTAGAGAGGTTGGGGGAGGGGCAGAGGGTGAAGGAGGGAGAGAATCCCAAATAGGCTCCATGTCCAGTGTGTGAGCCCAACATAGGGCTTGATCTCACAACCCTGAGATCATGACCTGACCTGAAATCAAGAGTTGGAAGTTAACCGACTGAGCCACTCAGGTGCCCCACCATCGAGAGTAGGTCCCACTCTAAGCTGCTTATAAAATAAAGATCACATGGTATGGATTCACTGAAGCCAGAAATTGTCCACAAGAACTCACCATGTGGTGGACACGAAGCAGGAATTGTCATTTAGATCCTTCCATTCGATAGTGACTGCTGACTTCTTCCTTGTCTTTACCTCAACAAAGGCTCACGAAAAGCAGACCAGGAATTTACTTAGTTCATTTAGTTCGAGACAATTGAAACTCTAGCCCTAGTTTAAATTCCAAATATTTGTTAGAATCCTATGTTACCCATATCAAGTGAAATTTCACCATGAAACGTTGAAGATGCCCTTTGGCCCCCTGGCCAAGGTTGTGTTAAGGTTCTGATTGACAAATTCTTTTGCCCTGTCCTGGGATTTCTGGGATAGCACTCTGGCTGAGCACCACCTCTCAAACCGTCACGTGTATACGACTCACCCAGGGACTTTGTTAAAATACGGATTGTAATTCAGTAAGGATGGTGGCATTTCCAAGATTCCTTCAGATGATCCTGCTAGCTCAAGGATATACTTTGAGTACGCAGGCACTAAACTTTGGCCTTTTTCTCCACTACTTACTCCACCCATGGGAGGAAGAGAAATTTATCTAATTGGTGAAGTAGCCAGAATCTGACAATTATTCACCCATGACCATCCTGTTGAGGGAGATATGGGGGGCAGAGGCCACTTGTGGCATGCAGGTGGCCGCCCCTTTTGCCCTCTCCCCTTGTTGGTGCCCTGCCAAGCAGTGGAAGGGTTCTTCATCTGTTGAAGTTCCTGGAAGTTTCTGCTGGTAGGGTGGAGAATATGCAGCAGGGCCTGTGATAGCCTGGTCTGGAAAAGTCAGCGTACTTGGTGAGGCTGTAGATTACTAAGCCCTTTTGGCATTGGGTCCAAATATTGTTCCCAGTCTAGATCCACCAGCAATAAAACCCACTTTCCGATCTTTCCTCTGAGTCCTGTGTATGTTTCTCAGTTTGTTACGAACCTAGCAGAGAGAGGACAGTAATCAATTGATCCTTTAAATTCTAAAGACTGCTGTAGAGAAGTCTGCCTTCTGGTATGGGAGCCCATCCCAGCTCCTTGGAGAGGAGAGAGTAGTTACCTACTGTAGCAGATCTGCAGCTGCCTTTTCCCTTGAGTGTCAAGGGAAAGGCAAGGATGAGGGTTATTTTGAATAGGGTTTTAAAAATGGGATCAAGGATCCTGCTGTTCTGGGCTTTTCACATCTTCAGAACCTGTTGAGCAGGTTTAGGTTCCCTTTAAAATGCTGGAATTCAGATGAAAAGGGGGGTCTGTTCTTACCTTGGGACTCCCTGGGAAAGCCTTGAACTCAGAACAACACAGGTATGGGATTTCTTCAAAAAGGAAAATAAGATGCTGTTTTAAGGAGTTCGGAGGTTCCCAGAGTTATGCCCTAACAATAATGACTCAAGTTTTATTTAATTCTATCCCATTAAGTCTCCTATTTGGACACTGTAGTGCTCAATTATTCTACCAGCTTGTAAGTTTGCCTACCACTCAACCTTACAGAGCGACATTACCTTTAACCCTTGTCTGAGTAAAAGTCCATGTCCTTAGGCAATCATGACCAATCGCTCAGGTCTGTGTTCTCTTTTATGGGAATTACCTTGGCCCAGATGAGCTTGCAATGCAAGGATTGATGGCATATTTGAAAGTATATTAGCTATCATGTCGGACCAAGATTCAAATACCAGCCCTGTCAATTATTAGCTAGATGCTTTAAAATCTAGAGTTTGTTTAATTTCTCTGAGATTTAACTTTTCTCCCATTTATTCACCTAAGAAGTGAGAAATGTTTAGGGTTAAATGAGATAGCAGAAATAAAGTATTTGGCATACAGTAGACACGCATAACTGGGGCGTATTATTAACATTACAGCATTCAACCTTTGCTTCCCTCCATCGTCTTCTCCAGTATCTACTTTCTGCCACAATCTCTGGGAAAACATGTATATGCATATATATATACACATATATCGTCTGAATTCAATTGCTTCCCAATCTTAATATTAACCTATCAAATAAAGTCAATTAATAATGTGCCTCAGAAGATCGGGTACCCAATTCTGGATCATCTGTTGTGTTAAGATTTTATTGCTTTCATCCATTTCTTGAACTTTGAAGTAAGGCAAAACTCTTTCTGAGGACTTACCATTTGAGGTCAAGAGCAAGTCTATGATTTCCAGTCTTACTAGACAGCCAATTTCATGTAAGTGAATTCACCTACCAGGTAATTTGAATCTGTCCATATTGAAAGAGATACTCAAGTTTGGTAACAAGATTGAGAACCATGAGGAAGTTCTTAAGGACATTAAAATGTGACCTGACGGGTTTGATAGTCATGTCCAAAGGAGAGTGTTACAGTGGGAACCATCTTCCCTCTCCTTCTTTAAATGCCCATAAGGAAGGCACATAACTGATCTCCAAACTCCTTAACTTGCTTCAATTTCTTTGACAACATGGGCTGCTATCACATCTTCATGGAAAAGAACACCTATGGGAACCAACAATAACCCTCGCTTTTAAAGACTTTTTGGTCCGAAGATATAAATGGTTATAACCACTCCAAGCCAAAGTTCCTATTTCATGGAAAATTAAGAAGCACACACATCTAGCAAGATTTCTCTTTGGAGGTAGAAATGTGATAGATAATGCCATTTGATAAAGATGGAACTGAGCATAAAGTTTGAGCTATTGGAGAAATAGCTTCTTTCTTAAAATATTTAATCAAGAAAAACATTTTATTTTATTTTTCTTTAAAGATTTTATTTATTTATTTGACACAGAGAGCGAGAGAGCACAAGTAGGCAGAGCAGCAGAGGGAGAGGGAGAGGGAGAAGCAGGCTCCCCACCAAGCAGGGCTTGATCCCAGGACCCGGGGATCATGACCCGAGCCGAAGGCAGTCACTTAACCAACTGAGCCACCCACGTGCCCCAAGAAAAACATTTTAAAAGGGGACTTGATTTGAGATCATTTGACCACTGGCAGAAATGCATGCTTCTTCAGGGCTGGGCCTTTGTTTTGTTCTCTGACGTGTGCCAAATGCGTGGAACAGTGACCGACGCTCAGTGGGGTTTAATAGGTGTTTGCTGAATGAACTCACGGACCATTTTGTTTTTTTTAATATCTGTGACCAGTCATGCTATTAAGTCATCAAAAGAAGAAGTTATTGTTCAATCGTTTTAGGACAAAATGCATTTAATCTGTTTTTTCACTTGCCAAATTATTGGCTTCTTTTGCTCTTAAAAAGAGAGAGAGAAAAAAAGGAGATTTACACTTTCACCAATGTGACCATTTATTCCTTTAAGTGGAGAGAAATGTGAGCACCCACTCAAATAAGTTCAAACCTAATTGCAATTCAATTCTGTCCAGCTCTTGATGGAGGATGAGGCAAGTCAGACAGGTGTGCTCAGAGCCTCTCTTCCAACAGAGACTCAGGGATCTGAGGGCTTTCACCTTGAAGCTCTTTCACCTTCCTTGAAGGGCTTGATTTTCAGATGTGTGGATAGCAGAGAGGTAAACACTTTAATTGCCTTGGACCAGCAGGGACAGACCACTTCAACTCAAACACCCCCTCCCCCCCTTTGGTGGAGGCTCAGTTCTATGATTTCTACCTCGCTGCAAAGAAGCCTGGGAAATGTAGTGAATACTAACTATCTCTTCCACAGTGAGCATCAATGGCTTGGCAACAGGGAATTGGTGTTGATGGGGGACTTAACATTTACATTGTTATATTTTCCAGGCAGAATCTGATAAGGAGCAAGGAGAGATTCTATCATTTGCCTATACTGGTATATTCCGTTTTTTTCAGCCAGTTGTCAAATGACTTCAGATTTTTATTCTCACGGATTGACATTTCTTTTGCTCCTGTTTAAATGTACCCTTTCCAATAGGCTAGTGGCTTATTGTTAGCTCCCATTTTTTTTTTTTTTCCTACTTGTATTAACAGAGTAAACTCTTGGATTTCCTTGATGCTGGTTTCAAGCAGCACGCCGGCATGCATGTTGGACAAATGTATTAATAGCTTCTTTTTTTTTTTTTTTTTAAAGATTTTTATTTTTATTTATTTGATAGAGAGAAACATAGCGAGAGAGGGAACACAAGCAGAGGGAATGGCAGCGGGAGAAGCAGGCTTCCTGCAGAGCAGGGAGCCCGATGTGGGACTCGATCCCAGGACCCTGGGACCATGACCCGAGCCGAAGGCAGGCGCCTAACGACTGAGCCACCCAGGTGCCCCAATAGCTTCTTTTTTTAAAAAAAGAGATTTTATTTATTTATTTGACAGAGAGAGAGAAAGAGAGAGATTACAAGTAGGCAGAGAGGCAGGCAGAGAGAGGGGGAAGCAGGCTCCCTGTTGAGCAGAGAGCCCAGTGTGGGGTTTGATCCCCAGACCCTGAGACCATGACCTGAGCTGAAGGCAGAGGCTTTAACCCACTGAGCCACCCAGGCGTCCCTGTTAGTAGTTTCTTTAACCCATCCTGAAACTTAGCTAATTATGTTTTTATGGCAGATACACTTTGCCTCCAGACTACGGAATGAGAGACCAAAAACGTGGTACTTAGCAATCTAAGAGAACATTCAATAGTTAATAAACAACAACAACAGTAGCAGCAACAGCAAAAACAAAAACAAGAGCAAGGAATTCTTTGTCCTTGAGGCAGGAGGTCAGAGCATACCTTCTCCTGTGCTTAAGGATGTTTATCTTGGTATAGACTGACTAGAGCAGTTTGAGTGGTTTTGTAACTTGTGTCTGTCCAGATCTCAAACTCTGGTTTTATGATTGCTTGTTTTTTCTTATCAATCTGAAACTTTTTCCTGTATTAGTGGAACTGATTTTCAATAGTGATAAACAATATTGCCCTTTCCTAGGTTAAATCCCTATTTAATTACTATGATCATCACATCTTCACCCTACACATAATTTTTATGATTATGTAAAAAGACACTGGAAGACTGTTGGATAATCCCTGAACTCCAGAGAATCTGATCTGCACAGGAAATTTTGCTTAAATTATTTGGAAATGATCAATGACCCCAAATATGAGGGTTAGCCGGCAGAGTCTCTTCTCACCTTTCAGCTGATTACACGAAGCCTTTTTCCTATTTTCATGATGTTATTTAGACTTTCTAAGTTGAAGGGCAATTTTTGGTACAAGAACTCTGGCTTTCAATTTCCTGGATGTTTTCTTGTTTTAGAAAATTTAAAGCCTTGGATATTTAGGGCTATCTCCCCTGGTTATATTTTTGAATATCTCCTACATAACTTGCACAAATATTTTGAGTTAGATGAATGTCTATACATTGGAAACTTGCTGACTTTCATGTTTTCTCACTTCTTTTCTTTTTAAAGTCAACAGAGTATTTTTACTTCCAGAGATTTCCTCTATATATCCTGTGCATTGTCTATGCTGAGACATCCTGTATTTTAAACTATGTATCACAAGCTATTGAAAAGATACCGAAGTGCTTTCTGTAAACCACAATATGGAATCTCTAGGGACCTAAGGATTGGGCACATTTACTTCTCTCGCCCTCAGAATGTGGTGGTAGAAAGGAAAGAGAAATTGAGAAACAATGTGACATATTTAACATAGAAATGTGCTATGAAGATCTGATGAAATAAGAAGAAAAACTTGAAAGTTGTTAACTTGAAAAATGTTAAATAACATGGCATATAGATGTATTTGCAAAGTTTTTGGCTCAGTGGTAATAGATTTTTTGATGTGCTAAACAGAACTTTCTTTTTTAGGCAAAGGGCATGAGTTGGAAGAGAGACCAAAGAGTAGAAGGGGAAGGCAAGATCGACCTGCTTAATTTTTGAGCAATGTAAGAGTGTTGTTTCTTAATCTATTTTCAGCTGCCGTCAAACAAAACATATAGTATATGTTTCATTGCGTGCTAGTCAGGCCTAATTTATTTTATTGACCAGGATGCAAGCGGTGGACATGCTAGTTCCTTATACCATGTCTTTTTCCTCTGTCTTCTTTGGTAAAAGAATTCCATGCTTTTGCTTGGAGTGGCAATGAACTTGCGATTACTTGCAATTACTTGCAAGTTACTTGCAATTCGTGGTGGCCATAGGACCCAATTTTATCCAATAAAATGCAAAAGAAAGCTTACTGGTGGACCTTCCAGGAAATCATACCACTTTTTCTAATAAAAGGGGGAAAATGTCAGTTGGCATGTGTCACTTGTCCTCAGCTTTTCCCTCTTCTTGCTGGTTGGAATGACAGCTTTATACCCAAAGGCGTGGCAGTGATCCTGCGATCATAAAGCCAAAGGTCACAAGTGAAGGGTGACAGAGCACGAAGTAGGAGGAGCTTGGTTCCCTGAACAGTTATCTCAGCCTTGATTGTTCACCTTTAATGTCCTTGTAAAATGAAAGCGATAGCCTCCTGTATGTTTAATCTGCTCCAGTTGGTCTCTATTCTGTGCAGTCAAATGCAGTCCTTAATGATTCGGCTTAATTAGATAGTGGTTTTATAAGTTCCACAATTTAGGATCCTATCTGCTACGTCCATGGTGAGACTAGAGGTCTGCGACGCTATTGTCTGCCTCTGTGCATAAAACTGGACTTAGGAATATACAAAGGCAAAAGTTACTGTGAGGAGCATCTCCTCTTTGGTATCGGAAACTGTTGGCAGGGAGAAATAAAAACACAATATTTTTTGTTTGTTTGTTTGATCATCTTTCCCGTCTTTGTTTCCCCTTTATTGTGCTTTGGAAACTGTTTCAGAACTGACTCCTTCCTTGTTTTTTACACCCATCTTTGCTGCCCTTGACACCCTCTCTCACACCCTGCCCACCTTTTCACCCTGTGTTATTAAAAACGCATAGTTCTCTACACACCTTTTATAACCCGTTTTAGAGCTGAAAGTACCTTAGACAGGGTCTGTTTCAATGCTGTCATTTCACTGAAGAGGAAATGAGGAGAAAGGATGGTAAGATAATTGTGGAGACGAAAACCTCCAAATAAAACATGAGTTACTAGCAGTCCGTCAGATGCGACAAGCACTAATTACCATGGCAAACATTTATGGTATTTTTAGTCTATGCCTGGCCCAGCGCTAAGCATCATTCATGCTTTATCAATATTTCATCTTCCCAACAACACCGTGAGGAAGCATTTGTAAGCATCTTCATTTCACAGATGCGGTCACTCCAGCACAGAAAGGTGAAATAACGTTGCAAAGTCAGATCCCTAATCCTACTTCGCTCCAAGGGAGTCTGGGGAGTGGAATCCTCAACCGTTCAGCCTTCATCCTAACAGATGCCAAGCTTCTCAGCTTACATCTGCCAGAGCACAGGTTAAAAACAGCGTATAATCTGTCACAGATTAATAACAATCGAAAAAGTTGCCCTGCCTCACTTATAGCTAGTTTGAGGATGGTAAGATTTTCATTCATCCACTCAGTAAATGAAAGGCTAGTCTATTTGAGGCATTAAGCCAGACCCTGGGGCTATTACACGCTCCCCCTGCCTGTTCTTGCCTTCAAGAGATTTACAATCTACAGGGAGAGAGTGAGAAGGAAACAGACGAGAGAGTCTATATGCTACCGGATTATGCCGCATTTCATGGAGGATGATTTTGAAGCACATAAAGGAGAAGCTCATGCAAGACCTCCAGGAGGGGTAACATCTAAGCCATGGCCCACAAGAAAAGCAGAACATCAACCAGTGAAGTGGGGGAAAGGGCATCGTATGCCTGGGAAACACCAAAAGTAACTCCGAGGACCAAGAGTAAGAAAGAGCATGGTGCATTGTGGGATGTCAGCTGGGGAGAAGCACTAGAACCTTCACTCGGAGGATCATATGACCAGAAATAAGCTGGGATTTGGTTAGAAAAGAGAAGTGGGAAGCTACCAAATGGCTCTCATCAGGGGAGTGATGGGATCAGATTTGAAGTATAGAAAAATCCACCCCGGCTCTTTGATAGAGGCAATTATGAAAAAGAGATTTTTGATTCTGTGTTTTAAAAACTTTATCGTCTTTGTTTTTCACATTCTTTGCTTTCATACCATCCATGATAAATACTCATCAGAAAACTGAAAAAGAAAAAAGCCGATTCCTTGCTTTATCACAAATGCATCAGGACCCTGGGATCAGATAGGAGTTGGGTTTTGTGTGTGTGTTTGGACGATGTGGCATAAATTACTTCAAGTGAGTACTCTTTTTATGGATTTGGGACAGAACAATATGCTGTACTTAATGCATTCATACACACTTGTCTGTGTTTGTTCAAAATCTTTGATAGTTGAGCACGAAGTGTGATAGAGTTGCTGCTGATGAATAATGCACTCATTTTCCAGACTTACCCATATAAAAATGAAAATCCTATCTTGCTCTTTCTGAAAGGTCAAATGCTCTACCCTGAAGGGCATCTCTAAGCCAGTTCCAAGACATTCTTATCATAGTTGAAGACATTTTCTAAAATAATAAAAAAAACATTCCAGTGACTGCTCTGTGTTATGTCAAAGTTGCAAGACAAAAATGATGGTAGGTTATTATGCAAATAGACCTGCTCCACTTGTGCTAAATATTAATGATAGTCATTGTGTTCTATGATTCAGAGTTATGCTCAGATCCATTCATGTGCTTGTGACTGCCCTTTCTTAGCAAATGTGAAAAAAGAAAACAAAGCCCCATTTTAAGCATCATTTCCAATAATGATGAATATTTTCAATCAAGCTCATAATATGACACAAAACTTATGCAATAAATACTGAAAAATAGGGAAGCGTGTTGAAGAGACATAGTTGTTTCACTTAATGTCAGATTTATCTGCAGCAAATGAGGAACATTAAACTTGATCAAGTTCTAAAATTTCCATTCCGGAGTCTGGTTGTGTTGTACATTTGTCTTCTCTGGGTGATGGATTTATTAATTAGAATATTAAAAAATGTAGTGGTAATTCTATTTAGAAAAAAACAATATTAATGTCTCCCTGAGATGGAAAAGGAGTCTCAAATGATTAATGACTTAAATTTTTCTTAAGATTCATAAAAGTATTAACTATTTCTTAAGGTTCAAAGTAGGTAAATGAAAGTAGTTTATGTAGTTCTCAGTCTTTTCTTCACTTTGATATTTTCATGAACATTAATGATTTATTTTTTTAGTGCTTGTGTCTTCTCTAAGGTCTGTCTTTGCTATATTACCAGTGAAGTGACTGAACAATTCAATTTCTCTAAGATCCTAGTTTCTACATTTTGATTCTATAAAATGTAGGCTATGAGGAGTTGTTATGAGGATCAAATTAAATAACGTAAGTGACAATGTTTAATACAATATCCGGTATATATTAAGTTCCTGGTGGAATGTGAATTAAGTCATTGCTCTTTAGAAAGCAGGAATAACATCTTAAAGTTAAATGAAGGCAAAGATAGAAACAGAAAGAGGTAAGTTCATGGTATTTTTGCTCCCTTCTTTCAAATTCAAAGTGAGAGATGTCAACAGAATTCTTTGTCAGTAGACTTAGACACAATTTTGGGAAAGTTAATGAATTTGAAAGAAATTTGGATTAGTAAAATGAGCAGTTGCTATACGTCATGTGATTACGCTACGTTTTTCCTAGTATTGTTGATATGCATTTCAGGAAGAAGCGATGTCATGTTGCTTTACTTTAAAAAAGTCAGGTCTGACTCTGAGCCTGCAGTCTCTGTGCAGCCACGGTTTGGATGCCTGGGATCACACAAGGACCTCAATGAGGTCCTTGCAACTTGCAACTGTCTTGACAAACACTGCTGCTTTGGGGCTTGGCCTCCACTCCATTGGAGCTCAGACCTTGTATGATTTTTTAGATCCTCCCAGTTGCCTCCTCCCTTGTCTCACTTGGCTGGTGTACTGTCCAAACCTCATTGCCCCAATATTTCCGACTTGGATGACATACCATCTGGCACAATGTGGGATATGACTTCCTGAGAGCCATCAGTGGGGTGGCTGATGGTGAAATGCAAAAGTTCAGGGGAGTTATGTCCCTTTGATGTGAACCTTGACCAATGAGAAATGGGAAATGACAGGGAGCCAAGATCGATGACCAGTCTTTTTTGGTTCTTGTGGACAGCTATAATGTGCAATCCCTCCTTGCAAGCCTGACCAGAGAAGACCCTCATGCCAAGTGAACATGCCAGCTTAACAACCTGCTCTCTGACTTCATGGCTTCCAAAGTGGTATTCGGTGGTAACCCACTGCATTGCCTTGTCTCACATGTTCCATGCCTCTTCTCCTTTTCCCCTTACCCCCACTGCCCTTGACTGGCATGTCCCAAATAAAGCTTGATCACTTTAATCTTTGTCCTAAACTTGCCTTTGTAGAAAATTGGGCTAAACCATAGCCTTTCTCCATCATGTGCTGTGTGGAAGTGGATTGTGAATCTTTGCTCGTGGAGAGAAGGCCCTTCTGAAATTGATCTCTTCCCAGCCTTGGGTTATTCATCCTCTCCAGGCCAGGGAGGTTCTTTACTTTACCCGAACCTCTTAATGAGTATAGATTCCCAAACAAAACTTGGGTGAAGAATTGTCTTCAAGGTCTTCACATCATTTTTTTTTCACCCTTGAATACCAAAGTTTTAAATTACTTCCTGTGGTAAGGAAGATCAGACTTGTGTCTCAAGCTTGGCTATTGTCTTAAGTTGGAGATGGAAAGGGGCACATGGGTATCTCAGTCAGTTAAACATCCAACTCTTGATTTTGGCTCAGGTCATGATCTCAGAGTCATGAGATCCTATTGAGCCCAGAGATGAGCTCTGTGCTCAGTGGGAGTCTGCTTGTCCCTCTCCCTCTCCTTCTGCCCTTCCCCCTCTGCCCCTTCTCTTCTATCCTTCCCCTTCTGCCCCTTCCCCTCTACCCCCTCTGCCCCCCATGTGTTTTTTTCTCTCTCTCTAAAATAAATGAATAAATAAAATCCTTGGAAAAAAAAAAGATGGAGATGGAAAAACACTTTCTTCGTATATATCTGAGAATACAACAGAAAATAATTTCTTAGCTTATTCTCTTGTTACACTAGCAGATATCTGTTTCACCACTCCACACAGGCATCCAAGCAATTGAAGAATAGAAGAGATGTGTTAAAATCCCATAGGATGTTTCAAAAGTGCCAGAGGTTTTCTCTGGCTTCGTGGAACTCTAAGATTGTACTTTATCTATGGAAACATGAGGTTTACATGTAATCTGCCAAAACTGTTTTGCCTAAACAATTTAGGTACAACTGTGAAAATATCTGGGAAAGAGGAGTGTCAGGACAGTGAGGCATCATTGCTGGAGAGAAAAGGCAACAGTACTCTACCACCTAGATATTCACTAATGGGATATTGTTAGGGGGTTTGGCCTACAAGTGGGCAACGGAATCTAAAATGTTTTTTGTTGTTGTTATTGTTCTAGAGATACTAATCAATGCAATTAAATAAATTAAAGAAATTAGGGGTATAAAATTAGAAAGAAGGAGATAAAGTAATGGTTACTTGCAAATGATGTGACCATTTACTTGAAATATTAAAGATAATCAACTCAAAAGCTAACAATAAGAGAACTAAGAAAGATGTTTACAATTAATAAACTAAAATCAAGAATTTTTTACACATCTGGTGGGAAAATATATTGGGAGGAAATGTCCTATTTACAATAAAGAGAAAGTTATAAAACACCTAGGAATAACAATAATAAAAAATAAAGTATGCAAGACCTACATAAATAAAATTTCAAAACTCTACCGAAAACATAAAAGAAGTGGAAGAATGGCATATCCTATTCTTAAATGGAAAATTCAATATCATAAGGGTATTAATTCTCCCTAAGTTTTGAGATCTATTCAAGCCCATTCTAAAGTTCCTGTGAGAAAATGGACGTATGAGAATTGCCAAGACAATTCAGAATCAAAAGGTATAAGGAGAAAAAACTAGCCCTAGAGAAAATAAAGCCTACCCCAAAGTAGGAGTAATTTAATATCGTGGTACCTGCCAATGGAAGAGGCTGGAGTCCAGAAACAGAGCCAGATACAAAAGAGGGGAACGAGGCCCCCTGAATTGTGGCGGGTCCTGACTTAAAAACCTTGAACATATCCAGTCTACTTACACACGTGCAGACTCTGACCCGGGAGCTCTATTTTTAGGAAGATATCATAGAGGCATACTCAGAACATTTAAGTATTTACTAATATATTTGTTGTTTCATTTCTGTAATGACAAAAAAATAAATAAATAAAAGCCAATAAAATCTGAATGTCCAGAAGCAGACAACCAGTTAAGTAAACTGAAATACCCGTGGAATGAAATATTAAGCAGCCATTTAAAAAATTTCATGAGGCAGCTGTATAGGAACTGATTCAGCTTTGACCTTCAATAAAGTTTAAGTGGAAAAACTAAGGAGCAGAAATATATATAGTCACATAACACATCTCTGTATAAAACTATACATACATACACATGCACATATATACATACACAGACACACATACATGTCAGACTTCCATGTTCTAAGATACCATGAAATGAGTTTGAAAATTCCTAAGAATTTGCTTTTGATAACAGCAAAAATTCACAGCCAGCCATTCTAGTTCGCTCTCCATCCCCCAATCTCACACCATTGTACTGGTAACTAAATATACAAGCATATTTATATTTCAGAGATGAAGCAAATTTGCCTAATTAAAATTTAACAGCTTACATAAATATTTAATGTAATAATGCTTACATTAAAGGCTTTCATATCTCAGTTTGCAACATATTAAATAGGAAAAAACATCTAGAAAATATTCAGGTCTGTGTTTCTGAAAATATTTCTTTGCAAGGAGGATTAAAAGAATTTCCCATTTCTTTGCAAGAGAAGGACTTACTATCATTTAAAGTTCGCTATTTTATTAATATCTCTTTTTGTAGATTTCAAGTTTTCAAGAGCCCATTACACAGCATGTACATGGGCCTTTTTTTCTAATCTTAAGGATAGTCTATTTTCTGTTCTAGTACATGAGGAAACACATATGTCAAAAGGACTGTATCTGCTGGTATTTGGAATGAGCTACAGTGACATTTAAGAGAAGTAAAGCATCTTGATACATGACCTAATGAAGAAGTGGCTATTATTGGGGTTAGTGTACTAATCACATTCAGCTTTATAACCTTTTATCAGCCACATAATTTTTCTGAAGCTACATATAAGTTGATGAAACATATCAAAATTTCATTAGCAATTTCTCCCAGGTTCCTTTACGTCTGCAAGTGTTTACTTAACCACGTTTAGTACTTCCCAAAAATTACTTTCTGTTCTTGGAAGCATTGGCTTTATTCAGATGATGGGGTGCTGATCGAAGTTTAGTTGCTTTCTATCATTCCCCCATTTCTTGGATCAGTCTTTCTAATGCCATGTGCTTTGTTCCTTAGTGGCCTCATTACCCAAGTAAATAGTAGAACCTAAAATAACAGAACTGAAAGAAATATCAATGAGTATTTTCTTTCAAGTCTCACATTGTAGAGACACTGTGCAAATCTAGTGATTGGCTAATATTTATCAAATGAGCACACATCCCGAGAGATGTCAATAAGGTCCATAAGAAAAGAGTTTTATGGTGCAATTGCTTCTTGAAGATTTGCAACACCTAATAGCATACTAACGGCTCTGAGAAATCTTGTACAAGGAAACCAGTCTTTGTTTAATCCAGTTTTTCTCAAATTTATTGGGTCATGGAAATCTTTTCCTGCATCAGGAAGCTTTGAAATGCTGTGGTCTCATCAAATACAAGTAACAGCAATCTTCCTTATACTTTGCTGCCATGTCTATTTATCATGTGTGTGACTTGACTATTGATCTTGTCTGATATTCGTCACGTCCAGCTGGCCTCATTCACCCCCATTCCGTCACTACTGCTGGAATGACATCCCTGCTGGTCACTGACATCTCATTTCAAATATCATCAGCCGTCTTCTTGGCTTGTGAAAAATGGAGATATATGGGAAAGGACTAAAACCATGACTCCCATCTGCTTTTGCTGTCACACTGTCACTTCAGACTATGTGTCACTGAGAACGTGACGAGCATACTCTGGCTGTGATTCAGAAGGGCTTGGTCCTGCACTCCCCACCTACTAACCATCTGGGACCGGCAGTGGAGGTGAACCAGAGACTACAATCCCAAGAGGTAGAATTAGCCGGCGATTAGATCTTCTGGCGATCCATCCCCAAGACTGCTGATTTGTATCTCATGTTTTATGTGCTGCCTGCTGACCTTGCTTTACAATGGAGTCGAAGTCTGTGTGGGTGGACTGTGAAACTAAGTTTAGGTCCTGCAGCCTGTCTTAGACCATGGCACGGGGAAGGGGTGGAGTAGAAGCTGAACTTGTATTGAACTTGTCTGCTTCCTGTTCAGTTGTATTAATGTGGAACCTAACAGAAAAAAAAAAAAAAAAACAATGAACAACAACAAAAATACACCCACAGAACAAAACCAAACCTTTCCATTGAGACTTGATGGCCGGATCGAAACCCAGCCTGGTCTTGCTGCCGCCAGAACTTCCACCAGTCAGTGTCTAAAGGTGTGATGGATAGGGAGGCCCTAACAGTGGGTGCCTACGTATTCCACTGAATCCTCCCTTGTCTGACCTGTGAAAGTTCCTTCTAGCACTCTCTGCTGTCAACTTACACAGATACCTCTCCTACTGGCCATTGCTTTCCTGGAACACAAAGTGCCCTCCTGGTATCTCTGTCTGGGCACAACTATGACTCAGAGATCACAGCCCTTCTAAATTATGCATCTATGTACCCTTCAGAGCATGATCAGGCTCTCGTAACTCCATTTGAATGAATCCAGCTAGGGAGTATTCATTGGAGAGTTTCTTCTTTTTTCATTATTTTTTTCCCTCCCATTAATCAGGAAATTATTTTAAGCATCATTTTTAAGAACCAAAGAAACCAGGGAAGGAATAAAAATAGCATTCACATATCACAATTTGGGAGAGAAGTGGAAAATGTCAAAAATTGGAGGTTGTATAAACACTTTGGTCATCTCTGGGTGTTGTGAAATCTTACTCTGATTCACAGACAATGCTGAGGGTTGTGTCCACTTGAATGAATCCAGCTCAGGGCTTGCTGTCTTAGAAATATCACCTGCAAAACTGGTCTCTATGGGCTGTTCCACCATAGGATTGAATCGTCTGATTCCTCTTCTGTATCCTCACACCAATTCAGAGATGCTCAGGCACTCTCCAATGGTGTCCTCTTTCCTTCCGGCTATAGAACAAACAAAAAGACTGTGGAAGCCTTCCTAAGTCTGTGAGTGCTCCTGACACTATGTAACCACAATCACGGAACATGGAATCCGATATGGGATTTCCCATTCAAGCACCTCCTCATCAGACGGAGTCAGAGGGCCTGGTAATCCATCCCTTAGTCTTTGGCTTTTCTTTCCCTGCTATCATGTTATTAGCTGCCTTACATGTAGCTGCTCTAGTTTCCCTCTTCCTGGCTATCGACTGGATTGTGCAATCAGGCACTTAGTCAACGTCCTCGACATTTGGCAGTGTGCATAATGATTGGGACTAGGAAAAAATCAGTTTTCTTTATTCTTCAGTGATAATGTATTGAAATTTTTTCTTACATAATACATATGTTTAGAGGTTTTTTTTCCCCTCCCTCTCTTCCTTCCTTTCTTCCTTCCTTCCTCCCTCCCTTCCTTCCTTCCTCTCTTACTCCCCCTTTCCTTCCTTTCTTCCTACATTTGCTCACGCATAAAGTAGTATGTTGTGCAGGTGAAAAACATCCATTTTTCTAAGTGGAGCAAGAAGAGGTTTGAAACCTAGAAGGAACTCTTTATTCAATTCTATTCAGTTCTATGTGGTCCACTTTACTCAATTACTGTGAAAAGAATGGAGTGATGCAAGGAGTGACACAGTCCAAATGATGTCAGGAATTCTTCAAGTTTGCATGAGGAAAATGTGCTTTTCCTTAAGAAGTAGTTGAGATAAAACCTCAACGATGGACAGGAACAATAACAATGAATGAAGACCCAGTTCTCATCATGGCTTGTTGTATCTGCTTTCCTTTCCTGCATTTTTGAAGAGACGTGTCCCTAGGATTGCCCCAATAGCCAACAACATAATTAAGGCGACACTTATGTTTAGGCAGAATGGTGAAAAGATGGTAGGGGTTGAGAAGGAGAACGTGGGTTCTCCTCTAAGTCTAAGAAAAATCATTTGAAGCATCATTCTAGAAACTGATGTTGGAGAAGCCCAAAGGTTCATTTTTCCAGTAGGATGGGAAAAGTGCTGGGCTCATAGTTAGGAGACAAAGATTCTAGTATTGGATTTGTCACTGGGTAACTGTAAGACTCAGTTTTTTGTTTGTGATAAGGAGGACCCATGGGAATGAACTTCAAGATCTCTTATATTTGTTTTTTAGCATAACCACGTGGCTATGTGGTAAACAATACTTTAGAATTTTGAGATTTTTTTTTCTCACTGATGAATCTATATTATTATTCTAGCAAATAAATTGGCACATTTTAAGAAAATATTAATGTTCAAGACAAAATAAAACAGATCACCATTTCCTCAGAGATTGGAATTGCATATATAATATTTATACTGCCATACTTTCTTATTTCAGATGGGATTGAGGGCATGAATATTTAAATGCAAATGGCTCAAATCTTAATGGAAAGTTCCATGTTAAAAACCTTATGGAATTTTGGGTGCTAATGAGAATTTAAGTCAGAAAAAGAGATCCAGTATATATGGATCAGTAAATAACACATAGATTTATAAGTCTTTGGCCATGAGTGCATATTTGAAAGTACTTACCTAAAATGATATCAACATCAATTTCTTTTAAACATTTGTTCTTTACTTATCACTAAATATTATTCTGCTCCTGATAATTTTGCTCCCTTTTAGTTTGCTATGTATAGAAACTAGCACACAGAAATTTTTCCGGAATTGCAAATTTGCTTTACTTAAAATTCAAGTATAATGAAATTCACTTTTATATACCTTTTCAGTAACCAGGAGAATTTTTGTTCCAAAATATATTGATTGCAGAAATCATTCCTATCAGAGCTGAAACACATGCTTTACTGACTTTTCTTCCCTTGGCTTCAGACCTCTGTGAAATTGACTCCTTGTTTTGCTAGCTATTTCTGGGAGTTCCCAAGGGGGTTTGTATATGTTGTACTTGATTTCCATGAGCCTCCCCAGATTTTTATCCTCTCCTTCCTCTCCAACATTTTCTTCCTGTGTATCTCCATATTGACCAAAAGCCACTGAACTGGCTACTGTGGGACCCGTCTTTTATTGGGAACTGGCTTTGCTAAAGGATTGGCGACCAAAGGTGTGACAGAGAATGGTGTCCAGCTGTGATTTGATGTGTCTGGGAGCATCTTTCTTCCCTCTTGGTGTTACTGCATGTTGAAAAGGTGCAAAACCACTGCTGTATATGTCCCGGAAGAACTCTTGGTAAAACAAGATTTCTAGCTTCTTATCCCAAATGCTACTATTCTTCAAAAGAACTCAGGACAAATCTCTAGGGAGTAACCACCATACTAGAGTCAAATTGTCTCTTCCCTCTGGCAACTAAATCATTGTCAAACTTAACTCTTCTAGAGTAGAAGGCTTCTCAGGTTCTCGTCACGTGGATTTCAGGCAGACCTCCTCAGCTCACAGACACGTTAACGGTCATCTATATGGGAAACTCTTTGGCACACCACTTAGTTGCAATCTGAAGTCCCCTTCCTCTACAAGGATAAATAAGGAAATGAAAAAGGTGTTGGGAACTGTAAAATGTGGCAAAATAGCTGGCAGAGAAATGGGTTTTTGCAGTAATGCTTTGTGAAGGATCAAGAGAGTTATGGGACTATCAGTCTCAGCTGTGCCTTAGTGCCATCTGGGAGGAAGTGCTTGAGAGGGGTAACTTGAGGCAGAGGGAAAGGGAAGGACTAGGAGGCAGGATGTACTGGAGGTGGACCCAGAGTCTAAGAGTCAACAGTTCCTGTGTTTTGCATTTATAAAAGCATGGATGATATACCATTTTTCATTTACCGATTGCCAAGGATTCAAGAAGTGATAATGTTCAATTCAGGAAAGGGATGGTAAGATGAACTCCCTCTTTCACAGCTGATTTATCACTTTGCTTTATAATTCCCTTTCTCTTTCCATTTTCACTGGTCACGATTTTCTAGAAGTTAAAGAAAGTGAGGAGTCCGCTATTCTCTCCGCAGTTTCCCAGGCAGGAATTTAGGTCAGGGCCTTATGAGAGCCAAGACTTCGTCTTGCCCTTTTCATGTACTCAACAGTACTTCATGAATGATGACATATCCATAGCTGGGAGACACATTAACTGCTTTTCACATGCTGGGGATTTGTGCTTCTTCTATTTCTCTGCGGAAGGCACTCAGAGCCAGTTAGACTCAATTTCTTGACAGCATTTAGACTTTCGGGAACACATTTTTCTTTAGACTTTTGGCTTTAACAGAACAAAGTAGAGAGAGCTATGCAGTGGCCAACATTAAATTGTCTGTGATTAAACAAGTGAATCCACAGATACCATTTTCCAATGATTAAAAAAAACTGTTTCAATAATTTACCTTCAGATACAATTCAGGAAGAGACAGCTGTGCCTTTGTGTTGGGAAAGAAAAAGTTCTGGTGTCAATAAAATGATGCCAAAGGGTTTTTCTTATGCATTTGAAAACAATTTTGCAAATTTGCTTAGTTCATTAGTTGAGTTCCATATATGGCTTTTGAGTGAGAAAAAATCAGAAATGCGTTAAATTTTAATGAATGGATGAGAAAGGGAAGGATTCCAAGAGTAAATTGTAATGTGAGTTTTCTGCATTTATCACGGAAGAGCATTTATTATCTCACAAATAGAATCTTTGTAACTTTATTTTCATGGCAATGACTAGGCATGGAGAGGAAATAATACTATTTGAAATAAATGAGCCCACATATATCATCACGGAATGTGCATGGTATCATATTATTCCCATGTCTATTTGGGAAAGCACAGGAAAAATTGTCCCTTGCTTTATATCAAGTAGCTGAGAAGGAAGAAAGGGTCTTAGGTTCTTCCCGTGATTTGTACTATATACCCTAAATATTTGTTAGATATTTAAAAAATAAAGATGTAAATAGATCAATTCTTTCTTTTAATCAAGACATTTTTTGGGCACCTGGGTGGCTCAGTGGGTTAAAGCCTCTGCCTTCGGCTCAGGTCCTGATCTCAGGGTCCTGGGATCGAGCCCCGCATCAGGCTCTCTGCTCAGCAGGGAGCCTGCTTCCCCCTCACTCTCTGCCTGCCTCTCTGCCCGCTTGTGTTCTTTCTTTCTCTGTCAAATAAATAAATAAAATCTTAGAAAAAATAATCAGGACATTTGTGAAGGTCGTAGTCCCACAGCAATAGGAATGCAACTCTTTTTACATGATTCCTCCATTTTCATGGGGATTCGTTAGAATTTTATGGGCGTAACTCACAGGCTCTTCTTGCATGGATTTATTGTAATTCTTTTGGCTTAAGTCTTTGCCCAGAAACCCGGGAAGCACACATTCCCAACCAACAACACTCTGCTGCTTTTAGACCTTGTTGTTCAAGGTAAGATGACCTTTGACAGTGACTGTTGCAAAGCCCCTCATGGAATCCAACCCTCAGGAGATCACTTGCCTCTCCTTTGGGAAGCTCCAAGATGATGCTGGGGCCCTTGTTGCTATTTTTCCTTCTCAAAGGCAAATACAATTCATAGCCATTGTTTCCACTTGCTTAGTTCTTCAGCCCACTGAAGGCTGCCTTCACACTTTTAAATCGCTCTACAAAGGTCATCCCATGACCTCTCAAATGTCTAATACAGGATTCTCTTTAGTGTTGACTTCTCTGCAGCATGGGGAAATCTTCTCCTCCTTCCTCTTCCACAGCTCCAATCTACGGATTTTATTTTTTCTTTCTTCCCCACCCTCTTCTATGTCTCCAATTCCATTTCCCTATGGGTTCTGTATTCTCAGCCCTCAAAATGCTTACAGCTCTAAGTGCGATCTAAGGACAAGCAGCATCAGCGACGCCCCGGAGCGCTCATTGGAAATGCAGAATTCAGGGCACATCCCAGCCCGACTGAGTCAGAGTCTGCGTTTTGACGAGCCGCCCAACCCCACGTGACGCATGTGCAGATCGGTGTTTGAGAAGCACTGCCCTCAGTGATGGGGTCCCCGAAGGTTCTGTCCCCTCTTCTTTTCTCCCTTTCCCCAGACAACCTCTTCTTCTCCAGACTGTAACTTTTATATTCTTATGACTTTCAAAGTAACTCTAGCTAGATGTATCTTTTGAGTGCCAGGCATTCATTTTGATTTGCTTAACTACTTGCACATCCCTCCAGCACCATGAGCTAAATATGTTTAATATTGAGCTCATTTTCTTTTACTCCTCTCTCTGCCCGAGCACCCAAGCCAGAAACCTGCTCTTCCTGACTCTTCGTTCTCCCTCCCGTGGTTGAATAAATAGACTAATAGAGAAGCAGCGGGGATAGAGAAGCCCCTGGGAAACTTGGAAATTAAATGCTCCTATTTTATCAAAAATCAATTCTCCCCTCCCTCCCACTCAAATAGAGACGGGCAGGGGGGTGGGTGGAAGGGAACCGGGACGTTCCCTCAAGGTCATTTGCGAGACCTGGTTTGCCTGTGGCTTTCAGAGAGAACCGGAGAGCACGAAGTGTTTTCCATCTGAAAGCACTTGCAAGTTTGGCGTAGCCTCGCTCTTTTCGTTTGTTTTTAATAGTTTGAAATCAGAGTAGAGGGAACGTTGAATCCTAAACAAGTCAGTTCGGAGTGGAAGTGGAGGCCCTTTCCTCAAGCAAGACAGGGCAAAAATATACACATCCTGGTTTGCCTTCTGACTGCTATTAAAAGGAAACCTCTGTTGTGCTTGGAAGTTCACCAGATGTTGGCGTTTCTTTATTCTTAAAGGCACATGCTTCCAGGAGCGAAAGTTTATTTTAAATAATGTTCTGATTCAGGATTTTAGTTGCCCTCTGAATGACATCTAGAGTTGGGTTAATCTGTTTGTAATTAGTTGAAATTACGTATGTGGGGTCAGAGTAGGCTGGTGGCCTGTGAATATCGGGCATCTCCTCCTCCTCGGTGACAGATTCCTGATTTGCTTTGAGGTAGCCTCTACCCTGCAATTGTAAGCGTGATGAGCAGCCGCGCACCCAAGCTTGTCCGCCACTACCGCCCTCTTCCCGCCGCCCCGGGGGAGTGAGCATCGCCCAAGCTGTTACTGCTTCACCTCTAGTTAGAAACCCCGGAGAAGGCTGGCTCACCAGCGAGGCTTCCACCGCTGCCCTGGAGCCCTGGTGCAGTGAGCGAGCCCGACTTCCGTCCAGTGTCCTGTAATAGCCTCCCCTTTACGGTGGAAACAGGCTATAAAGCCCGCTAGCCTCTCTCAGTCTCTTCCTGTCATCATTCACCTGTATTGTGCGAACCCAGGCCTTTGCTCTCTGGACTGGATAACTAACCACCATCTGTAACACGATTTATGCGGGGAAAATGTGTTTGGCACTCCAGACATCTAATTTACTGAGCAAAATTTGCAGCATGGCCTGTGTGTGTAAGTGGATGCCTGCCAGGGTATGTGGACTGAGATGAATCCGGAATCAAGAGCCTCCAAATGAAAAATGGATTTGATTCTTAAATATGGCTGTGACTGTGCACAGGAACAGATTTAGAGAAGAAAAATCCATAGATGGTTGAATTTAGTGAAATTAGAAAAACAACACAAAAAAACCGACAACTAACAATTTGATGGAATTCAGCTATTTCCTCACCCACCCACTTGGCTGAAACCAAAGTGGTTTTATCTAAGGTTCCAAGATGTCCTCAGATGGAAATGTAAATCAGGCCCCTGAGTCACACATGCATCCCCAGAAGTGGCCCTGCATCATGACTAAGGAGTTCTGTGTTCTGCGTTCTTCCTGTTTTCATATAGAAATTTCCATAAGAAATAACAGAAAAAGATGTCTCCAAGTTTGGCATGGCTTTAAGTCCGCATATACTATTAGGACTTCAGTAGTTCCCACTTTTTTAAAGAGTAATGGAACAAATAATTTGAAGTGTATATGTACATGGGATCCATCTTGGGTTTATTTCTTTGTGACTTGCCAATTTTTTGCAGTCGACCAAATTTTCTAAGGGGATTAAAAATATGAGAAAGCAATACTATAAAGAAATAGTAATTTTCTGTTTTCCCAAAGTGATTGAGAAGTAAGAGCTGAAAAGGGAAGAGGGCAAAGGATAGAAGACACATGTCTGCTGAGATTTTTCCCTTTTGTTAGCAAAAGTAGGGTTTTATGTCCTGGACACCTCGCCAGTAGACTTTTACATTTTATTGGCTAACATTGAGTTATGTGGCTACTACTAGTTGCAAGCAATTTTGGGCACATTGCCACTCTAAACAAA
Source organism: Procyon lotor (assembly GCA_028646535.1). NCBI lineage: Eukaryota > Metazoa > Chordata > Mammalia > Carnivora > Procyonidae > Procyon > Procyon lotor. Next base: position 24,301,765 of record CM053608.1, read on the forward strand.
AGCACGGAATTCTTTTACCAAAGAAGAGCTGATTAAATAAGTGCAAGTTAAAGCAACTCAGACCAAAGGGGAACCAAAGAGAAAATGACTTGAGCAGACAGTGGTGCCTCAGAGTGGCCTGGAGCCATGTTACTGGGGCTACTAAGCCTGTGTTCAAGGGTGGGCTCTTCTACTGACTGGCTGTTCAGGTTTGGAAAAGACATAGAACATGTGCAGGCATCAGTTTGTATCTCTGTAAAATGGGGATAGGAATAATAACTGATACTTAACTGCTTTTACTCTTATGGCTCAAGTAACCAGGTCTGATACGTTGCAGATGAAAACACGTATGTTTTAGAATGCTGTTGAGGTTCTTTTGGTGTTGGTGGAGCAACCACCTTAAAATACATTCTGGGGGCACCTGGGTGGCTCAGTGGGTTAAAGCCTCTATCTTTGGCTCAGGTCATGATCTCAGGGTCCTGGGATTGAGCCCCTCATTGGGCTCTCTGATCAGCAGGAAGCCTGCTTCCCTCTTTCTCTCTCTCTTCCTGGCTCTCTGCCTACTTGTGATCTCTCACTCTCTGTTGAATAAGTAAATAAAATCTTAGTAAAATAAAATAAAATAAAATAGTACATTCTGTATTTGCTTTTGAGACCTGGTAGAGAAATTATTGTTAGAAAAGGAGGAGACACTTTTTTAAAAAAAATGCACACTTTATATTATTTATCATTCAATATTACGATTCTCTGCACAGCACCTTTGAGATTCTCACATATATGCACACAAAAGGAAGATGATTCTAATAAATTCTCTTTCTATTATTATTTTAAGAGGGAGTTTCATATACTTCTTTACTGTAGGCTACTCTGTCACCTTAGGTTTTACCAGCAAACTTGAGATGAAGTCATCTTCATCTGTTGCCATAACAAATCTTTGAAATGGTGGAGGCTCTTGTCCTGTGGTCTTCCAAGTTTCTCTGTGTCAGGGTCATGGGCCCTAATTCCCATTAGGGTGCTAGGGTGGGTGTCATTTATTGAAATGAAGAGCACTGGGGTTGGGGGGAGAGCAAAATATGGATATATCAATTTGAGACACCAATTTGACATTCAAGTGTAGATACCATATTGGCAGTTGGATGTGTGAAAATAAATATAGGAATGTGGTTGAGGCTAGAGGTATAAATTTAGAAATCTCCAGTACAGCGGGGGAGGAGCAAGATGGCGGAGGAGTAAGAGCCCTAAATTTCGTCTGGTCCCAGGAATTCAGCTAGTTATCAAACCGTTCTGAACAACTATGAACTCAACAGGAGATCGAAGAAAAGAATAGCAGCAATTCTATGAGCAGAACATTGACCACTTTTTGGAAGGTAGGAATTGTGGAAAAATGAATCCAAGGTGATGTTTGGGAAGATAGACCACAGGGGGAGAGGAAGCTTCTGTCAGCCAGCTGCCAGCAAGTGATAGAGCAGCAGAGCACAAAAATCAGAACTTTTAGAAGTCTGCTCTGTGAAGGGACATCACTCCAGTGACTAAGTGGGGGGTGGAACCCTTGATGGTACAGTGTGGTCTTAGGACCCTTGGGGTCGCAGAAAGACCAGGGGTGCCTGAGTGTGGCAGAGCTCCCAGGTATTGGAGCTGGGAAGTTGGCTGCAAAGACAGAGCTGAGGAGTGGGCTCTCAGCTTGGGGTGCCATAAACTGTGATCCCAGGTAAAGTCAGGCCACTACTCTTCGAACAGGGACCCCACAAGTGGCAAATCCAGGGAGGCCTACCCTTCCTCTCCACTGGGAGGAGAGGCACGGGAGTGTGCTGCAGGAATCTTCTGGGTTTGGAGACTCCAAATGGGGCCATGCGCCAGAGATAGAAATGCTCAGTCACAAGCTGGGTGAGCATGGAATGTGGCTGGACACAAGGGAGACTGCTTTTCTCTGAGGTTAAACTGAAGAGTGGGGCCCCAGGGTCTCAGCTCCTCTGGGGCCAGAGATTGGAAGGCCACGATTTTTATTCTCATCCTCCAAAGCTGTCTGGAAAGCTTTCAGGGAACAAAAGCCACCAAGAACAAACCTGAGCAGATTGCTTAGCCTCGCCCCTGGCAAGGAGGTACAATTCCACCTCGGGCAAAGACATTTGAGAATCACTGCAACAGCCCCTCCCCCCAAAAATCTGTAAGAACATCCAGTCAAGACCAAGTTTACCCATCAATGAGAACTGCAAAACTCCAGAGCTAGGGGAATACAACACATAGAATTCATGGCTTTTCCCCTATGATTCTTTAGTCTTTCAAAGTTAATTTTAAAATTTTTTTTCTTTTTTCTTTTTCTTTTCTGTTTTTTTGAATTTTTCTTCTTTCCCTTTTCAACCAATATCTTATCAATTCCTTTTAAAAAATATTTTTTAATTTTCATTTTTATAGTTATATTTTATCCCTTTATTGTACTTAACTTTATTTATATATATTTATTGTATTTAACTTTATATACATAATATTTATAGTAAAATATAATTATTATAATTATATATAACTATATATACTTAATATATTATTGTAATTATAATATAATTATATAGTTCATATTATAATAGATATTATAATATTTATTATATAATTATATATACTGTATAAATATATACACATATATGTATATATACATATATAAATATTTTTTAAAGAAAGATATAGATAGATATAGATATAGATATAGGTATAAGTTTTTCTTTACTTAAAATTTTGGGATACAGTTTCTTCTAACAAAATAAAATATACCCTTAATCTAGTGTATGGCTTTGTTCTAGACTCCTGCCTGATCCTGATCACATTCTCTCCTTTTTTTAAAAATTTTTTTTCTATCTTTTTTCAACTTTTCAATTCCTTTTTAAAAATCTTTTAAAATTTTCATCTTTACAGTCATATTGAATCCCTTCATCATATTTACCCTTGTTTTTGTATATATATGTCTTTCTTTAAAATTTTGGGGGACAGTTTTTTCTAACAGACCAAAAAACACCCAAAATCTAGCATGTGGCTCTGTTCTACTCACCAGCCTGATCATACCTTTTTTTTTCCCTTTCTTTCCCTCCTAGTTTTGGGTCTCTTCTGATTTGTTTAGTGTATATTTTTCTGTGTTTGTTGTAACCCTTTTAGCATTTTGTTCTCATTCATCTATTCTCTGGACAAAATGACAAAACAGAAAAATACACCTCAAAAAAAAAAAAAAAGAACAAGAGGCAGTACCAACTGCCTGATTACTTCAATATGGACATTAGTAAGATGTGGCAACCAAAGAGTTCAGAATGACTATTATGAAGATACTAGCTGGGTTTGAAAAAAGCATAGAAGATATTACAGAATCTTTTTCTGGAGAAATAAAAGAACTAAAATATGAGCAAGTTGAAATAAAAAAAGGCTATTAATGAGGTTCAATAAAAAAATAGAGTCTCTAACTGCTAGGATAAGTGAGGCAGAAGAAAGAATTAGTGATATAGAAGACCAAATGGTGGAGAATAAGGAAGCTGAGAAAAAGAGAGATAAACAACTACTGGATCATGAGGGGAGAATTTGAGAGATAAGTGATACCATAAGACAAAGCAGTAATAGAATAGTTGGGATCCCAGAAGAAGAAGAAAGAGGGAGGGGGCATAAGGTATATTGGAGCAAATTATAGCAGAGAACTTCCCTAATTTGGGGACGGGAACAGGCATCAAAATCCAAGAGGCACAGAGAGCCCCCCTCAAAATCAACAAAAATAAGTGAACACCCTATCTTCTAGTAGTAAAACTTCCAAGTCTCAGAGACAAAGAGAAAATCCAGAAATCAGCTTGGGACAAGAGGTTTGTAACCTAGAACAGTAGAAACATTAGATTATAAGCAGACCTATCTACAGAGACCTGGCAGGCCAGAAAGGACTGGCACGATATATTCAGAGCACTAAATGAGAAAAATATGTGGCCAAGAATACTACATCCAGCTAGGCTGTCATTGAAAATAGAAGGAGAGATAAAAAGCTTCCAGGACAAAGAAAAACTAAAAGAATTTGTGAACTCCAAACCAGCACTACAGGAAATATTGAAAGGGGTCCTCCAAGCAAAAAGAGAGCCTAAAAGTAACATAGACCAGAAAGGGACAGAGACGATATACAGTAACAGTTACCTTACAGGCAATACAATGACACTAAATTCACATCTTTCAATAGTTACCCTGAATGTAAATGTGCTAAATGCCCCAATCAAAAGACACAGGATATCAGACTGGATTTAAAAAAAAAAAAAAGACCCATCGATATGCTGTTTGCAAGAGACTCATTTTAGACCCAAAAATACCTTCAGATTTAAAGTGACAGGGTAGAAAACCATTTACCATGCTAATGGACATCAAAAGAAAGCTGAAGTGGCAATCCTTGTATTAGACAAATTGGATTTTAAACCAAAGACTATAATAAGAGATGAGGAAGGACACTATATTATTACTTAAAGGGTCTGTTCAACCAGAAGATCTAATAATTTTAAATACTTATGCCCCTAACATGGGAGCAGTCAGTTATATAAGCCAGTTAATAACAAAATCAAAGAAACACAAAGACGATAATACAATAATAGAGGGGATTTTAGCATCCCCCTCACTGAAATGGACAGATCATCTAAGCAAAGATCAACAAGGAAATAAAGGCTTTGAATGACACATTGGACCAGATGGACATCACAGATATATTCAAAACATATCATCCTAAAGCAACAAAATACACATTCTTCTCTAGTACACATGGAACATTCTCCAGAATAGGTCACATCCTGTATCACAAATCAGGTCTCAACTGGTACCAAAAGATTGGGATCATTCCCTGCATATTTTCGGACCACAATGCTTTGAAACTAGAACTCAACCACCAGGGGCAAGTTAGAAAGAACTCAAATACATGGAGGCTAAAAAGCATCCTACTAAAGAATGAATGGGTCAACAAGAAAATTAAAGAAGAATTTAAAAATTCATGGAAACAAATGGAAAAGAAAAAACAACTATTCAAAATATTTGGCATGAAGCAAAGGAAGTCCTAAGAGGAAAGTATATAACAATACAAGCCTTTCTCTAGAAATAAGAAAGGTCTCAAATACACAACCTAAAGCTACTCCTAAAGGAGCTGGAGAAAGAACTTCAAATAAAGCCTAAACCCAGGAGGAGAAGAGAAATAAAAAAGATCAGAGCAGAAATCAATGAAATAGAAACCAAAAGAACAGTAGGACAGATCAACGAAACTAGGAGCTGGTTCTTTGACAGAATTAATAAGATTGATAAACCTCTGGCCAGACCTATCAAAAAGAAAAGAGAAAGGACCCAAATTAATACAATCATGAATGAAAGAAGAGAGATCATAACCAACACCGAAGAAATACAATTATAAGAACACATTATAAACAACCATATGCCAGCAAATTAGGCAATCTGGAAGAAATGGATGGATTCTTAGAGATGTATAAACTACCAAAATGGAACCAGGAAGAAATGGAAAACCTGAACAGACCCATAACCACTAAGGAAATTGAAGCAGTAATCAAAAATCTCCCAACAAACAGAAGCTCAGGGCCAGACTGCTTCCTAGGGAAATTCTACTAAACATTTAAAGAATTAATACCTATTCTCCTGAAACTATTCCCAAAAATAGAAATGGAAGAAAAACTTCCAAACTCATTTTATGAGGCCAGTATTACCTTGATCCTCAAACCAGAAAAAGACCCCACCAAAAACAAGAATTACAGACCAATATCCTTGATGAACATGGATGCAGAAATTCTCACCAAAATACTAGACAATAGGATCTACCAGTACATTAATAGGATTATTTGTCGTGACCAAGTGGGATTTATTCCTGGGCTTTAAGGTTGGTTCAACATCTGCAAATCAATCAATGTGATACAATATATTAATAAAAGAAAGAACAAGAATCATATTATACTCTCAACAGATGCCAAAAAAGCATTTGACAAAGTATAGTATCCTTTGTTGATTAAAACTCTTCACAGTGTAGGGATTGAGGGTACATACCTAAGTATCATAAAAGCCATCTACGAAAAACCCACAGCAAATATCATTCTCAATCAGGAAAAACTGAGAGCTTTTCCCCTAAGATCAGGAACACAGCAGGAATTTCCATTATCTCCATTCAACATAGTAGTAGAAGTCGTAGCCTCAGCAATCAGACAATAAAAAGAAATAAGGGCATCTGAATCAGCAAAGAAGGAGTCAAACTCTCACTCTTTGCAGATGATATGATACTTTATGTGGAAAACCCAAAAAACTCCACCCCAAAACTGCTAGAACTCATACATAAATTCATAAAGTGTCAGGATATTAAATCAAAGCACAGAAATCAGTTGCATTTCTATACACCAACAACAAGACAGAAGAAAGAGAAATTAAGGAGTCAATCCCATTTTCAACTGCACCCAAAACTGTAAGATACCTAGGAATAAATCTAAAAAAAAGAGGCAAAGAATCTGTACTCAGAGAACTATAGAATACTCATGAAAGGAATTGAGGGAAGACACAAAGAAATGGAAAAATGTTCCTTGCTCATGGATTGGAAGAAAAAATATTATGAAAATGTCTATGCTATCTAGATCAATCTACAATTAATGCAATCTCTATCAAAATACCTTCAAATTTTTTTTCAAAGAAATGGAACAAATAATCCTAAAATTTGTATGGAACCAGAAAAGATCCTGAACAGTCAGAGGACTGTTGAAAAAGAAAACCAAAGCTGGAGGCATCACAATTCCAGACTTCAAGCTCTATTACAAAGCTGTAATCATCAAGACAGTATGGTCCTGGCACAAAAACAGACATATCAGTGGAACAGAACAGAGATCCCAGAAATAGACCCTCAACTCTACAGTCAACTAATATTTGGCAAAGCAGGAAAGAATGTCCAATGGAAAAAAGAGAGTCTCTTCAGTAAATGGTATTGGGAAAATTGTACAGCCACAAGTAGAAGAATGAAACTGGACCATTTCCTTATACAACCCATAAAAATAGACTCAAAATGGATGAAAGACCTCAATGTGAGACAGGAATCCATCAAAATCCTTGAGAACACAGGCAGCAACCTCTTTGACCTCAACCACAGCAACTTCTTCCTAGAAACATCACCAAAGGCAAGGGAAGCAAGGGCAAAAGTGAACTGGGACTTCATTGGGACTTCATCAAGATAAAAAGCTCTTGGATAGCAAGGGAAACAGTCAACAAAACCAAAAGACAACCAACAGAATGGAAGAAGATACTCACAAATGACATATCAGATAAAGAACTAGTACCCAAAATTTATGAAGAACTTATCAAATTAAACACCCATAGAACAAATAATCCAATCAAGAAATGGGCAGAAGATATGAACAGACCTTTTGGGAAAGAAGACATCCAATTGGCCAACAGACATGAAAAAGTGCTCAATATCACTCAGCATCAGGGAAATACAAATCAAAACCTCAATGAGATACCACCTCACACCAGTCAGAATGGCTGAAATTAACAAGTCAGGAAACGACAGATGCTGACAAGGATGTGGAAGAAAGGCAACCCTCCTATATAGGAATGCAAGCTGGTGCAGCCACACTGGAAAACAGTATGGAGGTTCCTCAAGAAGCTGAAAAGAGAGCTACCCTATGAGCCAGCAATTGTACTACTGGGTATTTACCCCAAAGATACAAATACAGTGATGCGAAGGGGCACGTGCACCCCAATGTTTATAGCAGCAATGTCCACAATAGGCAAACTGTGGCAAGAACCTAGATGTCCATCAACAGATAAATGGATAAAGAAGATGCAGTATAAATACACAATGGAATATTATTCAACCGTCAAAAATGAGATCTTGCCATTTGTAATGATGTGGATTGCAAACAAGAGGGTAGTATACTAAGCAAAAATAAGTCAATCAGAGAAAGACAATTATCATATGATCTCACTGATATGAGGAATTTGAGAAACAAGATAGAGGATCATAGGGGGAGGGAGAGAGAAATGAAATAATGAAACTGGAGAGGATGACAAACCATAAGAGACTCTTAATCTCAGGAAACAAACTGAGGGTTGCTGGAGTGGAAGGGATGGGGGAGGGGGTGGCTGGGTGATGGATATTGGGGAGGGTATATGCTATGATGAGCTCTGTGAATTAAGAATGATAAATCACAGACCTGTAGCCCTGAAACAAATAATACATTATATGTTAATTAAAAAAGAAGAGAAAAGAAATCTCCAGTACATGAATGATTTCTAAAACCATGAACCCCAGTATGGTCACCTGGGGAGCAGGCACAGCCAAACAGAGTAGAGGTTGGAGAAAAGGGAACATTATGGGGTGACACTTGCTACTTAGGTTTATTTCCTAGACCCAAATAGATTCCTGTTAGAGCTGCATCCAGATGATAAGCTACTCTAACTTGAAGTGAGAACCTGAAGATGTTTTTCTTCAAGGCTCCAGAAGACACGGCAGTCAGAGACAGCATGACTTGGTCCCATACTCCAAGGGTTATATAAGAAAGAATGGGCAGGTGGCCCCTGCCTGGGGAGGTTATAGAGCCCAGCTGTTGGGGTGATTCGGCTGGGGTGGTGTCCAGCAGCAGGGACAACAGTGCCCAGCTCGGGCTGCAGAGGCAAAAGGAGGCTCCCGGGGACAGACTTAAGTAATATGCAAGGTCAGGAGAGGAGAGAATGGCTGATGACTTTGAGAGTTGGTTGAGAAGAGGTAAGAGGAAGCACCTGAGGACGGGCAGCAATACCTCCGAGGAGGCGGTAGGGGACACAGAGGAAGCTTTGCAGAGAGCCCAGCACCCTGAGGATCTCAGCACCTCTTGCCCATCTGCATTTCTACCAATTCCCAGGTTTTATTTATTGAGAGGCAGGAGCCATAGCTATACAGATGACTTAGCATTATTTTCTTCGAAGACTCAGCCATTTCTTTTAGACCCTCGAGGCCACAGAGGCAGGGTGGGGAGAGTGACTCGAGGTCGCCACCCCTCCCCCTCACTTCACCAGGCACACTCTCTCCTTGTTCTGTTTTACATCACAGCTTCCTTGAAGTTTCATTTGAAAGAAGAAAGAGAAAGAGACATTTTTACAGCTTAAATTTTGTTTAACCCTCCCCCCCACTGAACTGTTGAAAGGATAAAGTGGTGGCCGAATATATAAAATATGCACAAGGATGTATTGTTTGACTGATCATCTAAACCAATTAATCTCTGAAACGGAAGACGGAGGGAGAAAGGAACAAACCCGCAGACAATTGCAGTTAGTAGCGGGTTACTCCTTTGGCCCGATTCTCTAACAGTCTCCTATTCAAATTATGAATATGCATCTTCCCAGATGACGTCAACAGTGACCTTTTAATGTATTTTTTTTTTTAATTCTGTGTGTCATGAATCCTGCACAGTCTTAGAACACAGGCATTATTTTATTCTTGTACAGTGTTTCCAGGACTTGGCTAAACAATGGACTGGACATTGTTTCTCTATTCAGAATACAGAAGGAAATGGGAAACCTTAGTTTATCAGGTGCCTTGCTGCTTCTAAAATCATTCACCCTCAAGAAGGAGATGAAGTCAAATACTAAAAGAGGAACTGTGGAACGAAGAGAGGAATGAAACGTTTAGGTCCCTAAATCATGAGAGGCTGTGGAGTGTTACCCCATTGCCAGTGTGCCTGTCTTCCACATCTTCAAATTCTGTTCCTTTCTCAAAGTATGGCTTATGTCTCACCTTCTGCTTGGCTGTTTTCATGAATGGTCTGAAACCTCTTTGTCAGTGTGTCTGTGTTGCCTTAATCACGTGATTATGCTCAGTTTCTTAGATGTCTTCCGAATCCATTTGAACACCTTGAATATTTGTTTTGTACTTGAAGTGGCATATATTGGCATCTATATTTAAGATGCTTAAAGAAAACATTCACAGTGTTCTCCTGGCCAAGACCACCAAACATGCAAGACCAGTTAATGGCTCATTGCCATAAGGGAGGAGACATATGATGGTGGACTGTGAAGGTGCTGGAAGTGATGAATTACAGGGTCTGGGCAGGCATTAGGTGATTTGAGGGAGGGTTTAAGGAAGTGGGGATTGAATACTGTCAGGAAGTGGGGGTGATTCTATGATTGGATATTTTCCCAATTCTTATCCAGAAGGAAGGAAGACTAGCTTGAAGCTAAAACTGTATTTGGTAAAGCAGCAGCAGTAATTCTTATTGTCAGGGAGGGGAGGGGGTTGGGGTCATTTTTGTTTGTGTTTTCATGTTTGGACATTGTTATGGAGTGGTCTTGTTTCTGTGCTGATCCACCGTGGTCACAGAATGGCCTTGCCGATTGTCCATGTTCTGTGGATCGTTTCCATCCAGCAGGAGAATACAGGGCCCAGCTGTGAGCTTCAGGCTACCTCCCACTGTCAGAGACTGCACTGCTCTTTCTCAGTCTTGACTTGAATTGATTTTCAGCAGCATTATATTTTTATCAAAGATTCCTATTTGATACCCTGGGTGGGTGGAAGGCATTCCAAGAGAGGGGACCTCTGAGCTTTAATCTCTGATCTTCCCTTTCTTACTTAACACTGAAGACATTGTATAATTTCTTTTCAAGACTACCTTTTGATGTATGGAGGGGGTTGTACTGAACTTCAAGGGAGTATCCTAATTCTTTCCTTTAACTGGAATCTCATGGTGAGAATCAAAACCTGATTTCTTCTTTATGTTAATAGGGTGCTGGAAGCTAGCCCTTAGTTTGCTTATCCCATTCTTTAAAGGGACTAGGTTACAGTGAGGATCTGCGGTAGAGGGGAGATGAATCTTTTTACACAACACAACCTTCTATGCCCGAGGACTGCTTTCTGTACCCAACCAACCTGGCCAAGTCATGCTACTTAAAACCGTTTGGAAGAAATGCGTGAAGATTAGCATGGATCCATGCGATCTAATACCTGTAACATTTGTTTGGTAATTTGCTTATGATGGACACTAACTTTTGAACAGTGGTTCATAATCCTGGCTGTTCAGTTAAGTCAAAGGGGAGCTTTTAAAAACAGATCCTAGTTTAATTGGTTGGTGTGGGGCCCAAGCAGCTAACTAGCTAGCTAGGATCCAAAACACAATAGCAACAATCACAAAAGTCTCCCAAGGTGATTCTAACAAGACTCACTGTTAAAAATAAGGATTCTTATCCTGGGATGATAGTGTGCACTAACCTTTGAGGAGGTCAAGAAAGATTTGTAACTCTAGGTATCCAGGCTTGGCATAATTTTTCTTGAAAGAGTGATAACTTGTTTGCGTTGGCCAATGCTCTTGATGCGACTGGCTCTTGGAAAAGCAGGATTAAGCTAAGAGCCCAAGTGAAAATGAATCGTCTTAAAACAAAGCAGAAGTGCCTTCTATAAAAAAAGTGCTTTCTAACTGTGGTGAGTTAAAATGATTCTACTTCCTTGGTCATCCCCCCGCCTTATAAACAGGATGAGGGAGCAGCGGCAGTAAAAAACGAGAGCGCCAGTGACCGGCGCTGGGTTGACAAGCAGACATATAAACAGAGTCTTGGAGGAAACTGTGTTTACAGCAGCTGAAAGGGAAGCCCTAACCCCTGAAATGACTGGGGGACTTTGGTGCCTATAAATAGTCAGGTTATTTCCAACATTCAATAATAATTCCACATCAATAAATATCGTACAGTCTTATCGACTGGAGATTAATCATTGGTTTGACACCTATTCATCTCTTTGTCGTACTTAGAGTTTCTGCACTGACATTATCGATGAAGCCATATTACTTCCTAGTGTATAAATAGCAATATGTTTCAAACGACTGACTTCTAACACCTGAACTCTAAAGGAGCAAGTGACCAAGAATGTAAGTGTTAACTCATATAACTCTATCTCCTTTGTGAAGGCCAGCATAAAAGGCCCTTAAAAGTGTTCCTGTGTAACTGATGATAGTGATTACCCCAGAGAAATGGATTATATTTGTTGCAGAGGAAAGCATGGACTGAGCAATGTAATCTGGAATATATGCATAAGGATAGATAGATGTATCTATCTGTATTTGCTGAAAATAAACATGTTTGGATTGACTGACATGTTGTATACATAGAAAGTTGTTGGACTCATAGCTCATTATGTTAATAAGTTGGGTTCCTGGGATACAGTATTAACTTCCATTACGTTCTAAAGGGAGGCATTAAGAATTTTATTTTAGTGGAAGTATGCTATGGTATGTCCCAAATTTCAAAGGTATTAACTTTCATTTTGGGGGGAAAAAGGCAATATAATTGAGTGGTTAAGACTGACGAAGCTGGAGCCAGATCTCTTGGGTTTAAATACTCACTCCATCACGTAGGATATCTGCATGACCTTGGGCACGTGACTTACCATCTCTGTACTTCACCCCCATCTGTAAAACAGGATGGCAATGACACTCATGGTACTGTGAGGAGAGCATGATTTAATATCATCCAACATCTGGAACAGTACCTGGCACAGTGAGCACTTACAAATAGCGGGTGCCTCAATTCTTGGTCTTTCAGAGAGAGTTGAGTAGTATGAAATGGATTTTCATTGAGCAAGAAAACTTGCTGAAACAATCTCCATTTCTTGAAGATGTTTTTCCGAAATGACACCTGGCTCAGGGTCGGTAAAGTTGTATGCTAAGTATCTGATCTAAGGAATGGGACTCAGGGGGCCCCGAGACTAAGCCTGTTTGCTTTCCTGTCACTTTACCTTGTAATTCCTGTGATGTTTGAAGGGGAACAAGAATTTCTTTGAACATATATCTCTGTTTCCATCTCAAGATGGAAAAAAACCCAAGTCTAATTAAAATAATTTCAGAAAGATGTTCCTCCTTTATTCGTGATTATTGGTGAATAATACTGAATTATCTGCTGTAGAGGGTGCTTTCATTGGCATGGAGGACCTTAGGGACATCGAGGGCATCTGTAGTCAACATCACACACTTCCTGTCGTCTGCATGGCTTGATAAGTTTGACTGTCTAGACTCTCTACTCAAAGTGTCCAGGTAAGGCGAAGCTCACTTGTGGACCTTTCTGGAAAGAAGGCCTTACCAGGAGCTCTTCAGGGGCTCCGTGAGGGCCAGTGGCCGGTCTGGATGCTCACTGGTTTGCAGTTGCTAAGCACCTTTTTTAAAAGTGACAAGAGGAAATCATTACCAAGACACCATCTGTGGACCCCAGGAGACTATGGGGAATATTTCCACACTGAAGCAGTCTGCTGGTCTTCCTTCCTTCCTTCCTTCCTTCCTTCCTTCCTTCCTTCCTTCCTTCCTTCCTTCCTTCCTTCCTTCCTTCCTTCCTTCCTTCCTTCCTTCCTTCCTTCCTATCTTATTTATTTATTTGATAGAGAGATAGAGAGCGCAAGTAGGCAGAGCAGCAGGCAGAGGGAGAGGGAGAAGCAGGCTCCCCACCGAGCAGGGAGCCTGATTCTGGGCTCGATCCCAGGACCCTGGGATCATGACCTCAGCCAAAGGCATGTGCTTAACTGACTAAGCCACCTTGGCACCCCTGCTGGTCTTTTTTAATAAAAGAAATTAAACTGACTGATGACACATGAGCTTGGATTCTAGAGAGTAAATGGAGAAGATTTCAATGATATTTGTGGGTTCATATCTGAGGAGACAGGATAATTAGTTCTATTTTGATTGCCTTTAAGTGACATTGCCGTGGAGTTGAAACTGGAAGGTCCCATTAGTTAGTACCCATTGTCTAAATAATAATAACAAAAGCAAAACCCAAAATGAAGTTTTATTGTATATTTATCACACCCTGGCATGGTTCTGTGCTTAACATATTAGGTATTTCTCACTTAATCCTCACAGCAAGCTCGTAAATAATCACTATCAACTCAGGGTCTCAGCGTGGGTGGTAGGATATTCCAAGTTGGAAGGCATGTGGTAGAGTGAGTGCTGCTGGGATTTACTCAAAGGCATGAGATGATTTACAGATCACAAAATCTGGATGAAATCCAGGCGTTCTGACCCTCTGTCTCAGGATCTGGCGTTTCTCCAATTAAAGAGTTTAAGAATTAAAAACCAGAAAAGGCAAATAACCCCTGAAGATGGAAGTATTTTTATGTAAGGCTAATCCTGCTCATCTATTTATTTAGTGCCTTTCCCTGAAACTACCATTTTCTGTCAGTATTATAAAATCACACAAGCTAATTCAAAGATTTTTTTTTTAGAAAACAAGACAAAAAGATTAGCTTGTTACATGGCTGTGTGCTAATCCTTGAAATTGTGAGAGGGCTTTTCTCCTCACAGGAACTATATCTTGTGAAGAGAAGATTTACATAATCTCTAATGCTGCCCTGAAGTTCTGAGTGAATTACATTTTTCCGTTACAGTCCTTGCTCCCCCACATTCTCGCCCTGATCCTGAAAAAATAGCCTAATTTTCTACCAAGAAAAGGAGGTCATTAGTTTGTGTCTGGAAACAGCGAAGGAATTACTGAGCTATTTACAAGATCTGCACATGTGGAATCAATCTTATTTTCCATTGGATGGTTCAAAAATGTATTCAAATTATGTAGTTTTGAAATGCTAAACTCTGGAATTTATTTCTTAATAAAAAGCTTTTTAGGATGGTGTGCTTAATGAAAATTCCTTTTAGTGAATTTGAATAACAAATTGTTTATAAGAATGCATAAGCAGTCTTGATTTATGTTTTATTCTGGTTTCCTGAAGGTCAGTCAGTGCAGGTCTGGTGATGTGTTACTGTTCCTCCCTTTAGGGGAGGTAAAGACTACAGAAAATTAAAAGAAAATCAGGGTAAGGACATCTGCACCCATTTGTTTAGGCTCCTATTTTGCACATGCATTGGAAGTCATAACTAGTCATCTGATTTCCATGCTAGGTTTTTCTTAAGGAATATGACACTATTTAAGCACATTTGGGTTTTTCAGTGAGATCTTTGAAGCAATAACCTGAAGGGAAATAAATGATTAACATAGAATGGGCTAGCTATAAGAGCTCCTGAGGTGAAATACTGCAAAATCTGGTTGATTAGGTTAAAATATGTAAATTTCTTAAAGTTAGTGAAATGCAAGTTGAGATTTCAGTTCTGTGCTGAACAAGATCCGTGTTCCTGGCCCCGTATAAACTTTCCCCATGTGTTTGTAATAATGAGGCCGGAGGTAGGAAAGAGACAGAAAGGTTGTTGCATGGAACTACTATTAAAATAACAATCTGCATTTGGAGGTTGCATTTTTGATCTTTGTAGCAGTGTCACCGTTAGGTATTATTACCTCTATTTTACAAATAAGAAAGCTCAGGTAAGTAGAGAATAATAGAAACAGTACAGAGAAGATAGCATTGTCTGACGGAAAGAAAACAGCCTTTGGGGATGAGAGGAACAGATTGAAAAGCCCAGCTTCACCTCTTCCAGCCTTGATGAGCCGTGGATACATTGTTTAGCCTATCTCAGTCTTATCTGTAGAATGGGATCATTCCATCCAACTCACAGAAGTGCTACCAGAGCCAAAGGCAATAACGCATTTGGAAGGCCCCACCCAGTCTCAGCTTCGCTGTTTTCTGGAGCCTGGGAGGCTCCAAACCCCAAGTGCTTCCCGAGCCTGTGGTTGAGATCTCGTTTCTGTCATTCGTGACATGGAGACCTGCTTTCCTGGGCCCTGTTACTGAGGCCACAGGAAGCACCTGCCCAGCAAGGAGCCAAAGTGACCTCTACTCCAGGTAAGAATCACTACCTTCTCGATGCCTTCGCTCATCTGGATCTCGCCATTATTATCCCAAGTAGTAAAGATCTACACGTCTATGGACAGTAAGAATTACATGCTCCCACCGCTTATATTTTATAAACGTTGCTTTTTCGTACTTTGCGGGTACGTGTGTTCACCAGCTGTATGAAACTGCTCCATCCGTGTATAGATTCTTCTAACCCCCAGCCCGGGTTTACTGGTCTCCCCTACGTGCTGTGTTCGTTTGTGACTGTCCGCGGATGGAGAGCTTTATGGCGCCAGCTATCTCCGATGTCTGCAAATGAAGACGGTGGCTGGCGCTGGTGACATTCACTTCCCAAATGCAGAAGTGGAGGAGCAGGGCTGGATCCGGTTTGCACGGCGTCACACAGAAAGCCCACGACCAAGTGGGAACGGGAGCCCATGGTACCGACGTCTTGGCCACTTCCCTCCCTCGGCGAGCGAGCGTCGCCCGGGCACCTGCTGGGCGTGCGGCGGCTTCTTCACTCTTCTGTGCACCCACAGGTCTATTTTTCAGGGACCCCACCTGCCGGGCCCCCACCCACCCCCAGACAACTTATATTTAGCTGCGAAAACAAGAGTTTGCTTGATCTAGACAGGAATCAAGGGGGAAGGCAGACTTCTGGGGCCTGGAAAGGGGAGGAAGAAGCCGAAGAAGTGGCCCGGTAGAAACTGCAGGAAAGTCCCTGACCTTGAGGTCCTCGGAGAGAAGGCGTTCTAACCCTGATGGTGACAGAGTTGAAATAAAATATAAATGCTTCCAACTATCTGTTGCCAGGAAGCAGATGACATGCTAAATTACTCTGCAGATTGACTACTTAATTCAGCGATTTCCTGAGTCAGGAGTTGCCAGAAGAGCCATTTTGTCCCTTCTGGCAAAAAAGCCGCTGGGATTGCTGTCTCCAGTCCTCTTTCCTGTGCTTCCTGCGTAGGAAGGCCCGTTTCCTGCAGGGAGATGCCTGATCAGACAGCACTATTTTAGTAGGCTGGGGCCGGGGTAGCAAGTGAGGTCTTTCATTTGATATTGATTTGTGGCCGGTGTGAATGTCAGACACATCAGACGCATCGAAGAAGTACAGATCCTTTTAGAAAATGTAAAATAGCGAATCAAAAGCAAATGAGACCCCATAAAGGTTTAAGAAGCCCCACGGTCACATTTTCACCTGTTTGGTTTGATTTGATTTGCTTTTTTGAAAATTTTAAGTTTCAGTATAGTATAAGTTACATTGTGTCAGGGGTGCAATGTAATGATTCAATATCTCAGTGTGACCATTGTGCTGTGCTCACTGCAAGTGTTCATGTGTTTTGAGAGGCCTGCTTTATTTTTTTGTGCAGATTACTCTGTTTTAGGTTGCCTTTCTTTTTAAGACTCATTCATTCATTCATTCATTCATTCATTCATTCATTCATTTTAGAGAGAGTGAGAGAGGGTGGGTAGGGGCAGAGGGAGAGGTAGAGAATCCCAAGCTGACTCCTAGCTGGGGGAGGAGCCTGATGTGGGACTCGATCCAACGACTCTTGAGTTTATGACCTGAGCTGAAACCGGGAATCCGATACTTAACTGACTGAGCCACCAAGGTGCCCACTCTGTTTTAGTCTTAATGCAGTTCTTCAGAACTGAAGTTTGAGCGATGGGGCTAATATTTATGCTGCTAAAGGGTCTGATGTTGGTGAGGAATGACTTCGGGAAGACAGCCTACCAGGAGGCTAGAGCTTGCCCCGAGCTAGAGGGGGTACTTCCTAGAATTTGACAGATGAGCTGTTTGTGTCCTGGCTTGTAACAACTCGTCTGGGTTCTTTTAGCTGTACCGTCTCACCTTGTCTCTAAAGGAAGTGAAATGGCTGAATAAGAGACACATAATTCAGCAAAACTGGAGAAATATAAAAGTCAGAATATTTAGGCAAAAGGAGAATAAAGGTTGGAAGAAAATTGGAACCACGATGAATTTGTTCACTAAACATAGAGAGTGAAGATTTATTTCTTCTAATAACTTGTTTGGCATCCATTCCACATGACCTTGTGTTACTACTGTGTGCGTGCCTTGGCCACTTAATTAGATCATTAGTTGCTCAAGGCAAGGCCTCTGTCTTGGTCTCCTTGAATTCCATGTCTTGTTCAGAACCTTACTTGTCTGTTCTGCTGAAATATTTGTTAGTACTGATGGTGGCAATTGCGTTTTTTTGCATCTGTAAGGCTCTATATTGGAACCCCTGAAATTACAATGTCATTAAACACAATGGCAATTATTTTGAGAGTTATTTTGGATCACAGGGCATCAGTTGCCTTTAAGCAAATTTGGGGTCACTTTGTTGAAGTTTCTAATTTCTATTTTTAGGTTTTCACTCCAATATCTGGGTGTTGGTCGGAAAGCTTCCTGTCACTAAATGTTTGTGCAAAAGAAAATGTCCATTGGCCATGGAATGTTGTAGAAGGGATTCCTTCCTTGTGGAGGGAGTGACTCGTTGATTCTATTCATTTTGTAATTTCTTATTTTAACACAACAGTGCTTTTGCAATTAAAGTGCTACAGTTCATTCTCAGATTTTGTATTTATGTAATTCTAAAGAAAAGAATATGAAATACATACTTGTAGATAGCTTTATAGCTTCTGCCCTTGACTTTTTGGGCACCGTGTTCCAATGTGAGAGTTATATAGGTCTGAGGGGTCTCTGGATACATCATCAGCCAGTCTGGGATTTGTTGTCACCTTTGCAAAAGCAGGTAAAAAAAAGAAAAAAAGAAATTCTGAAGCTTTCCCTTTGGCTTTTTTCTGAGTGCTCCGGTGGAAAGTTCAAGGAGAAAGAAGTCAGAGAAATTAACTAAGATGAGATTTTTGGTAATATTTTTATTAAAACATGCCAATCTACTCCATTAACAGAGGTATTGAATAACTAATTCTAGTATATATCAGTAATTGATAATTAGTCTAGTGCATATCCAAATAAAAGAGGAAAAAAAATAAACAAAATTAACTCACCTTGTAAATATAGCATGAATATAAATTTTATACTGTCTTAATCTGCATTTTGAGCCCCTTTCTTATTTGTAGTTCACATTCATTCATCAGTTTAAAATAGAGAACAGATCTCATCTGGAGGAATAAATGGGAAAAAAATAGAATAAATGCTTTTGAAGAAATGAAGAGAGTTGTAAGGGATGAGGAGGAACTCGACATGTTCAGTTGTATTCTAAAGCTATAATATGGAAATCAGTGTGGTGCTGATAAGAAGTATAGACTGTTCAGTGAATGAAAGTAATCTAGAAATAGATCATATCATAAAAGATCATTTAGTATATATAAAGATGACATCTCAGATCACTTGGAAAAATATTCAAAAAAATGATGTCAGAACAGTTGGTTAATTATTTGAATAAAAATGCTGCTAGATTCTTAAGTAATTTACATAAAATAGATAGATAACATAGCTATACACTAAAATAAAACTATTAAGCAGCTGAAGGAAAATATGGGTTCTTACTTATTTGATCTCATGGAAATAAGCTTTCTAAGGAAAAAAAAAAAAAGAAGCCTAAAGGAAAGTTTGTTACATTTTTTTAAAGATTTTATTTATTTATTTGACAGAGATCACAAGTAGGCAAAGAGAGAGGAGGGGAAGCAGGCTCCCTGCTGATCAGAAAGCCCGATGCGGGGTTTGATCCCAGGACCCTGAAATCCTGACCTGAGCTGAAGGCAGAGGTTTAACCCACTGAGCCACCCAGGGCTCCAAAGATTGTTATATCTGACAACATAAAGAATCTTTAGAACCTTTGTATGTCTGTAAGAAATATTAATTGACTTTTAATACCAAAAAAGCATTTAATATTGGCAGCATATACAACATACAATGTTACCATCATTATATAAAAGACTCTTATAAATCAGTATAAAAAATAAGAAAATACCAATATGTCGAGTAAAGCTATTAAACAGTTAACTGAAAAAAGAAAATGCTCACATGACTAATAAACACCACAAATTCAGTCACCGATCACCAGAGAAATGCAAACCAAATCGGTGATATCATTTTTCTCCTATCAAGTCATCAGAAGTTTAAAAATTATGATGCTCTGTGTTGTGAGGCACTTTATTTGCAGCTGGTAGAGATATAAATAAATATTGCTTTCTGGAGGGCAATTTGGAATATATATTTTAAAAATCTTAACAATTTGCACTTTGATCCAGAAATTCTCTTTCTAAGAATATATCTAAAGGAAATAGTAAGAGATGTATGCAAAGATTTAGGTGCAAAGTATAGCCATGTAGCACTGTGTCTTATGATATAATATTGGGAAAACAACAGAGGGTCAACAACAGGAAAATAATTAAATAAAATGTGATAGATTGTATCATGGCCTATTTATTATGCACTTTTTAGGAGTTGTGTCCCTAAGAATAATGACAAAATGAAATGCTAATAATAATATATTCTTAAATTAAAGAAAAAGCAGGATACAGAACAATGTGTGATATGAATATTAGAGAGGGTGGAAAGCACAGAAAAGCAAAAAAAAAAAAAAAAAGAACATGTGTGTGTATAAATTAAGAAAAACAAAAATAACAGCAGGAATAAAAGAAACCAGAAGATAACTGTAGGGTTTTTTTTTTCTTCCATGCTGAGGGATAATGGATATTTTTAATATTTAAATTTTATACTTTTCCCAGTATTTGAAATTTTTATTTTTATAGGCAGAAATAAATCTCACAGTAAGTATTTCTTTTTTGTTTGTTTGCTTTGTTTTTGTTAAGAGCACATGGAAACAAATTTTTGGGTGCTGTGGGCGATAAGCTTTCCCAGGGTAGGGTCTTGCTCTCCCATGACAAACAGGGCTTATCTATTCTTTCCAGTCAGGACACCAAGAGAGTTCTGTTCGAGTGCCTCTCCTAAAAAATACATTCAACTTGGTGGGTTATAAGGTCAATAAAAGGGTTGGCTAAAAATGAACCATGTGAAAAATGAAGCATGGCTAGTGACTAGAGAATGATTCATCTATAATGGGTCTTTTATTCTATAGACCTGTTCTCTGTTCTTCTGACTCTTCTCTTGCTCATAGTGCAGTGTGCTTAGGTCAGTTGGATGGACTCTTCGCATTCACACCTTCTGAGCATGCCCGTCCAGGGTGGGTCCTTTTCCATGATCGGCTGGGATAGAAGTCTCCTGATAGAGAGCTCATCCAACAGAAATTGCTGCTCAGCACGGCAAGCTTGGCTAGGGTCCTAAGTGTGCCTTAATTATTGATCAAAGAGATCTTTCATTCCAGTCCCACTGTGTCTACTGTTCCCAGGGGGTTGAAGGTGAGAAGATCTCAAGTAAATGATTTTTAAGTTCTCTTTTAGAAGATTCTGGGCCCTGCTTTGTTGCTTAACTAACAATGTATAATGAGAAAAAGACAGAAGCTTTTTTTTTTTTTTTGCCTAGAATCAGATTAAACATAATCCTTGAATCGTGACACAAATACATCATTGTCTCTGTGAGACACTTACTTAATTTGATTAATTTTGTAATGCGGTAATCACCCATGAACCTACTATCTCGTAACTTTCATCGAGCCAATGGTCCTCCACAATCTTATTCTTTGCTTCTTCCTCTATGAGGTAACCACATCTCAAATCCTATATTCATTAATCTCTTGCTATCCTTTTTTATATTCTTTCAGCTAATCTCTACATATTCCTCAGTACATAATTTTTATTTTTTTTTTACTTT
Source organism: Procyon lotor (assembly GCA_028646535.1). NCBI lineage: Eukaryota > Metazoa > Chordata > Mammalia > Carnivora > Procyonidae > Procyon > Procyon lotor. Next base: position 24,323,178 of record CM053608.1, read on the forward strand.
ACATAAAAGGGTATCAGCTTTAGATAATCTTTCAGATTCATCCATATTGTTGTATGTTCATTGTCTTCTGTTTCACATCTTATCATGACTATATCACAGGTTGTTTCTCTACTTTCTCATTGATGGGCATTTGGGCTATTTCCAGCTTTTTGTTATTGTGAACATGAGCACTCTTGTATATATCTCCTGATAAACATGTTTAGAATTTCTTTAGAATATATGCTTAGGAATGAAACAGCTGGATCACAGGGTATGAGAATGTTTAACATTAGGACCTAATGCCAAAACATTCTGCAAATAGCTTTACTGACTTACATTCCAACCAGTAATATTAAAAAAAAAAATGCTTTGTGGATATAGCTTCTTCAATGTAATTTGTTATCAGACTTTTTAACTGTTGCCATTCGAGTAGGCATAAAACAATATTCCATTGTGACATTGAATTTTTATTTCCCTGAACTGAAGTTGGACATCCATTCATGTATTTATTGGCCAGAAGCAATTCCTCATCTGTGAAGTGATTGATCATGTCTTTTGTCTATTTTTCTATTGGGTTGTTTCTGCTTTCTTGGCTTATTGACTTCCTTTATATATTCTTGATGATAATCCTTTGTTGGTTGTGTTTGTTTCAGATATCGTCTTTCAGTTTTCAATTTGTCTTTCCATTCTTTTTTTTTTTTTTTTAAAGATTTTATTTCTTTATTTGACAGAGACAGAGAGCACAAGTAGGCAGAGAGGCAAGCAGAGAGGGGGAAGTAGGCTCCATGCTGAGCAGAGAGCCCAATGTGGGGCTTGATCCCAGGACCCTGAGATCATGACCTGAGCCAAAGGCAGAGGCTTAACCCACTGAGCCACCCAGGCGCCCCTGTCTTTCCATTCTGTTTAAGGTTGTCCTTCATAAATTTCTTAATTTCAATTCCTTACTTTTAATAAGGTCGAATTTAGGCCCCTTTTTCTTTCAAAAGTTAGCCTGTTGTGTGTTTTATATTCTCTGTTACTTGAAAGTCTAAAACTATATTTCCTACTAAGAGTTCTAAAGATTTTAACATTTAGAGAAAGATGTTTTCTTCCACTTCAGAGCTTAAATTAACCTCAGTCCCTTAAAGATGCAATGAAATTGAGAACAGTGTCTATTGAATCAGACAATATACAGCAGAAAGAGCAGCAGCACCTGATGAATCTCAGACACTCAGTAGAGATGGTCAAGGTGCCTTATGATATCTGGGTCATGGGGCCCTGGTTAGGCGGAGAAGAAAGAAGTATATCTGCATTCAGTAACTTACCACTTTTCAGACCAGACTTGATTATGTCTGAGGGACTCCCAAAATAGCCAGGTGTCATTAACTGGCCTGAGCCTTTTTACTGGATGAGAGAAAGTAACAGTGATTAGACCATATTAATGACCCAGGACCATTGAGGAAAAACTGAACATTTCATCTGTTTCTCCAAGTTCAAGTCCAATTTTCCTGTTCAGGGTGTTTCAAACTTCTTGTACATGTTTTTCTATGTCGCAAATACTCCCCACCATGAATTTTTGTAGTAAGAAGAGTTTTATAGGTATCTGTGGGAAAATGAAAAAATTCTGGCTGTTTGCTAGAAGTCTTTCTTTCCTTACTCACTTTTTTCCTTTTAGATATGTCCCATTTCTTACTACATGTGTCATTTTTTGTTTTGTTTTGTTTTTGTTTTTCCATTTCTTCCTTTGCTTCCAGAGCCTCTTGAGGCACTAGGGGAAGAGGGCAGAGTTGTGATTCCCCTTCTGTGTTAGTGAGGCAGGGCCAGTGTCCACACTCGCTGCTCTTTTGCTGGCATCCATACGCATTGTCTTGCAAGTACCTCTTGTGATTCCAATCGCAACAGGTGCCTGTGGAGTGGACTCTGGCTTCCTGCTACCGGATTTGTTTCTGTTTTACTTTGGACAATAGTGGTGGATACTAGCACCTGGAACTATAAAGAATAGTGATTAGGGTACAATTAAATATCCCCAGACTTTAAAATAGCATTTATATGACAACTTCCTGTCAAATGAAAGACTGTTTATGACATCCTTATAAAGGCAAAAGCTCTCCTCTACTTGTTAACTTTTGCAAGCTGGCCTTTGAAGCAGGTACGGTGCCTTTGATCTGTGGTGCATTTAGTAGTGATTGTTGCTGGCCCCTAGAAATTTGTGTGCTTTGGGGAAATTTGATACTAAAAACTAAGGTTCTTCGCAACATAATTTAACTATGTAAAAAGGTCCTGTGAGTTTGATTATAGATATAAATACATAACCAAAAATAAATAGGTTGATGAGTTTTAACAAAAAGACATTAGGAAAATTTAAAGGCAGTAAGACAATCTTTAAGCAGTTTTTAGGTGATAAAACGGGGTTATGATCTGGAATTAACTCTGAAGTTTCCAAAGCCAAGGCTAAAGTGAAGTCAATTTCTCCAGCAAAGATGTGACCCTTGAGTCTGGGTCTTACAGAGTAAGAGAAATATTTAGCCAACACACAAATGAAAAGATGATCAATATCATTAGTGGTCAGGAAAAGTTCAAACCCACGGCAAATACTGTTTTATACTCAGGTGATTGACAGAAACTTTAAAGTCTGGTATTATCCAGGGGTGGAATTGATGAGAGTCAAAACAGGACCTCTGTGCTTTCAGTGAGAGTACACATTAGTGCAAAACAGTTTAACGTTATGTCTTGGGTTTGAATAGTATGTATCCTTTCCCCAAGCGGTTCTACTCCTGGGTGTATACTCAAGAGAAACTTATGTATCAATACGCACGAGACATGTATTTAAAAATGTGTAACTTCATTGTTCATCATAGCAAAAAACCCAGGATGCAGCCCAAGCACCCACCAATAAGACTGTGGATTAATGAATATTCATGTGATAGATGTTGGACAGGAGTCAAAGATAGGGAACTACAGAGACATGAAATAACATAGATGAATCAAAGTTAAAAACAACTGAGCTGAAAATATATACTCTGTAAGGGGGTGCATGTAGATGCTGAACTACTACTTTAAAAGGAACTAGAGGATTCATGAATACGGGATGCAGGATAACATTTATCTCTTCTCGGTGGAGTGTGGGGACAGGAATGTTGGAGACTGCAAAATTGAATGGAGTTGGGTCTAGGTTCCGGCTTTTGTTTTGAGAAGTTCATCTCCTGCTGCTTATTAAATTTATTAGAAATAGCCAACTGAAAAACTAGTAAGAGCAGGTTCTACCTTATTAGTGATAGGGGAGGTCATGGTTGATTCCATTCTCTCTACCTGGGATCTATTGTCAAAATAGAAAAACTTCTTAATTCTGAATTTCACAAAGAAGAGGAAGTGGTAGAAAACACAGGGTCATGACAAGTTTGAATTCTGATTCTGTCCCTTACTGGCTGTATGATCTTTTTTTTTTTTTATTTTTAAAAGATTTTATTTATTTATTTGACAGAGAGAGAGAGAGAGATCACAAATAGGCAGAGAAGCAGGCAGAGAGAGAGGGGGAAGCAGGCTCCCTGCTGAGCAGAGAGCCTGGTGTTGGGCTCCATCCCAGGACCGTGGGATCATGACCTGAGCTGAAAGCAGAGGCTTTAACCCACTGAGCCACCCAGGTGCCCCTGGCTGTATGATCTTAACGCAAGTTATCGAACCTCTTGGTTGCTTCGACTTTCTTATCTGTAAAATGGAGATATATTTGTGCCCTCCCAGTAGCATCATAGTGAGAATTTACTAGGATCACACTTGTAAAATGTAATGAATTTAGCTTAGTGCCTGGAACAGGTTAAGAACTCAAAAAATGTTGGCTGATAGCATTATTAATAGCAGTAACAGTAATTACATATTATTACTTGGGCCGATGAGGGTACAAATGGAATTTCTCCCTTATTTAGTTCTGTCATGATTCACGAGTCTTTTCCAGTTATCCTAGTCACTGTACTCTATTTTCCCTCTTCTGTCCTAGGTTAGGCTTGAGGGCTTGCCTGGATCAACTTGGGAGAAGAAAGATCCTTCCCTGTTTGAACTGCACATCTCTTCCTTTGGCTTCTTGCTGCCACTAAATGGGCAGTCTCTATGGGAATGGAATTAGCCAAGAAATCTTTGACTATATAAGGTGCTGGCAGATGCCTGCAATTTCTTATTTAGGCAACTTGGGTAATCAGAGAACTGAGAAGATGGAAGGATGATATGGGTTTTGGCAACCGAAGTGTGGAAAATAAAAGTTTTCTGGTTGAAATGATTTCTTTCTATAGATATAATACTTTTAAAACCTGATCTTTCATATAAGGGGAAAAAAAAGCATCTCTACCACATTTTTCTGTATGCCAATCACAAGCAATGCTAAGTAGAAACTGGATTTTTTTCCTCTACTGATATAGCATTTTATAGATGAAAAAAAACAATTCATTGGTAATGAATTCTATAATTATAACTATACAATTATATAAAATGACAAATAAGATTTCTATACTGAAGGTCTAATCCATGTACAGAATGGGATACTAATTACATTTTTTAATAGTTTGAGGTTCCCAAGGGAGAAAAAAAAATGTGGCAAAATGAAAAGGAAAACCAAATTATATATATTTTTAAAAGATCAGTTCTGGTAGTTGCTGGGATTTTACTGCGCCATTAAAAAAAAAATCTGCATCGAGCTAAAAGATAAGAGTTTGCCCTTCCTGAAAAAGGTGAATAAAACAACTTCTAAATGGCTGTAAAAAAAATTAAACCATGTTTCATAGCCATTTTTCCATTTATTTGTGAAAATCCGCAGTTAAGCTACTTCAGAAGAAATTTCAGGAGACCTCTGCCCTTGGCTGTGTGCAATTTCAATTGAAAATCACTGTCACTGATGCTTAAGGAACTGTGGAGCCCAGGAGATGTGTTCTGAGATTGGGTGGGGGTGGGAAATGGCCCAGTTTTCAGAAAGGGAAAGAAGTTCAGACTCTACAGACTACAAAGGGACAGTTTGATATTAATACTGACAAAACTTTGGAAGCGATCATCATGGTGAGCCCATAGAAAGGGAAGAGGTGATCATTTAAGTCTGAGTGACATGAATAAGAACTCCTGTGAGGGACCTCGCTTCCTTTTGATAAGGCCACTGGACTGGCCCATGAAGCAACCTCGGGTCTGGTCTCTTCGTGACTCTACAATTGGGTGGGAGGGACAGTGTGTTGGAATCCAAAATAGCTTGACAGGGTAGAACAATGGGCCAAATCTACCAAGATAAAAAAGTAAAAGGGAGATTATATAAAGGCTACCCATAGTTCCAGAAAATTAGCAACACAAACACAGGAGGGGTGGGAGATTGCGAGACCAACTGATAGGGTTGAGCAGATTGTATCCTGCACACAGGCGTCCTTGGCTGAGGGCAGGAGTAGGGGCTGTGTCCATCCAGAGAGGGTGCCTCTTCTAATTTGCAAAAAAGTTCCGTAGAACCTAAGGGTGAATACTTGACAAAGTGCAAGTTAGGGATTTTTAATTAACTAGGCAGTCAATGAATTATTGCTCAAGTGTGATCGTCCAGACAGGGGAGGGCATTTCTTCAAGTACCATGGCCAGAACAGGGGTGGTCAGTGTCCAAGCCAAGCCAGGTACACTGAGAGTAGAAAAAAAGGACATTGCTCAGTTGGAACTAGAAGAGAGTTAAGAAGAGAGAGGTGAAAAAAATCTAGAAACCATGATCTCTGAGCAATAGTAAAGAGAAGAATGTTTAATTTGAGTAAGGGAAGACATAGGGAGCCATGATGGATTCCACTACCAAATTAAGCATGAGCACAGGGCACGCGAATGCAGGGCATCAGGGACCAAAAGGAAATTAAAGGATGGTGTTTTAAAAAGAATTTGGCATTTGAGATTTAAAAAAATGTTTTTCATTATAAGACAATCTTAAACTAAATTTTCTTCCCTTATTTTACAATTCAGTGTTTTAAAATTTTGAATTACAAATCACCTGAACGGCAGAGAGCCTCATAATCTTTTTGATGCTTATGGCATCTAAAGTCTTAACCAAGATCATACAAAGGATAAAACTTTCCATCAATTTGACTTGTTCAAAAATGGGATGGGTAATATTGGGATACAGTCGAGTTCCTTGTTGCTAGACTGGCAAAGACGAAGAGCGAGCGCCCCTTCTTGGGTGTGACAGAGCTGCAGTTTGTGCGCTGGAGAAAGGGAAGGTCTGGATGGCTTTTAAAGTACCTGCCCATGCCGAGATTTGATGGTTCTGAGAAAAAGCAGTATCTCTTAAGAAAAAGGAAACCAGAGATCGCTGGTCTGATTGTCTGGTCTTTTGTAAAGAAATAGAAGTTGCTTTACAACTTGTGAAGCAAAAATCTGGGATGTATTCAATATCTCCTTCTTCTTTCTGAGTGATTTACCAGGGTCACTTCATGAATCCCCTTCTCCAACCTGGAGTATCCCTAGTTGAGCGTTGGGACGTGGCATTGCAAGGTCTTGGTTTGGTCTTGGTGAGAGCTAGTTAGCTTTTAAAGGTTGAATTTCTATGCAAGCAAATCACCTAGAAGTTGTTTTTTGGCTGTCAACTTTACTGAGGACTGCAATTGTCTTTACCGACTGTGTTCGGTAAAGTAGCAAGAGGAGCAAGTGGACAGTGGAGGGTGGATGGATGAGTTAATATTTACCGTTCCTGCTACAGAAGCAGTGCAAAGCCTCATCCTCCATATGAATGTTGGGGAGCTGCAGCATCTTATGTTTATTCTGTGGCCCAATGAGACTATCATCTGGAAGTGACTATCTTTTACTACCCCTCTGTTTGGGCCTATTTGTAAAAACATCAAACATACATGTCCTGATGCTGCTTATATGGGGATATATACATACACATGTAATGAACGATCTAATAGAGAAGAATCTGATTTTCCTTGGTTACATCCTTACTCTGCTTTTTTCTCAGTGGGTGGATAGCGTAGCTGATGAAGTGGCAGTGAAAGGTCCAGGCAAAACCACCCAGGGCTTGCCATGCCTCAACGTGCTCCCACACTTCCCCACCTCCCCCATGAGCTACTTGACTCTAAATCCCATTGCTGCTTATGCTGGGGACACGGAAAGAAGGGCCATGAGGGAAACTTACATGCAATACCCTTATCCTAATGAAACAAGACAACATAGAGTAAAATGAGCCTTGAAGGGAAAGAGAAATCACAAGGACAGTCTGAGGATTCAGTGGTTAAACAAAGAGGTTGTCACGCCCACCCAATTAGTTTTGATACTTTGCATTGCATTTCTCTAAAGTGGCCCTCTTAACACGTGGAGGCATCTGAAATACTGCTCTGATCTTACAAGAGTTATGATCACTATCTCAACAAACGCTCTGAACTCCTTGCTATTGGCCTAAGACCAGGGAAAACGGAACTTTGCAGCAGGGTTAACCTGGAACAAACAAGATCATTGGCATTTGCTGCATCAACAACATCATTGGGATTCATGAAGTGACCCTGGTAAATTTCCCCAAAGTTGGGGGAATTTTGAGATGCCACGTAGCGCTCCTCCAAAGTCAGGGTGCATTGTCTAAAAGAACAACAGGCCTGGGTGGCGGTGTGTTTTTAGGCACCGGATTCTTCATTGTGGATTGGTTGCATTGAGAAGGGGCAATGCTCTATGCCAGTGTGTGCCAAGCATACACTTACTGTGTAAGGGAGGTGAATCACTACTAATATTTCGTACCTAAGGGACGTATTGCTAAGTAACATGAACCTTGACCCTCATCCCTTAATAATCCAAGTAGAGCTCTGGCAGCAGGTCTGCCTCTAGACCCACATAGGGAGTTACCCAACTTTGCTTCTTAAGTCTCTTTGCTTGTGACTGTGACTCCAAATCGCTGCTTGTGGTAGCTCCTCAGCCTGGACATAGCATAGAGCTCTGGATGACAAAGATCAGAAGCCTTTTTGGGCATGGCATGTTGCAGTAAGAATTATTGAGTATTTGGACAAAAGACAACATGAGGGAGCATTTGAGGGGGGAGCCAAAGGGGCGGGTTAGCAGCAACAAAAGAAACAAAGTGGAGTAAGAATCAGCCCCAGGTGGCTCTCAGTTGACAGACCTGAGTAGATAAGATCAAACAATTCAATGTGATTTCCTTGTCTCTGGAGCAAAGTCATTCCGGGATTCAGGAACATTCCAGGGTTTCTTTATCAATTGGGTCAAATACACACATTCTTTCCACTTAAGTAAACTCTGGTTATACCTAAGGCTCTGAAAGGCTAGTCGGATTTCTTCCACTTAAGGAAGTAAGCCTCATAATTGCTATATTTCTCCAGTTACATAAATGTTTACCAAAATTCTTTCCAGGATCATGGGGCAAAAACTTGGAGAAATCACCCTTTACGTGACAAGTTGCTTCTCCAGAGACAGTTTTACTTGAGATTTAAGGTCCTGACCAAAATGCCGTAAGAGATAAGGACGGATATATAGACCCATGTATGCATATATACATATACACATGCAGAGACTAGAGTAGGAAGTGAAAAGGTATGGATTGGGAAGAAATAACTTGAGATACTTGAAAATGCAGTGTAACACATTAGCTGTCAGACTCGACTTTGATTCAGTCTTTCCCTACACACTAACATGATAAACTATGGTAGACATTAAATGATCCTATTTTGTATTCATTCTTGGTTGAGAGGTCCCTGAGGTTGAGGATCAGAAAGGAAAAGGTACAAGCCCTCTATGTGAAACCTAGGGTGGGAGATGGAATTGACCCCATTCCACATTTCAGACGAAGTCGCAGCCTCACAGTTTAGCTTTCCCCTTGGCAGAGAGGGCAGGGTTGCCCAGTGAGGGAGGAAAGAAGGGACAGGGGCAGTGGGTAAGGTGAGAGGGAGCACTCCCACAGGGCATTGCTCAAAGTCCTCTCCATGCCACACATCATTGCCATGAATTCCTTTGCTATGACCAGTGAAAACCAGGAGGTTGCTGGGTCACCAAATATTTGAGGCTGCACCAAAGTAAAGATAGTGTTTCAGTATCAACACTCACCTTTTAGTATATGGCTGCATATAACTCTCAAATATCCATGTGGAACATCAAAAAGCAATAAATAAATTGCTGTGAAGTGTTTTCAATGAAACCGTGCAGAGGGACATAAGGCACTACTTTTTCGGGATTGCAAGCCAAGTGGTAAGTGAGACAGTAAATCCGTGAGTTATCCTTTACTTCTCCTGTCCTTCCTCCCCCATCACATATATGACCTCTGTACTCATGTGCATCTTATAATTATTTTCAGAATCTTCTTCTCCCATCTCCCCCTGGTCTAGTTCAAGATCTCATCATCTCTTACCTAGACAGTTGTACCACAAAATAGCCGTTGTCTCCCTTGTATATTATCTTATACTAGGTGTTCAGACAGAATTTAAAAGGTCACAAATGGGTTCCTGCTTTCATGGAGCTTATGCTTTTTCAAGGAAAACAGAAAGTGAACAACCAATTAGACAATTCATTATTAATTAAATGCAACAAAGGCTAAGTGTAGGTGCTGGGGAGCACAGCAAATTCATTTAAGGAAGGCTTGCTTGCGAAGCTAATATGTGAGCTGAGCTTTGAAGGATGGACAAGAATTAACCTGGTCCAGAGGGAAGCTCCAGGCATAGGGCAGAGTATTCTGGATGGCCCTTAGGCATGGACAACAAGAGAAGCTGAGAATGCCTGGTGTAAGGGGAGAGGGAGCAACAGGCAAGGCTGGTAAGGGAGACAAGACCAGAACCCAGGGAATGTGGATGTGGGAAAAGGATCTTGATATCTTCTTGGGTAATACATAATAATACATACTCATCTCTTGGACATCAAGTCATGTGTGTTCTCCTCCAGGCAGCTCTCCTTGCTGCCTTTCTTCCCCTCCTCCCCACTGCATTGGTGCCCATAGTCTATTATCACACACAGTATAGTGCCCTTGTTTGCTCTGCGTCTCTGCCTCTGTGCATTTGATGGTGAGCTTCTTGAGGTCAGGAACCGTTATTACTCAGCTGTAAGTAAGTGCCTGTTGAAGGTTTCCCAATATTCCACTAAATGGAGGCATTTTGGTGCCAGTAAACATATAACTATTGCCCAGGGGAAAAATCATGAAAGATAGGAAGAATAGTATTTGGTGTTAGAGTTTTACAGATTTTAATCTTTAAAGTTTTCAGGAAAGTATGCATAAGTATTCAGAGTTAATTTGTATTTTAGAAAGTATTTATGGGTAAAAGAGATTTATGGGTATTCAGAGTTAAATGGGATACTAATTTTTTTATCATAATCATTCCCCCACCCAATACACATGTTTTGTAAAAGACAGAGAGAGAGAGAGAGAGAGAGAGAGAATCCTTAAGAATATTTAGTGAAGTAAAGTAGGGTATTTCTTTTAAATCATATGACTGAGTTGTGTATGACAGATTAGAGATGAGAGTAGGCCAGGGAATAAGAGCCATAGCCCCCACCACGGCCTCAGTCCCTGCCACTGGCTGTTGCCATAATAGGCTTCTCCACATCTCCTGTGTGTTCCCTCTGAGTCTCACTCAACATGGCTTCCTAATGGCCACTTCTACTCAGTAGACGAATAGATCCATTAGCTGGTGTATGTGGAGTTCCTTCACCCAGAGAACCTGAGATGGTTATGTAGAAACCTTGATGGACTCCTGAGTTTTCTAAGTGTATTAGATAAGGGCCCCAATTCTAATAACACATATTTCTGGACCCCAGGTCATAAAATAGGTCATATTTATCTTTAAGAATAAGTTATAACCAGAGATTACTTTTCTTTTTAGAACGTTAGCAGCACATTGTGTTTATTTCTACCAGGTTTCATAAAACTAAAACTTCATCAGTTTTGGACTTCTATCATCATATAAAATATTGAAATTTTTTTGAGGGTCCGTAAGTGTTTGTAAATATGTCATTCATTCTGGTCCTACAAAAGGCCCCAATTTACTGTAAAGTGAGCATGTCATCCTAAGAGATGGTTTTACTGATCCATAAATCAGTGTTAAAGCAAATATGCTGGCTCTAATAATGTAGGTTAATTATTAAATTCACAACTCCCCCTTCCCAAAGATTTGGTTTTTCCAAATATATTTTGAAAGCTTTTCAGATGCCTATGAGTTAATATCTACTTTTTCCCCTTCCTCATCCGTGTTTACTCTAGTAAGCAAAAACATCCCAAATCATCCCCTTGTCCTTAAAACTGGACTTTTCAAATAGTCTTTACTCTTCAGGAACCTTCCTCCTCTCCTCCTCCTCCCCTTCCCCTCCCCCCTCCTTCTTCCTCTTCCTCTTCTCATCTCTGGGTGAGTGAATGAATGAGTAAATAAAAAAGCTAAAAATTCAAATGTAGGTCTATTTTGAGAGAAGTCAGATCTACAGCAGAGAAGCAGGTCACTTGCTAATGCCATTTTGTCATCCCTACAGCTGAATTGGATGAGATCTAGAGGCCCCGCTGGGCTCATTCAGTCCTTGAATGGTTCAGTTGGAAAATAGACTTTATAAGGACAAGATCTCAGAAATCCTGATGTATTAACCTTTATTCCATGTATGGTTTTGTTCTAAGGAGGAGCAGTGTTTTCTAAGAGATGCAATTTCTGCTTACTGGGCATTTATGACTTAGTCTTTTAAAATGAAATATGTCAAAGACACAAAATTATAATGATTAACAAAATTAATTCAGTCTTCCAGAGGCTTTAAGAGCCATTTATAATTTTACTGAGGTAGCAGAATAACTAAGCAACTCTGAATCATCTCTGCCCGTGAGAAAAATCAATAGCTAGCTTTCAAATTTCTTTTTAGGCAAGGCAGCGGACTTTACAATATAAATTCGAATAAACAGAGAAATACAAAAGAATGAGAACTATAGGAAGGAGACGGGGAAGAAGTCATTACCTGGATTCTCTATATACTGAGCAGTCAGCCCCAGCCCCCATTTCCATCTGGCAAGCATCTGGCAAGAGTATTTTTTTGTTAAATCTTTGACATCACACACACACACACACACACACACACACACACACACACACACACACGTGCACGCATGCACATGCATGCACACTCATACTCTTCTGAGTGGTAATGGGTACAAAGTGGCTTTGTGAGACTGTAGCCCAGCCAGAGCTAGAGAACGAACCAGCAGATATTCTGATTAGGATCTGATGCACAGGGTTGGGTATTTTGGCTAGCCATACTGTTCCCATCGCTGGCAGCACACCGTGTCTCTGGTTTGCGTTCTTCGTTTGTCTCCTTGTCCTGCTTTAGAGTAACTCATCTGTACATTTGGTTTGGTTATTACTTAACTTGACAGTTTGAAGAGTTTCAACAGATTTAGACAAATATGCCATGCTTGGCACTTTGATTCTGGGCTATGCTATTCATGCCATTTGAATATGAAGGACGGGGAGTCTGACTACTGGCTACCGGTGCATGTCTCTATGACGTAATCGTTTCACCTGTTCCTAAATTGTGTCTGAAAGAGGGTTGGTTATATGTGGACATTTAAGTATGTTGTCTCATTGCATAAAACTAAAAACTTTTAAATTTCCAGTACTTTATAAACAATATGTATGTATCAATAGTTAATCTTGCAAGAGGTGATTTCCTGGCGAGATTTATTTTATTTTATTTTATTTTAAAATATTTATTTATTTATTTGACAGAGAGAGAGAGGGAGATCACAAGTAGGCAGAGAGGCAGGCAGGGTGGGGGGTGGGGGGAGCAGGCTCCCCGCTGAGCAGAAAGCCCGATGTGGGGCTCGATCCCAGGACCCTGAGATCATGACCGGAGCTGAAGGCAGAGACTTTAACCCACTGAGCCACCCAGGCGCCCCTCAGCGAGATTTATGTTAAACTTGATTTGTACCTTTAGGGGACATGGTTTTGGGGGATGGCAGGAAATGCTGGTAGTTTCCTTGTCTGAACAGACTGCTATGCTGGTATCTGTAGATGCCCTAAGGCTGAAGTTTCTTTTAAAACTGTTTTTTAAACCGCTGGAGCCCCCAACCTCCCACCAGCCCCCATATGGCAAGTTCTTAATGGTGCCATCTCAAAGGAAATCCACGGTTGTGATTGCGATGCAGCGTGTATTTGTGAGTGTGTTAGGAAAGGAATACATCAAGACAAGAGCAACAGCTTCTCTTCAGTGACCTTTGAATCAAGAAACTATAGGTATAAATATAAATAACTTATCAGTCTATTTCTCTGAGTCAGAATTCATCATTCTTTCCCGATTTTTATTGTACTTTGTTAAACCTGTGTTATACTTATTATCATAGATAGGAAATACTCTTGTGAGGCTGCGTATCTTTCTAGTTTACTTTATAGTGATTCCTGGGAAAGTGGGGCCCGGTTTTGCATTTCCTGCTCTGCACCGGCGGGAGGCTCACTCAGCCAGCACACAGAGAAGATGCTCAGTTATCATCACTTCCCTTGAATCCACCATTTTAGATGTTTGCAGACCATGTCATTTTGTTTCTCTGTGGAGGGCTGTGTTTAGGAGACTGACATCAGTGCCACAGCGGGAATCTCTTTGTGCTCTGAAGCATTTTTGTCATCATGATGTCAATGCAAGAGCATTGTTGTAAAAGCCCTTTTGCTGAGGGGGCTGAGGGCACATCACAGAGGCACCGTTTCATTTCTCTTCTCAGCTCAAGATGAGGCTTATCCCCCAGGCACGCTGGCTGCCAACCCAGACAGGTGGACCCTGCAGCAGCCAGGACCCCAGTTCATATTTGCCGAGGCTCAGGGTGTGGATGGAGATGAGGGTGGGAATGGAGGGAGAAATTCAGCCGAGTGTTAATATTACAACACTAAATCTGGTATTGTTGTGTAGGGTGTAGGATTGTGGGTTGGATCCACAAAATCTAGTTGATGAAATGGCTCGGTGAAATGCTTCGCGGTAAACAAAGAAACAAATCTTATACCCAACTGACTTCAAGAAGCAATGGCTGGGAAATTATACCACTACCTTCAGGAGAGCGGCAACGATAACTTGAAGTGTGGGGAGGTTTTCAGATCTGCACACCGTGGCAGCACATCGGGGTACGTGTGTAAACTGTGTGAAAGCAAAGCCCACCTGGAGATCATACTAGCTTATCCCTTTTGAATGGAGTCCAGGGCAGGAAAGCTTCTGAGCCAAACTTTCTCTGGACTCTGCTCAGAACACACTGTGGAGTGCTGTCATCTTTCAGTTCCTCACATGGGCAATGTTATGAGTCATCCTGATTCCTTGGTCCCCAAAGGGTGATCCCTCGAAGTCACTAATGAAATCGGTGAAGTGTACAGCACGTTCCACCTGGGGTGGGAGCGGTGTGACAGGGAGGACCAAATCTCAGAGTGGCCATGCTGGTGGGAGGGTAGAGACGGGAAAACAGCCTGGAGTGTTGGAGAATGCTAAGCGCTTAGTGTCGTGAGGCTGGAGGTGCATCAGGGCCATGCGACAGAGAGCCCGAGGGTCCCTTGAAGGGACAGTGCGTAGTGGGGCCACAGTAAGGGGGTTCAGGGAGGGAGTCCTGGGGTCAGGGTTTTGTTCTGGGGAAATCATTCTTTCAGCATGGAAGGGGCCGTGACAGGAAGTAAGGGAGCAGTTATATTGTCCCGATGAGAGAAACTGAGCAGGAATTGTGGGACGGAGAGGCAGGAGATGGTCAGGAGAGAAGATGTGGGACACTTTTCTTCCCTGGTGGCTTGTCAACTCTTCACATGGTCCTGGTGGCCTGAGTGCCTATAAGCACATTGAACCCCATAAGCAAGGACCAGCAAAGCGTCGTCTCTTGGTGTTTAATGACCTTAATGTTCATTAGTTAATTACTAAAAATGTGTATATACCACTATTGCTACCTTCCACCAGTTATATCCTAGGATCTTATAATAACACAACCCTAAAATACACAGTCATTCAAAGAAAAGAATACTCTGTCCTCTCTTGGAAAAGCTAGCAGTGATTGGGTCAGAGATGCAAGATAAGGCCAGTTAGGATTAGACATTTCCTGCAAAAATCCACTCAGGAGATATAGAGTGAAGGGTTAATTTCACTGTCCTACCCTCCGTGGGTTTGGGGATGCGCAGCAGTGAAGGGGATGGGTAGGAAGGGATGGGGGAGACAAGAGAGGCTTTGCCAGGACCCACTCCTGGTTGATCTCTTCCCATCTTCGGGATCTATTCAGGCACTGCAGTTCCTGAACTTCCTAATCTCAAGTCCCAGGGGGTCTGTGTGTGGGCAGCTGGGGTGGGAGCCTCACAGAGGCACCTCTGGCCCCAGGCCAGTGCCCACAGTCTGGGATGATCTGGCTCCCACGGCAGTTGACGTCCTCATTAGCAAAACCTCAGTTCCTTTCCAGACTCCAGTGTTCCCCTCACCTGCTATATACAGGCATTTCCTGTTCAGTGTACCAGTAGCCACATTTTGAGATCATCTTTGGGATTTAAAACATTGCCAAGTATAAAGAAAACTTAGGGCCCCATTCTCTGAGCTCTTGCTTCCTGTCCAGGAGAAGTAGCAGTCCCAAGTTGTATCAGCAAGGTATCCTTTCAGGAAAGTCTTTCAAATCTTTTCAGAAGAAGAGACCTCGGGGAAAGAAAATCCTAGAGGGTGTGTAGGATCTCTCTCATTTAGGGAGATAAAAGCCAGCTTGCTCAGTGAAAAACAGTGCCTTCTGAGGACCAGAAGGGACAGTGCTGGGTTTGTTCAGTGGCCCCGAAAGGGCAAGTTATCCTAGTGATGTTCACAGAGGGGAAGTGGCATGGATGGGGTGTGGAGTGCAGACTTAGGAGCTTGGGATGGATCACTGTGGCTGGACAGGGGATCCATCACACTGGACTAAGGTCTCAGTTTCTGTGCTTGTCAGTTACATGGTACATGCTGAGAAATCAGCTAATAACATTCTCTAAAGCCCTGTGCAATATAGAATTAGAAATGGCAAATACTTCCATTCAGTTTCCCCTGACCCTTCGACTTTAGGGATTTACTTCTCCCTTTGAAAGCCAGAAATAGTAGGTGAAGGAGAGAGAGGTGGGACTCCAATATTACTGGTCTTTACCAACAATGTTAAATTCTTTCTAAGGAACAGGCAGGTTACATTGTATATTTGATTTCTTAACCACCTCTCTAAGAAGAACATTCAAATTGTTAGGCTAAGTTCACTCTGTTGTTGAGAATTTCCAACCAACCCACAACTCAATAACCTTAACAGAATGAGTTCCTAATTTTCTGATCTTACACCACACTCCGAATCCAGGACTAATGAGCAAGTGAGATGTAGCAATTCTTTCATTTGTATGATTTTTAAAGCTTATGTTTTAATTTCTTTTGCAAGAGAAGACGTTTCATAATATCTTGGAAACAAGTGATAACTCTGGGAGGGACAAGCTTACCACGCAGAACACAGACTCCCTGTGTTCATGGAGGGGAGAGAGAAGTAGTTGAGTAGGTATAATTTCTAATTGACCTAATTTGAATTGTAGTATAATGGAATCAATGGTTTCCTGCAACTTGCATCAGTATAGTAACCCAAGGATCTTGAAAAAATTTATATTTGTTGAGACAGGTGAATCAAAATATAAGGACCCCTGCGCTAAGCATATTTACAGTGAAAAATGAATTGGCTTGTGGCAGCAATGTTTGTATTAGGAAAAACAGGAAACTATTTCAGTAAAACAGTTAGACAATGGTGTCTTCATTTGATAAAATGTTATACAGTATTTAAAAATCGAGGGAGTTTGAGGAATTGATTTGGAAAACGTCCATGTAGTAGAAAGTGGGAATAATTACAGAATGATATGCAAATCATAATTCCATCTTGGTAAAAGTACATGTGATAGTACAAGTACATAAGTGTGTGTGTGTGTGTGTGTGTGTGTGTGTATCTATCTAGGTGTGGTAGTGTGGTGTGTGCACATGGGTAGGGTAAATACCTATGGAAATGGACTGTGGGAAGGCAGGTGTTTTATACCACTGTGGTATAAAAAAGAAAACATATGATACCAACCTTTTATATATACATATAAACATACATAAATATATATAAACATAAACATAAAAATATATATGTATTTTCAGATAATAGATATAAGAAAGAAACATTACCAGCAATGTATGGGTTTCATCAAAATAAGTGGATTTTAAAACCACTATAAAGATAAGACATTTTATTTAAGGCCACTCTGAAAACATATGTTTCTGAGCCAGGCCAGAGAGCCTGGCAATTATGACTTGATGTTTTTAAGGTCTTTGTGCTTGTAGGTCCAACTATTTTTATTCATTTAGGAGAGTACACTCCAGGATTCTATCTGAGTAGCCCAGAGATTGAAGTAGTGTAGTTTAGCACTCCAGAAGAGCTGTCATTAGATAATCAGGAACTCAGAGACTATTACATTCTGAGCGTGTTTTCATTGCCTGGTATAAATATTTTGACAATAGCCTGTGTGCACCAATAACATTTTGCATAACAAAGAATAACAGGTGCCGAGAGAAGGGAGGTAAGTTCCTTGAGGATGCATTTTCAATTTATTGTGTGTGCTTGGACTCTTCTAAATGTATAATAATAATCATTATTATTGCTATTGTAGTGTCATTGTTTACTACGGACAACCTATGGCAATGAAATCCTTTTGGAAGAAAGTAAGAAATCTACCCAGATGAGTTCAGGAGACCATTAAGAGCATTAAGAGGCACGCTCATCAAAACTTCTACTTCCTGGGAGTGCTGTCCTCATGGGCCCTGGGGTGATCCTTCCCTGGGCTTTGTTGAGCATGTGATTTCAGTGGGCTGGAAGAGGCAAGGGGTAGGACAGGAAAACACAAACTCAGGTTTGCCCATTCAATGACAAGCACTTGGATGGGTCTCTCACATAGCCACAGAGGGGAGATGGGAGCACTTGCTAATCTAGAAATGATGACTAACACCTGTGCTAGCAGAGCCAGAGGACATGACGAACTCTTTTTGGCAGGTTGATTCCCCTCCTCCCCTTTAATGGCTATATTTGGAAATCCATTTTCACATGCAATTGTGATTAGAAAAGAAAGCATAAAATAGTTTTATCCCGTCATGTTAAAGTCATTGGAAATCCAAGAAGGTGGATTCTCCCCTCCCTTGAATTGCCAGAGCTGCAATTTCTGTTAGGATATGGAAACCAAACCCATATCTATCATGCTAGTCTCATCTTGTGAAGTCAGCCTGCAAATAGGTTTAAAGAACAATCCGAGCGAATACAAAGAGATGTACTCCAAAGTCCTTTTCAGCCATCTTGGCATTGGAACTATGGACAGGAAGAAAAGTACGTCTCTGTCATTACATGGAATAAAAATTGTTGGGAAATTAATTCAGTAACACTTGTGTGAATGGCTGCAGAGAAAAAAAAATGATCCAAGTTCATTTACCCAAAATAAAATTAATACATTGGTTTTCCCCTTCTGTTTTTGAGATTCTTAGTTTGGGGATGTTCATTTTACATAGTTTTATGAGCATAAGATAAATGTAGCTTTCTGATTAGGTGTGGGCTTATGATTCTGGCCCCAAAACCCTGTGTCTTTTTCTCTTTCTATTTCTTGGTGTAAGTCACTTCTTCTCAGTTACCCTCCATAAGAAATTTTGAATCTTTGCAAACACTGTTTTTTTAGTTCTTATCTGAAACCAAGTGAAGGGATGGCACTTTAAAAATACTTATCGATTCATCTTTCTTCCTATATAATTCTAGTTCATCTGTATTGAAGAATGCAAGGCATGTTATTAAACACTAGCATTTCATTCATTCATCAAATCCTTTTTTATAATAGTCATGAGTATTCTCTTTTGTGGCTTTAATTATTGAGTTCGCAGGCTTTTGCTCCTTACAATTGTTTAATAAACTTTAAAGGTGTAAAACGTTCTATTGCAGACAATACCCTGTATTGTTGACTTATGAACCCTTAGCTCTCACTTAGATCACTCTTCTTCTTCAGCATTCTTATATTAGTGCTGAAAGAAGAGGAATGAAAAAGCAAACCAGTAGATAAAGTGACCGGTGACAGACCAATGGCTGCCTGAGGATACACAGTCCCATACACAGACTCTTACTCTATGAACTCAACTCTGTCGAACTCTTGTTCAATACATGATGGAAAAAATATCCAGGGTTTTTGGATTTCACTCCTGAAGAGAGTGCACTCAATAATACTAGGCTTAAAAAAAAAAAAATACGAGGCTTAGTAGGGCTGAAAGAGAAATCAAGTGTCTCTTTTTGGGAGCTAGCTCAGCTCCCAAACTGCAGAAACGAAATTATTTCTGCAGGAGAGAGAACAGCAGTCACCTACTCTGACTCTCAGGTGACATTTCACTTCACATGTTCTTAGAACGCCTGCACTAACAATTGAGTTGTCCTGGATTCTGACATGCTTGGTGTGACTCACAGAAAAAAAAAAATTCTGGGAATTCTATATTGCTACATGGGCTGCCAAGCATCAGAAGTTTGAGTTTATGTGTCAGTTTCTATAAGAATTATCTCTAGAGACACGGAAATGAATATTCAATGTATTTCAAGTAAAAGTCCTTGGTGAGGCAGCAAGAGTTAAATAGTCAAGTCCAATTAAAAATCTTTCAGGAAATAAATTCAAATTTCCTATTGGGTTCATGGACAAACTTGAACAAAAGAATTAAATGTTCAAGGCTGACTCATATGTGTTCTTTAGTGTTTGTAATAGAAAATTCTTCTACGCAGATTTTGAAAACTTATTTTCTTGGGGTTGATCAGTGAGCCCTCACTGTACCAGATACCATATTGGGTTTTGGGGTACAAAGATATATAGGAAGGTCTCCGTACTTGAGCTTACCCATTTGGCAGTGTCACTATTCATGAATTTCATCAATTTAAGTCAAATCTGTTAATAAAATACTATGTTCCAGGCAAGAGATGGCTTACAAAGTGAGTATGACCAAGGCATTCTCCCTAAGATGTTTAATATCAAATAAGGGAGACAGATTTCTGAATATCTAGCCATAATACCATAGAGTCTGTGCTATGGTTGAGGTCAAGTTGCTGGAATGAGAGAGAAAATAACTCATCTTAAATTTATAGAAATTTTCCACTTCTAAATGCAAGATGCCTTCTAGCCCAGCATAAGTAAAATATTTGGATGAAATATGTTTTAAAAAATGTTCTTTCAGTGCAATTTTTATTGGCAAAAAATGTGGGGATTCCTTGAAGGCCAGAAAAAAACATATATAGGAGTTACAGAAGCTGACTTTTTGTGGGGTTTTTGGCATGAAACCCATGTTTTTAAAACACACAGGGGACATTTCTGGAAACTGATTGGGTGAATTTGGCCTAAAAGAAGATCTCAGAGTTTTTTGGAGAGTTGGTAACACATTTATCCTATTTTCTTGCTCTGATGCAATTAAGTTAGATCACTGAAAACCTATAAATTCAGAAATTTAAAAATATATTTATAAATCAATCAAAGAAGAATTAATAGAAATTAGGAAATTCTAAGAAATGAATAACAAAAATACTGTATTTCAAAATGTGTGGGATGTAGCTAAGACCATGAAGAGAAAGAAATCTGTAGACTTAAATGCTTATATTAAAAAAGAATGGAGGAGTGCCTGGGTGTCTTAGTTGGTTAAGTGACCGACTTGATTTAAGCTCAGGTCATGATCTCAAGATCCTCAGATGGAGCCTCACAAGATCCTTAGCCTCACATGCTGAGCCTCAATGCTCAGCAGGGAGTCTGCTTGAGATTCTCTGCCTCTGCCCCTCCCCCCTCTCATGCGCATGCACCCTCCCTCTCAAGTAAATAAATCTTTAAAAAGAAAAAAGAACAATGATTAAAAAATGAGCTAAAGATGGGGTGCCTGGGTAGCTTAGTGTGTTAAAGCCTCCGCCTTGGGCTCAGGTCATGATCTCAGGGTCCTGGGATCATGACCTGAGCCAAAGGCAGATGCTTAATGACTGAGCCACCCAGGCGCCCAATAAATAAAATCTTAAAAAAAAAAAAAAGAGCTAAAGATCCAAGTTGAGAAGTCGTGGGGAAAAACAGACTCACCGAATAATGCAAAGAAAATTGAAGTAATAGAAATTCATGAGATACAAATGAAAGATACCTAGGAGAATATCAAGAGTATCAAGAAAAGTTTGCTTTTAAAAGAATAAATAAAAATGGCAATGTTTGTTTGGATTTATCAGGAAAAAATAAAATGAAAAGTCACAAATAGACAATATTAGTAATTTAAAAAGACAATGTTACTACGCATGTAGCAGTACAAGAAAACAACTTTATGCTAATAAATTTTCTTTTTTTTTTTTAAAGATTTTATTTATTTGACAGAGAGAAACACAGCGAGAGAGGGAGCACAAGCAGAGGGAATGGTAGCGGGAGAAGCAGGCTTCCTGCTGAGCAGGGAACCCGATGCGGGGCTCGATCCCAGGACCCTGGGATCATGACCTGAGCCGAAGGCAGCCGCTTAACGACTGAGCCACCCAGGTGCCCCATATGCTAATAAATTTTAAAGCTAATGAGAAGTAGATATGTTCCTAGGAAAACAAAAATGATCAAAACTGACTAAAAAAAATAAGACAAAACCTAATTTGTGCTGGAACCACCGAATTGAGTTAAAACAAAATAAAACAACAACTTTCTGTGAGCCAAATCCTGGGACCTGACTTCTTTTATGGATGAGTTCAAGGTATGGGTATCTCCCACTTTTCGCAAGTTCACATTATACCATTTAATTTTCATGAAAGACCTACATTAGTACTTGTTTTCACTAACCAAAAGAAATCTGCAGAGGATTTTTGATTTTATGAAAAAAGGGGAAAAGCAAAAATAGCACTCAGGATTTGTTTTGTGTCTAGGCCTTCTAGAAGAAGAGCGTGTGGCCAGCAGTGAGAGGAGCCCCGCCAGGCTCCTTCCCCAGGAGCTACACACACCTAGCATCTCAGCACCAAGTCGCCAGAACTAACAACTGTGTCTGCGAGCATCTGCTTTATCTCAAGAAGCCTAAGAGAGTTTATTTGGGGTGGGGGGGGCTGAAAATGCTCGAAAAAATGTTCTGTATAAATTAACGGTAACTGCTTTTTCACTTCGTTTCGACTTCTGAAAGGTCTCGTAGGCATAGTCTTTTTTCAGGTAGAAGAGAAACCAGTGCTGGAAATTTCAAATTTAAACTCTCTCAGAAAACAGAAAAAGGCAGAGCCCTCCTCAACTCATTTTATAGGTCTGTGGTAACTTCGGTATCAAAACCAGACAAGGACAGTATGAGAAAAGAAAATTATGGGCCAAGTTGACAAACAAAATTTAGCCATAGATTAGGAAAAAAAAATTATGGCTACTACGTTAGTTAGCAGGTCAAGGGCTTGTCGGAGGTAGAAGGTCACCTCCATAGCCACAGAAAAATCATTTGGTGGAGTTACCCACCTATTCATAGTTTAACAAATAAGCAAACAAAACTTTTTGGGACAGGAAGACGATCATTATGTTAACTGGAAAAAAGTGAATCTAAAATGTTTTACTTGTTTTTCATAGATCTGGTAGCAAAGCAAAACTGAGCTTACTTTCTTCCTTAATAGGAGGATGAGGAAAAGCTGTTAGTATTTAAATGGCTTTTTGCCTTATTAAATACATAAATGTGTGTGTTTAATTGTACAGATATAAATATATACGATCACTCAGACCTTTATTGCACAGTAGTTAAGAACATGTGCTCCGGAGGAAGATCACTAAATTAAAATCCTGGAATTGTATGCTTTGGGGCAAATTTCCTAACCTCCCCGGGCTTCAGTTATCTCATCTGTAAAATGGGTGAGGAAAATACCTCACTGGATTTTGCAAGAGTTATACATGTGAAGCATTAAGAAAAATGCCCAGCAGATAGTCAGCACTAAGTATGGATTAGTGGCTATGGTGCCTTTTTTTTTTTTTTTTTTTTAATACCAGAATATTAACGTAATGATTTCTGTCTGGGCAGAAGAGTCATGGGTGGTTTTTACGTTCTTCTTGATGTTTTCCACATATTTTCCAAACATTTTAAAGTACTTTGCTTTTATAAAAAGAGCTACTTTAAACACACACACACACTGCCCACACTCACCACCATAGCACCTCGCCCTCTTTGAGCTGAGTTGGCTCATTCATATACTTTTCCTGGAGCCTCGGCTTGTGGCTGCACGTCACTCCTGAGAGCTCTGCTCTCACCCGCCGGGGTCCCTTTGCTGCTTCTCCTAAGGCAGAACAGAGGACACGTTTGTTGTCTCTAACCACATGTATGATCCCCCGTAGTCGTCTCCTGTGAGCGGTGGTGACTCCAGAGGAAGGGAAAAGCGCTTCCTCATCATGCCGAGACAAAAGGGCATCAGAATCACTCAATGAACTCCTAACCAGGGATGTTCAGACTCTGCCCCTAGAGACTGTGACTTTAGCAGGTCAGAGTGGGGCTTACGGATTTGTGAGGCTGATGGGCGCCTGGGCTGTGAACAGCTGCTTTATTCTGTTTTCACTCAACCTTTTCCCACATCCTGACCCGTACAGCTTTGGGTGGGTGCATTTTAATGGCATGCAGCACTTTCAGTTAATTTTAAACATATAGATAATGCCCGCTCATTCATTCCAAAAAATGGATTGGCTCAGTGGTTCAGGAAATGTTCTAGATTAGAAAAGGAGACACGAAGGGAAATGAACAACATTCCCCATTCTCCTAAGTTTAAATTTTCATGTAGGCCAACAGAAAGCAGGCTAATTACAGAGTTTAGTAAGTGTTCTTAAAAGAGGATGTAAACAGGACGCTATGACAGAGTAATGGGAGAGGAGGCATTAGACAGGTGAGCGGGGACAGCTATGCAGGGAGGTGACACTTCCGTGGCGACGTGGGGCTGAGAGGGAGCAGGTTGTGCTCACAAGAGAAGTGAGTGTTTTGTAGGGAGAGGCAACAACCAGTGCTGTGCCTCAGAAAGAACCCGGCATGTTCAAGGGTTTTGTGTCTGGAATCCAACGTGGGAGAGACAGGGGTGTAAAGAAGATGCTGGAAGGGTAGATGCGTAGGGACTTGCCATCCAGGCCGACACGTTTGGATTTTATTCTGAGGGGAGTAGAAAACCACAGAAGTCTTTCGAATGGGATAGGGTGGGGGCGATGTAGGAAACAGTTGTTTTCAAAGATCACTCTGGCTTCTGATTGGAGACGGATTGGTGGAGAATAAGAGCAGAGGAGGGAAAGGCACGGGAGGCAGTTGTAATAAGCTAGGTGACAGATGATGACAGCCTGGATTTGGGGCTTTGGGGGGCGCCGACGAGATGGTGAGAACTGCCTAGAAGGCAGCCAGGATATTCGTGGCAGATCCGTGGGTTCTGATTGGCTGTGGGGCAGACGCAGATCGGACCACTGGGTCAAAAGCCACTGTAGCGGCTCCTTCCCGTGGGTAAATGGGACAACGCTGACTAATCTCAAGGGTTCAAAAGACAAGTTCCCATTTGTTCTTTGGACCCTTAGGATAGTTCTCCCGTGGCGGTTAAAGATGCCCGGTGCCTTCAAAGGGTGAGATGCTGTTTATGCCCAGGGATGGTTCTTTAGCTGCTGAGCTCCATATTCTGGGGAACACTTAGGGCTCATATGATGCCTCTTCTGTGTCAGGTCTAGGCTGCATTCATCCCTACGAGGTCTGCTGTAGATTCGGGGCAGTCCCCAGAGGCCACAGCGCCTCTGTGGAGTGATTGGTTCCACGCCTCACTGAGGAAACACCAAGAAGTCCCAAGGTCACCTGAGCCTGTGGGACATCCCCTGGTGAGGTCCAGGGCTAACCTGCTTCTCAGAGACTATTTCTGAACTGAAGCCAATCTGAATCTGGGTCAGAGTCCTCTGGTCAGAGTCCTCTGTCTCTCTACACTCTTCCTCTGTGTGACAGTAGTCTCTTTGAGTTCACTGAAATCCTGCTCAGCCCCTGGGCCAGCTCCAGAGAACCTAGGGCTGCTCAGGAACTGGGGGGGTGGGAGGTGGGAATGGAACAGGAAGGGGGGCAGTGGAACGGGAAGGCTAGGACAGTGGCTATAAGCAAAAGGAGGAATAGACTTGGAAAACACTCCCCTTCCCCATTTCCTATCAGGGGAAAATGGTGAGATAGAGCATAGCCCACAACTCCCCTCAAGGGTATGTGTGTAAGACATAGTGAAAATGCCTGATTATACAGTCTTCAAGAAAATGTGAAATAAACCAGTGCATTAGCTGAGTGACACCCCTATTGCCCTCAGTGTTAGAAAAAAATATTTGTATTTTGCATTGTTATTAGGTATGGGTTATGGGCCTGCTCCCAAGAGTATGATTCGAATTCTTTATCTCATCTGCAAAACTCTTTTATAGAGGACTTGGACCTTCATGCCTGTAGCACTGTGTGAGGGGTCAGAAATAAACTCAGAAGCAATTTAAAGATGTGAGAGCTGTAACCATATGTGTTACCACTTTAAAATATCAAACAGTATGTGGATCGATGCAGTGAGAATGGTAAATACTGTGTAAAGAACTTACTTAGGTTCTCTTGAAAAGTGAGTTTCCAAATGACACATCAAGTATGAGCCATCTAATCACAAACTAAAAAATTGGGTGTTTCACTAAATCTAAGAGTATAAGACAGCCCAATATCGAAAATGTCAATGTGGGAAACCATATGTTTTTAAAATCAATAAACGTTTTTATAAATGCTTTCTAAATAAATTTTTTTTTTTAATAAATGTTTTTAGGTGCATAAGGTGTCAGAACGATACGCTTTAAAATGTTAAGCGAGAAATATCAGACTTAAAAATGTTAAGATACCTCTGGGAGAGGGAATGGGTCGATGAAGGACCCTATGCATATATATTTTATTCTATGTATTTTTATATTATTTGCACTTTTTGCAATGAGCATGTATTGAGATTGGTGTGTGTGTATGTAAATGACACTGGTTCATATGAGTGGTTTGTTAGTCAAAAAAATTTTTGCGGATGGAACAAATAGCCTAGTAAATGCTGATTTTGTTAAGCACAGCCAACGGCCATAATTCAGGGAAGGCCAAAGAAATTCTCTGTTTGTGCTGCGACTGCACATTCCCACTTGCTGTGAAGTCAACCCAACCTTCCTGCCGGGCTCTGTTGATTCAGCTTGGCCTTCTGGAGCAATCTAGCATTAACAGCCTGCATGGAATGATGCTGCTTTGGTCAGGGGCGCTGCTGGTCGCAAGGTTTGTGGTGCAGGGTATTAATTACATTCTTTCCATAAGATAGCGGCGCTCTAAGTACGGAGCTGGGTGGAAATGGATGAACAGGTGTGGTAGCCGAGATTCAGGATAAAGGTAATTCCCTTGGATTTCATCTGTTATCTCTCATGGGAGGGGATGGCATCCAGATTCAGGTCAGGAGGCGAAAGGTTTGTGGGTGGAGGGAGAGCACCAGGCAGGCAAGGCCGTAAAGTCTGGGAAGGGACTGTCTCATTATTCATGAGGCCTGCAGCTTCTGAGAACATTTTGTACCATGTGCACCGTTGGCTTGGTACAAATTCCAAAGGCATTTTTTATTATCGTTTAGAATCTCATTTTCAGAGTAGGTAGATAAGTAAGCTGATGGTTAAACATTTGTAAACTAATACATTCCAAGGAAATCCACCCATGGGCCACTTGGCCGAAGTTCTTACAGCGCTTTCCAGTTGGTGCTGAAAGCGGCATTCTCCGGTCTTCTGGAAAAGAATATTAATTCATTAATTCATTCATTCATTCATTTCCTCTTTTGTTTAAGAAATGACTCACGGAGTGCATGCTATGTGCCAACCACTGTGCCCCGAATATGTGCTGATGAAAACACATGGAGAGGTCCCAGCTCTGGGAGGGTTTACATTCCTGATCCGGAGGGGCGGACAGATAACGAACAAACAAAAGAACTAATTACAGACCTGGGTCAGGTGCGCTCTGCCCTCACTGGCCTGGAGCCTCTGATTCTGGAGGCTTTCCACCCTCTCTGGTCACTCTTCTCATTTGCAGAAAGAGCAACATGTTCCTCAAGGAGCCTTTGGTCTGGAAATCCAAATAATTATGGATCTGTTAACTGAAGAATAATAACTTGTAGAAGAAAGTACTTTGCAAACCATGAAGAATTTTCAAGTATTACCTCCATTAGATCTTCATAAT
>CM053608.1:24350755-24377075 GCA_028646535.1 Procyon lotor
TGGTTTGCAATGTGTGGCACATGCACAAAATGGTTCTTTGGAGGTTTTCTGTCTGAAGGCTGGCAGGACTGACATTTAGCTGGTTGGCCCTAATTGTTAATGGGAGATGTCATTTTTGACTGGAGGCATATGTTCTTGCTGGTTATTAAATATTCTGGACATCACCCTTCACACTTGAATGGTAGAAAGTGTATTGTACTGGTTTTCAAAAGAATGGCAAGTTTGCAATTTTCTTTAGTATATTAATAACATTGTAGTGGGAAGCCATGATTTATTTTGTTTTGCTTTATTTTATTTTATTTTATTTTGTTTTGTTTTGTTTTATTTTATTATTTTTTTAGAGAGAGAGCACACAAGTGCTCTCTGAGATCACACCCTGAGCTGAAATCAAGAGTTTGACACTTAACCCACTGAGCCTCTCAGGTGTCCTCGATATGACTTTTTTTAGGTGAGAGTCACAGAACATAAAATTAACCATTTTAAAGTGAACACTTCAGTGGCAAGTAGCACATTCACAATGTCATACAGCCATCATCTTTATATCTATTTTAAAATGTTTTCATCACTCCAAAAGCAAACCCATGCCCAATAAGCAGTCACTCCCACCTTTCTCCTTCCCCCCTGGCTACCATTAATTCACTTTCTGTCTCTCTGGATTTAGCTACTCTGGATATTTCACATAAATGGGACCTACAATATGTGACCTTTTGTGTCTGACTTCTCGCACTCAGCCCAATGTTCTCAAGGTTCATTGTGCTACAGTGTATGAATCAGTATTCATTTCTTCTTATGGCTGAAAAATAGTGTATTCCACATCCCTGCCAAAATATGTTGATCCATTTATCTGTTGATGGCCATTTAAAAAAAATCTTTTGGCTGTCATGAATAATGCTGTGAACACACACGCACGTGTATTTGTTTTCAATACCTGATTTCAAATCTTTTGGGTATAAACCCAGGAGTAAAATCTCTCTGGCTCATGTAATATTTTTATGTTTAACTTTTGAGGAACAAGACATGCAATTTTAAGCCAGATAGTTAATCATAAAGACTTTTTTTCTTAAATAAAATAAAATAATAGCAAGAAAACACTTCCATCCTTTTTTTTTCACCTTTTTGTTCTAACTGCTGGTTATTGAGCAGCTGTTACCTTGGGCTGACTGATCAAAATTGAGGACTTGGACTCCAGAGCCCCTGCTTTTGATGGGGAGCCTGCCTAGCAGAGAGCTTGAATAAAATAAGGAAGTGATAGATGTCAGTATGAGAAGGTATAACCCAAATTGCTTGTTGTGCCTCCATCTTTGTCTGTTATGTGAGCTTATTGCTTTCAATAATTCCTCAGTCAGTCTAGTGAAGAGAACTATTAGCCAAGGTTGATTATCATCACTGAAATGTGAGTCAATGAAAGAAAGTGAGTCATGCACTAAGGCGATTTTATGATGCTTACGAGGGAAGGGTAAATCAAATGTACAAATCTAAACTACAGGGAACATTTGAGTGGCTGAATCATATGTCTGAGTGGAATCTATTTTATAGCATGTGCCTGTAGATCCTTAACATAATTGTCCCACTGTTTTGGTCAGAGTGTTCTCTTCCTGGAGGCCCGGCGGTGACCTCTCCAAACACATTGAAGGAAACCCAGGGCCCTTCAAATT
Organism: Procyon lotor; assembly: GCA_028646535.1. Lineage (NCBI taxonomy): Eukaryota > Metazoa > Chordata > Mammalia > Carnivora > Procyonidae > Procyon > Procyon lotor. The sequence continues at coordinate 24,352,411 of CM053608.1, forward strand.
GAGGCCACCCATGTTGGGGAAAAAAGATAACAGGAAGGGAACAGAGAGCGGTAAGGTCACATTTCTCCTTCAGCTTCACCAAGAGCTAGCTCACATCCTGCAGCTGGCTGTTTTCCCTACACTTCATCCATGTTAACAAACTTGAGCACAGCAGCCTCGGGGAAGTAGTGAGCAGGGAGTTCTTGGGAATGAAGTGACCAAAGAGAAAGGACCATGCTACTCTGGCCTCATCGCCACCAACCTGTGTTTATCCTCGATGTGTGCTCACTGTTGAAACCTAGATGCCCTTATGCCTTCTTCATTTATTTGTTTATTCATTGGTTGAATTAATGATTTGATCTGTAACTCTACCCCAGGTGCTATTTCTAATGTCATGTGGCATATGGACGGGAATCAAAATGAACTCTGTTCTGGAGAAGCTTGCACGGTTGGGGGAGAGATTAGGTGTGGATGCCTACAGCCTTACCATGCTGGAGGAGGTGTAGGGTAGGGGTCAGGGGATAGGCTGTGGTCCTAGACTAACTCGGCTTGAAACCTGCCCCACCTTGGCAGACTTACCGACGGCCTGTAGCTTAGGCTGTCCTCTATGAAATGGGAAGAAGAATAGTACCTACCGCATAGGACTGTTTGGAGGAAAGCCCTGGGATTGGTGTCGGTGCTAAGTAAGTGCTACATAAGAGTTTCCTAAACAAATAAGAGACAAAGATCCTAACTGAGAAATAACCGACGTGCTCTGGGAGTTCAGAGGCAGACATGTGTACCGGGGGTCTAGAAGCCTCATGGTGGAGACGTCTCTGAGGTCGTCCTTGAAAACTCTGTAGCATGATCTTTGTTTGTCTGTTCATCTGAATTAGTGCTCCAGCAATAGATAAGCAGCTCCAGCAATAGACAAACCTTAATCATGGTTTCTCTTAGCATTTGCTTTGGGGGGGAGGGAGAATCTCAAGCAGACTCCCTGCTGAGCACAGAGCCTGATGTGGGGGCTCGATCTCATGACCCTGAGATCATGACCTGACCCAAAACCAAGAGTTAGAGGCTTAACCGACTAAGTGAAATAAAGTCAATCAGAAAAAGACAATTACCATATGGTTTCATTCATACGTGGAATATAAGAAACAGTGCAGAGGATCATAAGAGAAGGGAGGGAAAACTGAATGGGAAGAAATCAGAGACGGAGACAAACCATGAGAGACCCTAACTATGGGAAACCAAATGAAGGTGACTGGAGGGGATGTGGGTGGGGGATGGGGTAACTGGGTGACGGACATTAAGGAGGGCACATGATGTGATAAGCACTGGGTGTTATATGCAACTGATGAATTGTTGAACTCTACATCTGAAACTAACGATGTTCTACGTGTTGGCTAAGTGAATTTAAATTAAAAAAATGCTTTCTGAGGACACTGAGAAAAAGAATTATTTCTTACATAAGGGTTAGTTACTTGTCCTTCAGATAATCAAGCCACTATTTGCTTGACTTTGAGTAAGTCACTTGACCTCTCAGAGATTTGGTTTATCCATTTGGAGTAGAAAAGATCTAGACTCAGTAAGTGTTACAACTTTTTATAAACTAACTCTAAACTATTGTGATTATTAGCAGTATTGTTATGAGTTTTAGACTTGTAAACATCATTTACATTGTTTATAAAGAGTTGACTACAAGTCATATAGGACTTGGGCCTGAGTTTCAGTGATTGATTTCTCTCTAAAGTTTTATGTTATAAAGTCTTGAAAGGAGCTTTCCAAAACCATGACACTGCCAGAAATCCTACTTGACCAACAAAGTTTACAGTGTCTGTGCCATATTTATGAATTACATCCTTATCCACCCACCCACCCTTTTGCCTATCTGCTTTTCCCCATTTTACTAGTTATGGAAAAACAAACTAGCTTACTACTGCAGAAAAGCCACAGTTCTTTCTCCAAATACCCAAATTTCTATAGGGATTAGACTTTTTTTCACTGTACTTTAATCTTCCATACATCTATTAGATCCATATGCTGTATGGCTCAAAGAAAATAATAGAATTTATGTTGGTTTTCTATAGGCTTAGAAACCATCATTGCATTTTGGAGGATCTGTGTCCTTTCATCAGGATATGAGACACATGTAGTTAACAGAATCCACTGGACCTATTTTAAGAGAAAGGACTTAATTCAAGGAATGAGAAGAGCAGAAGTAGATTCTAGATTGAGTTTTCAGGCACCACCACTAAATTGGCCTCCCTAGATAGTTTCTGCCTTTAAGAGAATAAGGAAGCTAGGACCCAAGGAACAAACAAACAAACAAACAAACAAACACCCTGAAACTGTAACTGCCAGCTCAAGGAATATTCCACCATGCTGTAATGGGCATTGTCAAAACCCCCTGCCTCTCAACACCTACAGAGAGACCAGACATTGGGACCTGATCCTACTTGCCATGGCTGCTCTAACAAAGTATCAAGGACTGGGTGGCTTATACAAGAGAATTTCTTGTCTCAGTTCTGGAGGCTAGAAGCCAGAGAGCAAGGTGTTGGCAGAGCTGGTTCCTATTGAGTGCTGGGAAGGAGAATCTGTTTCATGTCTCTCTCCTAACTTCTGGTGGTTCATCAGCCATCTTTGGCTTCCTTGGCTTGTAGATGCAGCCTTCTGATCTCTACCTTCATCTTTACATGGTCTTCTCCCTATATGTGCATCTGTCTCTGTGCCAGAATTTCCCCTTCCTATAATCATATTGGAATGGGTCCACCTTAATGACCCTATCTTAACTTGATGATCTGCAAAGATCTTAGTTCTAAATAAAGTCAGACACAGATACTGGGAGTTAGGATTTCAACATTTGGGGGGGGGGGGACACAATTCAACTCATAACAAGACCTCTGCAACAGTTGCTGCAGAAAAGACCCCAAACTCAAATGCTACCACTGCAAGAATGCTACTAGAAATAGCAGAGGACAAATGGCCTCGAGGTGGTGAGGCTCACCTCTGCCTTCGAACTCTTGCATGGTTAGGTCTGAAGGTGGAAGCTGGGCTTTGGAAGGAACCAGAGCTGTAAAGAAATCTCGAAAATGACAAATGTATTTACCTTTTTGGTTTCTGCAATGTTAAGGGTGGTGGAAAGGAGAGGAATGGGCTAAAATGGGGCTGAATGAGTCAATCTGTATTATCTTCTAGTCAGTGAAGTGGAGACTGTGGGAGATGTTGTGAAGACTGATGGGATCATGAGCAATGGAGTTAAATAACAGGATCATTAGTTGGTAGTGAATTAACTACTTTCTGTCCCAGGATGGGATTTATGAAATTTCCTTTTCAACTAACATGAGCAATTTATGTGTGAACTAGGAATTGTAGGTATTTAAAAAGGCAAGTTATTTACTCTCTTCTATCCAGCAAGATTATATTTAGACCCAATATCTTTGAAACCTGTCAGAACCCATGGGGGAATCTCATATATAAGTATAAAGGGAAGAAAAAGGAATAAAGGAAAACCTGACATATGCTGGTCTGGCTCATCATGTCTACCCACCTGGTCTTTTCAGTGACAAATCTTAGGAACATCCTCCTGCTTCCCTTTTTTTTACTTCCTAGCCCAGTTTTTTTCATTGCTAAATCCTAGAAATTTTGCCTTAAAATGCATCTCAAATTTGGTCACCCTGCTTCATCCCGTGGCCACCTCTGGATGGTCTTTGTAATCACTAGGCATCCCCCTCTCAGGATTCTCTCCCATTCTTTCTCTCATGCTGTTTCACTCTGTTGCCAGAGTTCTTCCTACAGATTGGATTTGACTATGTCTTACCCACTTCCTAAGTCTCTGCTGTCCTGATTATTATTGTTATTAACCATTGTAGAAGCAAACACTTGTTATTTTGATTTTATAATTTTCTTGAACTTTTCCCTCAGCTCCTGTTATATTTTTTAACTGTTTTCTAGATGGCTCCCCCTGGGTATCCTTGATTATCTAAAGCCCTGAAGTGATTTGATTGGCATTTACTAATCTCCTCTCTGAAGGTCAGGGAGGCAGCACGGTCAAGCTTTGGTGAAGGCCCTCTTCTGGATTACAGACTGCTGGCTTCTCACTGTGTACTTATATGGTGGAAGGGGCTTGGGAGCTCTGTGGAGTCTCTTTGATAAGACCCATAATCCCATATCTTTCTGATCTAATCACCTCCCAAAGGCCCCACCTCCTAATACCATCACACTGGGCATAGGATTTCAACATGTGAATGGGGGCAGGGCAGGGTGTGGGGGGGTGGTTGCGGGTGGACACAATAGTGCTGGAACTATCAATCATCCAAATGACTGGAGGCTTCAGGAGCCTTCAGGGAACCACAGGAACTCTACCTTAGGCTGGCATCTAGAGGTCCACAGCTCTTCTACACTCTATATTCTTATGTGACTCTCAGTATAACTTGGCCAAGTCCACATTCCCATATACTGTCCAGTCTAAATCTTCACTTTTCCCATCTTCCAAAGCCCATATCTTCCTTCCCTCCTCCAGGCGTCATTGTGAGCATTATTCTTTCAGTCTAGACCAGCCTCTTTGCATTCTGCAGGTTTCACTTTAGAATAACCTATGATCTTGGTCTTGTGTTGATTCTAAAAAGACATAGGCAGGGGCACCTGGGTGGCTCAGTGGGTTAAAGCCTCTGCCTTCGGCTCAGGTCATGATCTCAGGGTCCTGGGATCCTCTGCTCAGCAGGAAGCCTGCTTCCCCCTCTCTCTCTGCCTGCCTCTCTGCCTACCTGTGATCTCTCTCTCTGTCAAATAAATAAATAAAATCTTAAAAAAAAAAAAAAAAAAGACATAGGCAGTAGATGTAGAACCTTCAACTTCAATCTTATTTATCCCGAAACACCAAGAGGAGGATTCAAAATCTGCCTGTGCTGTGTGTTCATGGGTCTACACATAACCTTGAGGGAGCTTGAAAAACAAGCCTAATTGCTATAAATTGCCCCTGGTTCAGTTTTTAGGTTTGTTTGGATGAGCCTCTGTGTAATCATTCATAACTAAGATATATGAATTATATTTTATTTCCTGATTGCAGAGCATGCAGTAAAACAAGAAAAAAAAATTACAGGCTAGTACTTTTTTCTTTACTTGAAAGGCTTTGTTGTAGGTCTATTCAAAGACTGAGTCCTACAAAGGTCTTTATTCTGATCTGCTCACAGACAGCATGGCCTTAAAAAGAAAAAGCTGAATTAAATTCTCCAGTTACTGAGATTCCTCTTTTTTTTTTTTCTCGGTTTACTCGTGTCTGTGTCCAAACCATTCTTAAATTATAAGGCATATGATAAGAACTTAAAACCTTCCTTGCAATTCTAGTTCGCTTTATTTCTATGGCTATCAGTTAAGATGAAAAGGCTTTACGGACTCTTGTGGGATAATACCTCATCAGCTTGAGTAATAATACTATTTTTTATCTACCTAGACTTAGAGGGAAGAATGTAATTGATGGCCCAAAGTACATTTGAGGCCATGGTTTAGAGTTTTTTTTTTTTTTCTTTTCTTTCTTTCTTTTTTTTAATCATGCTTTTGCTTCTCTACTTGCTGACATTCTACTTTTTCAGCCTCTTTCAAATGTCTCATTCTTCACAAGGGCTTTCCTCGTCCCAACAAGCCAACCAGTGGGTTTCTTTCTCCTCCTCCCCTTTTAGGGTTTTTGTTCCTACTTTCACCAGACGTTCATGGTTTAGTCTGCACTGTAGTTACTGGGTGCACACAGGGCATAGAAAGGAAAGCACGGACTCTGAAGGCTGGCAGAGGGGAACTCGATTGGGGTCACGTCACTCGGATTTTGTGGCTCAGATATATTACCTCCTCCATTAAACCTCAGTCTCTGCCTCTTTAAATGCGGATAACAGTACCTGTTTTGCAGGGCTGCCCTGAGAATGAAAAGAATACAGTGTGTGTAGCACGAGGAGGAGTCACTCCAGAGGCGCGCCTGTTATCCGTGGCGGCAGGGGTCGCGGCTTTAGCCTATTTTCACTTCTTGCAGGGCACGCACTCTGTCCTCCGCTTCCCTGAAGGCTTCACAGAGGCCGGAAGCACTTTGCACACGGGTGCTGGATGGATTTTTGTTGAATTGGGAGAAATTGGTCTTTCCTTCATAACAAACATTATTCCAGATCTTTTATAGCTTCTTTTTCTTAACCACACTTTTATTTGTTATGTCTGGGTATACTGGGCAGCATCGCTAATTATATCCTGAATTCTGAATATCTGGGATTATGAAATTAGATTACTGTGAGATACTTAAAAGTGGATCGAATCTGTAGATAGTTACAAGCAGAATATGCGTGGTGCGGATGCGTAAGTGTGGGCATTCCTGCGGGTGTGTACCCAGAATTGGAAGTACGCTGGCACTCAGTCCTCAGGGTCTGTGTGGGCAGCCCCCGGGCTCTAAAAACAGCCGTACAGAGAAGTCTTGCAGGCAAACTGTGCCAACACTTTTCGGTTTTCATCCTCACGAAGATGAAATCTCATCTACAAAAAATATGGGTTTCCCTGTGTTTTCCCTGAGGATCTTTTGGTCAGATTTCTCTATTGGGGGAGAAAACACAGTTGTCACTATGGATTGAAATAAAACATATTATTTGCCCTTTGTAAACAGAGGGTCATGAATTATAAACGCTTCTCATCCATACGCTCGCTTTCCTTGGGGGGCCCTGGGGGGAGGGGCTGCGGGCTCCCTGACCCTTCACTGCTGGGTGTGTGTATCACAGAATCAAGAGCAGCCTCCTCCCCACCCAGAGCCTGAGCCTCCCGCAGTAGCATCGTCAGCTCTGTTGGCTGCCCCTTTCTTCCCACAAATGTGTCCACAGAGAATACACACCAGCAGCAAAGAGTTTTAAGGGGATACTGAATACTGTAGTTAGGAATTCTAATTGAGGTTGAGTTTCTCAAAAGCAGAACAAGTAGCAACAAAGACAATGGGCTAAGTAAGGTTCTGAGGGCCAGAGTGCCAAAGTCACAGAGTCCCGAAATGAGGGGACCAAACTGCTGAGTAAAATCCAGGTTTCTGGAAGAGGTCTGGGACTTACTAACACATCTTGGGAAAGCGGAAAAGACTGGAAACCTGTATTTGGTCCTCAGTTGTTGATTTGTTCATTCATTAATTAATTAATTCACTAACGCATTAACTCATTCATTCATCTCAAAAATCTTCCTCTTTCTCTGTTAGGAATGTGCCATATTTTCAACAAAGGCCACAGACGATCATAAAAGGCTCATCATGGGACAAAGACCTATTCTACTCTCACAAGCTTCTTTCTTCCATTTCACCATCAAATCCACATGCCGACTCTCTCCCTAGTCCTCTGTTTTGGGAGCATACTATCTGATTTTGGCAATACTCAGGAGGAGGTGGAAACTGTAGCTCTCAGCATATATACATGTGTATGTAATTATGTTTCATTTAATCAAGGAATTTAGGACCGAAGGTCATGAGATTCTCACCGCACAAGAACTTTCAAAATTTCTCGAAGCAACCAGCAGGTCCCCTCCAGATTCATTTCCATAACCTAAGTGTGTCTTTTCACTGATTCTTACTAACATTTAAGCCTATAGTTTTAGCATTTCTAGATCTTGTTAAATCTGGCCTGCCCCTTGACATGTAGGCTATTCTTCACAGTTTTGAGTCACCTGCAAATTTGATCAATCAGTATTTATAGTTCTCTCTGAATTATCTAATTTATTATGAACAGCTAGTTCTGTGAGAATATTATGGAAAAAGTGGCCAAATTCTTTTAAAAATTTATGCCACATTTATAGCATTCTGAAACTGATACTCTAATAATTTTACCATGAGGCTGGTTGGCCATGACTTACTCTTGGTAGAGCAAGTTGACTTCTTGGTCAACTCATGAGAGATCTCTTTGGTTGGCACTTCCTTTTTTAAGTTCTACACATTACCTGTTTAATCAGCTTACCTTTCTAGATCTTTGTTAAAGATTGATGTCAAAATCATTCATCTGTAATTCCTCTAAGCTGTCTTTCTAAGAAGTTGGGACATTTGTCCATCTATAGGTTTCCAACATTTCTTTTATTTCTATAAATGCAGAAATTGCTAAAATTGGCCTCTCAGTCAAAATGTGGATCCTTTCAGAAGCTTGAGGTAGTTCATCTGAGCCTGGGAACTTGATCTTGGATAAATAGGGCAGATTTTAAAATGCATTCATTATTTCCTTCACTATTTTGATTCCAAATCCTTGCTATGTTTCTTCTACACTTACCAGTTTGGAAAATACTCTCTAAGATAGAAACGAAACAGGAGAGACATATTTCACCATTTCTCGTCTGTTAATTTTATACCATCTGCCAAACAATGGGCCCATCTCTTTTGTTTTTAAAAAAGCCTTTGCCTGCCCTTGGCAATTTACACAAAAGCTTCTGACCTTTAGCCTTTTATTTCAAACTGTACGGTATTTTCTCCCCTCCCCCTGCCCTTCCTTAATGGCACTTTTTTCTTCTATATTATGTACTGGTACTTACTTTTAATGCTACACTTTCCCAGTAGCTTCCTGTGAGAGGCCCGAGTATTTGCACAGTTCCATCATTAGCAATTCTTGTGCCTTTGGCTGACTTGCTTGATCTCTCAGAAAGTTAGTTCCCTCATCTGTAAAATGAATGCGTTACTTACAAAGTAGTTGTGAAGGTCAAATAGAATGGTAACTGCCAAAGCTTTTCGTAAGCTCTAGAGCACTGTCAGAAATGCAAAGCCTTGTCATCTGGGGAGCCAAATAGTACTTTAATTAAGCCTGTTAATACCAGGAAGGAGCTGGGGGTTCATCTAGTCCAATTCTCTCCATTAACAGACAAGCCAATACTGATTTGATAAAGGAACTTGCCAAAGCTTTTAGTCGGAGGCAGAATGGGAGAGAGCTTAGCACACTGTGGAAGGTGACTTGTTATCTCAGCCACAGCTGTGCAAATCTACGACCTTGGTTGTAGCTCTGGCTCTGTCGCTAAATAATTACAACTTCCTAGGAACGGAGCTTGGGGTTATCCTAAATGATCCACCACTCCCAGGGCAGACGTAGCCATTCACCGTAGACTTCCTCCTTTTACCTCCTGTTCCTTCTTAATAGTGTCACAGACCACGTGACCAACCTTCCTGACAACGGCTTTGCCTGCTTTAGGTTCTTCTTTTATGTTCCGTTGAGGCTCATTCATTGTCTCATGGTCTGGAGGTTTCTTGTTGTTGTTGTTGGTTTGCTGTCTGCCATTAAGTGGCAGACGAGTTCAAAAGCCATCAATGAAATTAGTAAATCAAGCACGGGAAATGTAAGCTGTAGGGGAAGGCTGGCATAACTTGTTCTGAACAAAGCATGTAAGTAAGTCAAAGTCACAAATATTTATTTAGTGCTGACTGGATAGGAGGTCTGACAGCTTCTGGAAGGGGACACAAAGCTCTGCAATAGAACCTAAGCTCAAAGAGTTTCAGATATTCTAAGGGATATTTTATAAATCCATTGTATAAGTTATGCTGCCTTTCCCTATGACTTATAATAAGAGCTGCAGCTTTTGGAGTGTCTACAGATTGTGGGCTTAATGATATATTTCATTTTATTTAGCATTACAAAGAAGTACTGTTGTTCCCATTTTATGGTTGAGGGGACCAGGGCTCAGAGAATTGAAGTTCCTTGCCCTGGGGCACATAGACCAAGTGACATAATCAAAATTTGAACTTACATTGGCCTGACTAAAGTTTGCTCTTTTTATGAAAGTTTAAGAGATGTACTTCCTGTTGTAAATTACATGTCTGACTACACCCGGTATTATGAAGTCTGAGATGACATGCTTGTTTTCCCCCAAATTTGATTCATCCAAATAATTAGGGATAGAAGCAAGAACACTTAATTTTAGAAAATCAGTTGATGGCCAGATGGAATTCTGCCAAGAACCATTTCTAGCCTGAAAGTTTCCTATCCCTGCTTTGGGTCTTTCTGTCCTCAAAATACACAGATCAGACACTTGTTTGAAATTTACCTTTTAAGGTACTGAAGAGCAATAGAATTACCCACTAATCCAGAATCCATATATCTTTATTGAAAATTTATGTACATAACTTACTACATTTTTTTTTTCTTGGCATGCAACAGATGTAATTGATTTCATGGGGAATGCATTGAATTGGCCAGATTTTTTGAGCTAGGCACTCTCTTCTGTGCTGCTTTAACTATCCATTCTTTTTTGGAACAAAGGCCTCCTCTTCCCTTAGGCCTTTTCCAAAAAAATATTCGGATTGCAATGCCATTGTAATTCTTTTAATGGGAACAGGGAGCCAGCCACACAAGCATTCATCCCAAATCTTAGCCTTGAGGATGTCCTGTCCTGATCTGTGTCCTGGAGATGAGACTGGGCTGGAAAACACTATGGAACATCCACTGTGTCCCTAGGGACAAGGATGAAAGAAGATGTTAGCGTGTGTGGGTGACTCGGGTTTAGTCTGGGAGGTTTGTTTATTTACTTGTAGATAGTAGCACACCATAGATACCCTTTTACTGTTTGGGGAATTAGCAGATTTTTCTTTAAAGAACTAATATCCGTTCGCTGTTTATAAAGATAAAATTATTCGTGGCACTGCTAAGTCTAAACAGCTGTTATGTAGCATCTCCTCTAGGATCATTGCCGATTGAATCCAATGTGTGTTCATTTATATACCTCTGTTCAAACAAGCCAGGGGTTTTCAGTTGAACATGTCAAATTGGGCAAGTGGTGGTAAAACAAGATTGGACATCTGTTAGCCTCATTCTCATAGTGGTTCTTTCACAGACAAACTATGAGAATTTGACCTTTGAGTCTACTTATCTGTCTGAAAAATAACAGTAATAGGCACTTAGGTGCTACCTACTTATCTCCTTTTTTGGGGTACTGAGGATTTAAGATTAAGCTCCCTTAGTTATCCAAATGAAAGGTTTGGCAAAAGTACCAACTATGATTAAGGAAATGAGTAAAGTGACAAGCATTCTACCACCAGAATGTATTTCTGGAGTGAACTAATTTTACCTCTCGATTCTCTGTCATCACATCCATACTGGGATAGAGTTTAGGATTAAGTAGGTGGGATAAATTGCCTTTACTGTTCAGGCACTGAGGAGCTTTACTTAATTAGGATTTGGTTTGGACAAAGGGGCAAAGGGGTGTTATCAATGATTACTCCTGACACTTTTAAATAGTTTTTAAGTTCTTAAAATGCACCTAATCCCAAATTTCAAGGAACAGAAAGAATTATGGGGTAAGGGTAAATTGGAAAGGATTGTAAAAATTGTAGCATATGGTGTTTTAACAAACCTCTTTACTCTCTCACTGGCTCTCAGGTTCACTTTTGATCTTTTTACTGGAAAAAATTGTGCAATAAGATTTGTTTAATTTTTTTCTACTTGTCTATGGTATGTTGGAGGAGGGGTAATCCTAGGAAGTTTACACTAAAGTAAAACACTGTGGGAGATTAGGGGAGAGGACAGGGAATGCCTGTAAGTATGTGTTCCTTTGCAACTTTTCCTCTCGAAGAATTTTGTACAGGGATATACGTTAATGGGAAGAAGTGGTAACTGGTTCCTTGGCTTTAGTCCTTTGTGACTTTGAATCAAGAAACATCAAACATATGCATAAACATTGGTCGTGGTACATAGGAAACACCAAAATGAGTAAGTCATAGCCACTGCCCTCAATGTTCCTTCTGTCTAAGGGAGACAGCGGTGTGAGCACTAAATAGAAGATGGCTTTAAGAGTCTGAAAAGAAGTAGGACAGTTGATGTGCATGGGGATAATAGAGGAGGAAAAGATTACATGTGACCTGGGTGGTCAGGGAGAGATTTCGAGAAGACTTTGCATTTGGTTGGAGCTTTGGGCACATTCGGGGGAGAACATTTCATGTTGACATTGACCAAGAAATGGGGACACAGGTGGACCTGTTTGGGAACTGATGAGGAGACTGATGGGGTGCGAGGGGATCGGTAGTGGGAGAGGAAGTCAGAATGGACATTTGGGGTCAGATTATGGAGGAAGGTTAAGGCTCTTCTCTGGCTACAAATTATTTTTGGATCAAAACCTCCAAGCCTGAGCCCTTTAGAACAAGCAATGTTTGATGAACAGTCTTGTCAAACAACGTTCCTTTAACAAGATCACGTATTGCAAAGTCTGGGCCATTTAGCAGCAGGTCATAGTGGTGAAGTGCCGATTAGAGTGAGAAGCAGCCACAGAAGTCACCTAGTACAGCTGCGTATTAGTTTCTTCTTGTTCTTGTAGCAGATTACCACAAAATTCATGGCTTAAAACAACACACACGTATTCTCTTAGAGTTCTCTACATGGGAAATCTGAAATCAATTTCACTAGGCTAATGTCAGGGTGCCATAGGGTTTGTTCCCTCTGGGGATGTGAGAGAGACCCGGTTTCCTTGCCTTTTCCAGCTTCTAGCGGATGCCTCTGTTCATGAGTTTAGGGACACTTCCTCTGTCTTCCAATGACCTCACTCCAACATGTGCTTCCTTTGCCACCTGGCCTTCTCCTCTGACTGACTCCTAGGTCCTTTTATAAAGACAGTTGGGATTACCTCAGGTATACCAAGATCATCAAGATAATCTCCCTATCTTAAGTTCATTAACCCCATCACATCTGTAAGGTCGCTTTCACCATATAGGGTAACAGTCATCTGTTTCAGAGATTAGGGGGTAGACAACTGGAGGGGCATCATTTAGCCTGCCCCAGACCTCCACATTTTACAAGTGAGAGTGTTCAAGCCCAGCTTGGTCTGAGGCCACATAAATAGCTAGTGGCACACTCCTGTCTCTGACTCCCACTTTTCTTTGCACTGCACCAGGATGCCAATCTTTTCTACTTTCCATCAGGAATCAGTGGTGCTTTCTGAAGGCAGCGATCCCAGCCAGCTAAGACCAGGACTGACTGGAGTAGCATTTAGGAGTGGATGAGGCATAGCATCTTTGGGCAAGGACCCATTTGAGAGGAGAAATGCTCCTTTTATGACCAAAAAAGGGGGAGGAACTGCTCTCTCACTGAGTGGAGAAGAGATTTGGGGAGAGGAAAAGAGATGTGTGCAAGAAAGGAGAAGAAAAGGGAAGATAGAATGGAAAGAAGGAGATGTTGTAGTTGAAGTGGAGTTGAAAAGAAAGAAGATAATCATGTAGATCCCATAACGATGCCACTTTTATCTATGCACATGGTTTCTGGAACTAAGTATCTCCTGCAACGGTTTCTCTTCATTAATGCCTGGAGTCTAACTTCTATAATAGCTACATTATCTGTTTCTTTATGCATTTGTTGCTCATAATTTATGTCCTTTACAGGTTCATCCCCCTCACTATTAGATTCCCCACAGAGTAGCAATAATTTCCATCTCTTTGTTATACCACAGAACACAAATAGCTGTGTTATAACAGTTTTAATCATTTTAATGATGATATACAGAGTGTATCACACTAGTATCATTAGCATTTTTCTTTGAAAAAGTTCTGGAAAAATTCCTACCTAATTTTGTACTTTAACTGAAAGGAGAGCTTGAGGCTAAGATAAAGGGCATATTGTTCTTGAAACTAATAAAGAAAGTGAAGATCACCAAGAAATAGCAAAGGCATATTGACATTAAGTTGGGAAAGCCATGCAAGAGATAACATAAAACATTTGAGAAGAAAGAGAAAGTTTTAAAATTATTTTTAACTACAAACAGAATAGGGAAAGGAGACTATAAATTGTATACATTATCACTGGAGGAGGCCTTGCTGATTGATGATACGAAAATAGAAGCTGAAAAAGTTTTCATCTTTACCCAGAAAGTGATCTATAAGAAAATCTAGACTGAGTATTAATTAGAAGAAAGAGAAATCAAGTTAAAAAATATGGAACATTATTAACATATTTATTGAGAAATACTGGTTTTTGTTTTGTTTTGTTTTGAGAGAGAGACTGCGAGAGAGGGTGTGAGCTGGGGTAAGGGCAGAGGAAGAGGAGAGAAAGAATCTTAGGCAGGCTCCACTCTCAGCACAGAGCCCGACTCAGGGCTCGATCTCAGGACCCTGAGATCATGACCTGAGCTGAAATCAAGAGTCAGATGCTTAATCAACTGTGCCACCCGGGCACCCCATGGGTATTTTTAAAGTAAATGTTTCCAGGTCTCATAATTTCTCAGGTAGGTAAGCAAGTTTTATGCTATTGTTCTAATTTGTCCAATATCTGTTAACAGATTTCAATACACAATGGATACTTAACAAACACAAGATAATTATTATTGATATCAGTTGAGGCTGCTGAAAATGTTTTGGTGTGCCCTTATCAACAAACTGAGATATTTAACTTAGGATATTTATTTTTACTCATCAATACAGAATATATCAAAATTAAGGTGAATTTAGGATAACCCGATTTTTACTTTGAGGACTTTATTTCAGGAAAATGCCTGAAAAACCTACTCAAATGCTTTCCATTTCTGCCCGTACAAATCTCACCTAATCTTTAAGAGCCAACTTAGTGACTATGTCCTTACAAGACCTTTCCTCATCCTCTAAGTTATTTCCAACTCTTTCAAGTTTCTACAGCATTTTAGGTAATTCACATTATCCTCATAATTACATATTGACTTTAATTAAAATTATTTCTGTTAAGTCTGTATCATCTAATGTATAATAATTCTTCAAAAGCTAAGACTATGTACTCATCTTCACATCCCTGGATGCTTAGGTTAGTCATTATCTACAAGTGAGCAATAAAAGTACAGATAAATGTATTTAGACAGATACAGGTAAGTATGAATATAGCAACGCAGTGACTATTCTGCAGTAGTAACTCTGAATTCCTTTAAGAAATCCTACTTGCTTCACTTGTTGAGTAAATTCTTCTAGGCATGGGGTGGGATCTACAAATCTGTTATTTTTAACAGATTTCCCAAGTTATTCACATACAGCCAGTCTGACACTGGCACTAGCAACACTTGGGAATCACTCACCAATAAGTTAATCAGATATCAAGTTCATCTTATTGTGTGCCTGTGAGGAATGTTCACCATAAATGTGGGTAATTAGCAGAGAATAGGTAAATTTCTTTGGAGAGGAGAGAATGCATGATTCCAAAAGCAAGAAATGAAGTGTATCAACGAGGGGTGAGATGGGTTGGTAATTCAGATAAAGTTAATCTTCTGAGGAAAACCTCTCGGTCAGTTCTGCCTAGCAAGCCCAGCCTGATTCCTACCCAGTGGAGAGTTAAATTAAGACCAACCACTAACTAGGCTCTAGAGTACTCTTTCCTGTTCTCCATGAATAATCAGAATAATTCAGTCATCCTCCTTCTCTTTTATCAAGACCTGTTACAATAACTATATGTTCACTCATTTAATTCTACAGTAAATATGAAGACTACCCTTGAAACTTTTTTTTAAGTTTTTATTTATTTACTCATTTGTCAGAGAGAGACAGAGTACAAGCAGTGGGAGCAGGAGGCAGAGGGAGATGCAGGCTCCCTGCTGGGCAAGGAGCCCAATGGGGGACTCGATCCCAGGACCCTGGGATCATGACCTGAGCCAAAAGTAGCCGCTTAACCAACTGAGCTACCCAGGCATCCCTACCCTTGAAATTCTGAGTACCAAATCTTCTTCCTAGTTTTTCATGTCGTCAATAGTTCCTAGAAGGAAGTTTCACTAAAGATGAATTGCTTTCAGCATGCCTGGGTAGCTCAGTCATTTAAGCGTTCAACTCTTGATTTCAGCTCAGGTAATGGTCTCAGGGTCCTGGGATTGAGCCCCACATCAGGCTCAGTGCTAGCATGGAGTTTGCTTGTCTCTCTTCCTCTGCTCCTCCCCATTTGCTCTCACTCTCTCTCTCTTTCTCAAATAAATAAATAAATAAATAAATAAATAAAATCTTAAAAAAACAAAGATGAATCCTTCTCAACAACATAATAAAATTCCAGTAAAGGAAAACAAACTGAAAACCTCAAAGACAAAGAGAACTGAAGAAAAATCAGGAGATTGAAGACCTCAACCTTTCTGTGAGATCGAAAGAGGATGAAGTGTTAAGTGACTCAAAATAGACGTGGAAGCTCTAAGTCATAGGGCCGTCAAAGTACTAATGTAATGGGAGCTCATCCCTATCACCAGATCCCTAAGAGACCTGGAACTTGATACAGCAGGTTCTGCTGAGGGTGGGAATTTACAACATAAAAATTGTTTGGAAGTCATGCTGTTGAATGGTTGGACCCGTAGATTTCTTTCCATACTACAGGTAGCCTGTAATTAAGGTCAGGGGATGAGGTTAATTCTTAGGCAGGACTGAATGCGGGTGGTTTCAGACTTAGCAGCAAGATGATGGGTGAGACATGGGCTGATAGTAGAGGCACTAAAGAGTCTGCATATTGCACGTTAGAAGCCTCCCTTTCTGCTCTATAGTTGTCTTCCAGATATTTACTTCTTAGGCAGAAAACAGAGGATTCTTTCTTCAAGAAACTAAACGTCACCTGAGAAGAGATTGCCACATCCTGATGCTTGGGGGTCTTATTCCAAATATGTGACTCCTGTCCTGATTGTTCTACGAGTCTCATCAATTGATAAGCACTTGCTTGCTCAAGTACAGCTTTTCAGTGCCTTGTTCTTAAATGTTCATCAGTGGCCAGGGAACATCAAATGTTCCAGAAGAGCCTTTAAAACAAAAATGAGAGACCAAAATTAAAAAAGGAAAAAAAAAAAGCCTTAGAAATTCAGATCATTTAGGGATCATTTCTATTTTCTGAATCTCTCTGATTGCTAGCTCTGTCTCAGTTCTAATAAGTGGGTTTCTGCCTTTTCTTCTTTTTTTAAATGAACAAACTCCCCTCTTGTACCTCTCTGGGGGCCCCTGTCTTGGTTTTTTCTACCTAGGATTGTGTTTTGATACCCTGCCCAGCACTCACTCCTTCCTAGCCCTAAGCTCTTCCTTGCTCTTATTCCTAGCCACACACAGGTCACTTCTCAGTGTGCTCAACTTCTGCTCCAGAATCTCAGCCCTGTAGCTTTAGCCTTGCTTCCTGCCTACGGTCTTCTCTGACCTACCCACCTGCCCACTTGGCCTGTGAGAGCTTGGATTTTCTATTGTGTTACTCCACCCACCTGCTATGATAGCTCAAATTCCACTGGCCCTGCTGTTGTCTGCTGGCTGCCACGCCTTCCCTTCTTGCCAATATCCAACCTTTAGGACACTAGCTAGTCTTATCCTATTGCCTACAGCTTTACCTGTGCCCTATAAACTTAACCCACATAGATGGACTCTTTTCAGTTCTTCGTCTCTCTATGGCTGAGCCATCCTAATGAATCTGTAATTGAATACTAAGTACCAAAATGGGTTGGGCACCTAAGAGTCATCTACTATCCTGTAGCCCAGAGTGTGAGTTGGCTCAAAGTTGTCTATCAAAAGAACACTGTACTTTGATTGAAGGAAGAAAGAAAGAACTTCTATTCTTCTAGTTCCCTTACTGGGAGGTAAAATCCTGATTGCTTGAGTCATTCTGTAACTTAAGTGAGCAGTAGGTAATAGCTGACCTTACTATCTGCCTCTACCAGTAAACCATGCTCTGCTACCCCACCTTCTGCACGTGAGGTTCTGACCATATGGGCCTGAGTACCCGGTGCTGCCTTCCTCCAGCCCACCTGGATGCTGAGCAAAATCTCTGACAATGTCTCTGTTCCCAGAATGCCAGAGTTGAATTGCTGCGGTGGCTCTGAATACCCTCTAAACACAGAACTTTCTTTGGAGCTGAATTTTTGAACTTGAAAAATCTCTGAATGATTAAAATGAAGGCTGATGTACATTCCCAAGAGATAGCTTCAAATATGTCTTTAATTTTTTTTTTTTTTTAGGTTTTGTAGGCAATAAAGGAGATAAAAAACATTAATTTTTTCATACTTATCTTTCAGAAGTAAGCATTCTACTTGGTGAGCCATTAAGTACCCAATAATAAGTGAAATGCTCTTAAGGTGTAAATTGAAATGAGAAAAGCTTCTAAATCCACCCACATTTTTTCATTGTTCTTTCTACAGAAGTCTTATTTAAGTGTAACTTGTTTTCTCATAAAGTCAATTTCATATTTTAGCTCATGAATATTGCCTACTTAGTTAAATATTATAAATCCTTCAAAAATGGTGAATCATTGTCTTTAGCAAGACACATTGTCATGATGCAAAACACATGATCATAAATCATAAGTGATTTCAAATACTTCATTTTAATCCATCAGTTTATTTTTAATCCACCAGCTTTGGTTATGGTTGTATTTCCCAAATGCAAACTGGTGCCCTTCATGGCATGGACGTGTAGCTTTCAGAGGAACATAGTAACGAGGATTAATATAAAATTACTTACATAGAGAGAAAGCTTTGTTCTTCTCAAATTCTTTTCAGTTCCTTTTCTTAGTGCTAACATTTTTTTTTCAACTCTAACTTTCGTTAATCTCCCTTTTTAAATAAAGAAATCATACCTCTGGCACTGAGATTTTCCTGCATTCCAGCTAGAATTACAATCACACTGATATGTTTTATTGTTTTTAAAAAATAATTGCCTCTTATTTATGAAAAATGATGTTGGTATTTGATTTATTATTGTCTTACTCCAAGAATTATTAAGTTTACTACAATGTAGGCAGTACACAGATATGATACATGTTGGACATCTGGTATGTGAACTGTAGAAACTTAGAAAACATTGGTTCTGGTAAATGCTAGGTTTGAGTGTTTCTCAAGTTGACTTTTTTCACTGAATCAACCAAATCAGTTGGTTATTTGATGTAAAATAGATATAATCACTGGTGATTACAAATGCCACATATTAATAAGATGCATCCAGTCTTGAGTCATTGAAATCTAACAGTGGTTTTTAAAGGAGAAGAGGTCTTTTGGCCTCCTTGAAATAAACATTCACTGGTAGATTCTATCTACCTTTAAACTTGATGGAAGTCCCTGATAACTGGTATCTTGACATCAAAAAAATTATAAACACAGTGCCGTTGAGAGCAAGGAATCTTGTGATAGGACTTGGTAAAAAACAATTGTAAACACCAAGACTTTTTGTATATTAAAAATTATTTTTTCATCTATTATTTGTCAAATTTTTGTCTTGATGAAATACCAAGGTAAAAAGATTCTTGTAGAACTTCCAGAGCTTATCACAAAATGCATATACCTGAAATATTTGAGAAACATTGAGCCTCTCAAACAGACTCTTTAAAACTAAGAATCTCCAAGTAATACTGACCCCAATGCTGACATGAAAGAGAAGCAACTCTTCTCTCCTGATAGATATATGCATGTCCTACCAGATCATCCTGTGAATTTGTACCACTCTGAGTGGTGCCTCTACCCCTGGGCTCGGGGGGACAGAGCCACAGATGAGTGCAACACAGGCCTTACTGAGGGAGCTCCCAGGCTAGTGAGGCAGACGGAGGAGAGGAGGGCAATTATAAGACAAGACAGGTTGTGATCGAGAGCCTGCATTGTACAGATCAAAGTTGCTTGGATTTGAATGAGGATTTGAATCTTATCAGTAGGGGAATAACAAGTCCTAGAACAGATGGCATTTGAAATGGGCCCTGAAGAATGAGTAGAATTGACACAGAGTGGGTATTCTCGACCAGTCCTCCTCAGACTTTTACTGGGAATATGCTTTCTACCAGGGGCTGAGGGCACAAAGATTAAAATAGTAATAGTAGTAGTAGTAGTTTGTTATAGAAAACGACTTTGGTGGAAGACTTGGATGCAAACTAATTATTACCATACAATGTATTAACTGGTGGCATAGAACTCTGGAAGCAACTGGGGTTGGGGGGTGGGGGGAAGAAATTCGTTCTGCCTGGGGAGTTGAGAAAGCATTTAGGAAGGAAATGAACTTTGATCTGGGCTTTGAATGATGAGTGGAATTTTACCAGATGGAAAAAGATGAGAAATATATTCCAGGCACCGAGCACAACATATGACAAGCCATGAAGACATGAAAGAGCATACTGTGTTTGGGAAGGGTGAGAACCTTCCATGCGGTTGGAGTGTGGGGGAGGGAAGTGAGGATGGAGACGGGGATTGATAGAGAAACTGTCTGGAAAGACACAGTGACTAATCTGTGAAAAGCTGTGTGTGCCACGCTATGGAATTCGAACTTCATCCTATAAGAAAGTGTTTTAAGTAAAACAGTACAGTTTAGATCTTTGTTTTCAGGAGGAGCGCTGTGGTGGCAGGATAGAGGCAATGAATGAGATATGGTGCAGGGGAGGTAAAGAGAAGTCACCCCAAACAGAAGGGCTTGCGTGGGAATATGGCCGAGGACTGGGGAAGTTTGGAGTTTAGAGCGCCCCAGAGGCTACATTGCCAAGCTGGCACTGAGTCCTGTGACAGTCACTAATGTGGTATTTTAGGAAAATTGTCTGGAAAGGGTCTTTAGAATGGGTAATCATGAAAAGACTCTAGGGCCTAAGGCACAGGCCTACCATGATACCCAGGCAAGAGGTGCAGCGCACATTACCGGTCATCAACCCGCCATCTATTCTGTCCTTGCTTCTTCCTTCCGAACTGAGTCCTGGTTTTGTTGCATTTATCCTTCCTCCTCCTCCCAAACGTGATCATCAAAAGAGGAGGGAGGACCATGCCCTGCCCACA
The DNA here is from genome assembly GCA_028646535.1 of Procyon lotor. Classification (NCBI taxonomy): domain Eukaryota; kingdom Metazoa; phylum Chordata; class Mammalia; order Carnivora; family Procyonidae; genus Procyon; species Procyon lotor. The sequence continues at coordinate 24,373,009 of CM053608.1, forward strand.
GAATGAATCTGCTTTAGGAAGAGTCCGTACGGTCCATTTCTAGCCAAGGAGATGCAAAGAAAAGCCTCTAGGGGCCTTCTGGGTAATGTCTTCTTTTTTTTGAAAAAGGGAAACACAGAAAGAGACACTCTCTTCTGCTGAAAACTGTCTCCATGTGCTACTTGGAACTGCCGTGCCATCACCTTGCTGTGATAAAAGGGGTGAGTCTGGACAAAGCAAATATCCAAGCGACCTGATTTCTTGATGTTGTTATTGAGCCACTGATTTAAACAAACCTGGAAGTGACGTCCCTTGAGATCTCCTAAAGACGAGCCCGTTTGGGAAGGAAGTTAATAAGCCGGATTTTATACATTCATAGTGAGAGTATGGTGAAGATGGCTATGGATAAAAGTTCAGGGTTGGCAAGCTCAGAAATGAGACCAAAAGCCAAACAGATCTTTGCAGTTTTTGCTTTGGGCCTGGAGGAATTCTTGCATTATAAATGTTTGCTCCTTACTACATTTTCTATTGTTAATTATTCACGTGTTCATAAACACAATTAATGCAATTTATATCAATAACAATGACTAACACATAGCATAACAAACGATTTCTTTTTTTTTATTTTATTTATTTGACAGAGAGAAACACAGCGAGAGAGGGAACACAAGCAGAGGGAATGGTAGCGGGAGAAGCAGGCTTCCTGCACCTGCTGATGCAGGAAGATGGCACGGCAGTTCCAAGTAGCACAAGGAGCCCGATGCGGGGCGCAATCCCAGGACCCTGGGATCATGACCTCAGCCGAAGGCAGACTGAGCCACCCAGGCGCCCCAACAAACGATTTCTTATTTGGGAAATTTTATTAATGCTTTCACAATATTAATGTTGGCGAAAGGGTTCTGCTGTTACTTCAAGTCACAGAAATGTGTCCCTGTGCACAATGGGAGAGGAGCACAGACCGGGGCTCAAACACCTGCTTCTCCACTAGGCTACCACATGGCCCTGGCAGGTGACTTCATTACCACGAACCTCAATTTGATGAAATTTTAAATGAGTTTCCTAAAACTTGCTCTGTAGGGTTTGTGCTTGGTTATAGTAATTACTCTATGCATCCACATTTTCAGAGTTGTATTGACCTTTGTTCTGGACGTTCACAAAATTGTCAGTTACACATTATGGCTCCTGATCTTTGATTTCCATTTTAGTCTTCCTTAAACCAGGGTCACTGCTATCTTGAGACCCCTCAGGTCCCAGGAAGGAGGAGTTGCAGATCTGTCGAGATCAAGGACATGGACAAGGCCATCCAATTGTCTGACAGGGTCACTGCCTCAGAAGTGCAGACCTAGACATCTTACTTTCTCTCTCTCTTATTGCAGAATGAGCTTTCCGAACACTGGACAATTCCTTTTCTCAGGTTCTGCAGCCAGCCTGTGGAAAGGCTGGGGCAGAGAGGTGTAATTAGACCCACGGCAGAGTTGGGCCTTCAACAAGGGTTCCAGTTCAGCCTGCCAAAGAGTTCACTTTTGGGATACTGAAATGTCTGCAACTCAGATGTGTATTTTTATTTCCACTTGCCATTGTTCCTTATATGCATAGTCCCCCCAGGAAGCTCACTAGAAGGAGCTGATCAGGCCAACATAGGATTTGGGCATTCCTTGCAGTGGTATTAACTAGTCTCATATGAAGGTTCCCCGAAATCTTAATTAACATGCGTGCATTGTAACAGTCAACAAATATTAATCAAGTACCTACTGTGTGCCAAGCCCTGATTTATGCTATAACAAATCTTTTCAGTTTTGTTTATTTATTTAAGATTTTATTTGTGTATTTGAGAGAGTGAATGAGACAGTGTGTGTGTGTGTGTGTGTGTGAGAGAGAGAGAGAGAGAGAGAGCACAAGCAGGAGGAGAGGCAGTAGGAGAAGCAGACTTCCCACCAAGCAGGGAGCTTGATGAGGGACTTGATCCCTGGACTCCAGGGTCATGACCTGAGCCAAAGGCAGATGCTTAAATGGCTGAGCCACCAAGGCACCTATCAGTTTTGTTTAAATAGAGGCTTTTATTTTGAGAGAGATAAGTCAGTGATGCCCTTAAGATCTCTTTAATTCATCACCATTCAAGGGTTTTCACTTATTGGACCATCAACAAAGCTAAAATGAAGTTCTAGGTCTACAAATTTATGAAGGTAGAATCTCAGTAATCAGTAGTAGACTGGGAAGAAGCACTTCGATCCTACCCATACATATTGTCAGAGATTAAAAACTCTAAAGTAAAAGGACCACACCTTGCTGACTCAGCTGGACCCAACATGTGGTTTGTAAGGCAGCTGTCTCACTCACACATTGGTTTCCATGACCAGGTACAAGAGCCTCTGCTCTGCTTCCGTGAGCATGGCCCCAGTGACTGGCGGGGTTCAGTGTATTTTGACTAGACATCAGTCTTGTCCCTGGATAATCTGAACACTTGGACTCATTCCTTTTTCATTCAGTGACCATGTATTCCTAGTTAGGACATGTTCTGCTTTGCCTTTTATTGTGCGTGTGGGAATTGCTTGATAATTACGGATGTCAGTTTCCATTTGACTTTTGGGAACAAAAATGTTTCCACTTCACTTGTGAAATTCAACATTTTGCTTTTATGGCAATAAATTCAATATGTAAACTCGCACATACATCAGAAATATTTGGTCATTAAATGACTCACTTTTTTTTTTAAATAACCGCTCCCCACTGGGGAGGTAGGGGTTCGAATATATTGTTTATTTTCCTCTTCCTGGGAGTAACCCAGTAAAAAAAGAGAGAGAGAGAAAAAGAGAGAGAAAGATATACAGGGAATACATTCATTTGTGGAAAAACTTCGACATTTATCTCTCAACCCACACTCCATACTTTGTGGATGGACTTGGGTTTGCCTGCCTTCCACTATTATACACACACACACACAGAGTTTGAGCTTGGGATGAGTAGAGAAAGATAAGACTGAGATATTTGTCTGATTTATTTGAGTACATTCTTTGTCCATCTGTGTTCTTCTTCCTCATTGAAAAAAATCACATATATAAACACTGTAACCACTAGATGAAAATAAACAAATTTAATAAATGCATATCTCAGTGTAAACCTCCATTAGCACGGATATATTCTGAGCTAAGTGGGATTCTTTGCATTTTTTGGCCAGGGTTTCATACCGAATATTGATATTTTGGAACATTTCTTGGAAAATTGTACAGTAGCAAATCCGCTCCAATAATTTGTAGAAAACTTGTATTTCTATAAAATTTCAACTTCTTCCTCTGGTCTCCCAGGGCCCGGATGAGCAAGCTGTGGTCTCAGGGTCCTGGCTCACCCCTACCACTCCCTCTCCTGGCCTTCTCTGTAGGCACACTGGCTTTCTGCATTTCTAACTCACCAAGCTGGCACCCACCTCAGGTTCTCTGCAACCGCTGTCCCCCTTGCCTGCACCCCTTTGCCCTCAGACCTTCACAGGGCCAGTCCCTCCTCCGTGTGTTATTGCTTCCTCAGGCAGACTTCCCTGCACACACTTTCTAACACGGTGCTGCCCAGTAGGGAAGACAGATGTAAGCCATACATGCAACTGTAAATATTCTTTAAAAAAATATATTTTATTTTATTTTTTGAGTGAGAGAGCGAGAGCGAGGAGGGGGAGGGGAAGAAGCAGAGGAAAATTCTTTTTTTTTTTTATTATTAACATATAATGTATTATTTGCCCCAGGGTACATGTCTGTGAATCGTCAGGCTTACACATTTCACAGCACTTACCATAGCACATACCCTCCCCAATGTCCACAACCCAGCCACCCTATCCCTGCCCCCACCCCCCCACCCCCCTGCCTCCCAGCCACCCTTAGTTCGTTTCGTGAGTCTAGGAGTCTCTTACGGTTTATCTCCCTCTCCATCCCCTCCTGTTTCATTTTTCTCCCCCAACCCCCCCACAAACCCCTGCCTTGCCTCTCAAATTCTTCATATCAGGGAGATCATGTGATACTTGTCTTTCTCTGACTGACTTATTTCGCTTAGCATAATACCCTCCAATTCCATCCACATCATTGCAAATGGCCAGATTTCATTTC
>CM053608.1:24377175-24388424 GCA_028646535.1 Procyon lotor
ATTCCATCACCCTGAGATCATGACCTGAGCTGATCACTTAACCGACTGAGCCACCCGGGTGCCCCAATAAGCGTAAATATTTTAGTAGCCACATAAAATTTTTAAAAGAAATTCATTGTAATATTTTGACTTGATTCAATATATCTAAAGTATCATTTCAACATACAATGATTATACAAAAATCAATGAGCCATTTTACATTTGTTTTGTTTTGTTATATTAAGTCTTTGAAATTGCTCTCTCTCTTACATGGCATTTTAATTTGGACTAGCTGAATTCTCAGGAGCCCCATGTGACTAGCTGAATTCTCAGGAGCCCCATGCTGCTTTTACTGGACAGCACTGACCCCACCCCCACTCACTGTCATCCTATGACTCCTGGTGGATCATTATCATAACACTTATTGGTGTTTGAAATGATCTTGTTTGTTTACTTGCATATTGTTTTCCCTCCCATCCTCTATCCTCCCATCCTCTATCTTTCCCTGTCCTGAAATGAAAAGTCTAAAGGACCAGGAGCTTCAATTTGTTTTTTTGTTGTTGCTGTATCCACAGAGCTTGACATATGGCCAGTTTTCAATAAATGTTTACCGAAAGTTAAATGAATAAGAAACCAGTGTTTTGTTAAAACAATGCGTCTGTGTGTGGCTTTTGCTTCTAAAAAGTCTTCCCTCTCTCATGCTATGTTTCAGACAGATGCAGTAATTACAGCCACGGGAGTGTTCCTCTCCTGCATATTCATCCATGTCCTGCTGTAACTGTCCGGCATGGTCTGGATCCCACTATTTTTCTGATATGGGGCTTCATCATAAAGAGAAGGCACTTCCGTTCCACCTTTAAAGCTACTTTCAAGTTAGCCTTCAACTCACAGTAAGCAGAGAAAAGAAGACCAACATCTGGACTTTTTCTTCTTTCCCTTCCTAGCCATTATAGGATTATGTCAAAAGGTAGTCAAGCTGTAACTTGTATTTATTGTACTTCAAGCCAATGGAAGGAAAACAGGATCTGTGATCAGTTGCAGGTCTTGGAAACTGCCTGGAGGCCTGAGATTTCCTCCATTGCTGCTCTAGGGGTGACCTTGCTACTGGAGCGCTGTGTGACAGTGGTCAAAGGTTCCAGATTTACCCGTGCTCATTTCCTCCATCGGTAGAAGGAAAATCACAATGATTCCTTATTTCCAGAAGAAGACACAAAGAAAATAACCAGAGTATCATATGCCCAGTGAGAAGCATTGCTGCTGGTCGTACAAAGCAATGGGCATTGACTCGGTACCTAATGTTTTGTCCTAAATGCAGGTACACAATAAACAAATGTTAGTTTTGGAGGGTGGGTCAGTATCACTGGTAAATAGTAAAAAGTAGGCGGGGCTTGAAAAAAGCTCCTACTCTTTCTACAGTTAGGGAAATTTGTGGGAAGAGAATAAGTTTCTACACGCTTGCTTTGGCATTTAATTACATTAGCATAGGGCCACTGCTGGTTGAAGCAGAGGGAAGAGAAAGCTGACCTGATTTGGCCATCCCCTCCCTACCTTCTCTGCTTTCCTTCCCCCCGGGGGTGTCTTTGGAATTATACACCATAACAAACCTGGTTTAGCTGCAAAGTCAACAGAAGGTTTGTAAAATTAAAGAATGCTGAGTTTTCAATTCAGAATTCATTCATTCTTTAAAAAAAAAAAAAAGTATCGTGCACCTGCCATGTATACAAAACAAGGAGATGGAAACATAAATTAGGCCTTCCGGGGGTGGGGGACAACCATTTTAGCAGATGACACATTCATTAAGCAACAATTTCTGTGATTAAATTTTCAATTACAATCGTAGCAAGAGCCTTGAAGGAGAAGAACCAGGTGGTGTGAGAAGATTGGAGTCCTGCCTTAGTCCATCCCTTCAAGGTGACCTTCCCACTCAGTTCTGAAATACAGGTAGGGTTTAGTGCATCAAGGGGGTTGCGGAGCGTTTTAGGCAGAGGGAGCAGCAGGTGTCACTGCGCTGAGGCAGGAGGAACCTGGTGTGGCCAAAAGAAAAAGCAATGAGGAAGGCGGTGGTGGGCCCGGAGGGCTCCCCAGTGAGGGGCTAAATAAGTACCAAGACCCACGGCCTGCCTAGGGTCTCTGTTGTTTTCCCTGACTATTACTGACTGAGTGCTCCTCTCCATTCATTTACTTGACACTTCCATATTTAGTACCAACCCTATATGTGAATCCCCTCAAACTTGTGACTTTCTCCGGGGCCATTAGTGGACAGACGTATTTCTCTATTCCTGTCTGGAAGATCAGCGTGCTGAGTCATTTGCTGCAGTAGCAGGCAAGGAGCAGCAGGGGGCAGAAAGCATTCCCCTGTGTTTGCTCTGGGAGACTGTGAGCACCCTGGTGAAAACCTAGGCTCATTGCGACCTAAGGACCTAACGTGTTGAATGAGGGCTGAGCAGGTGTGGCTACTACCTGGGTGGGAGGCCACGGCCTCCCTCATCTCCACTGAGCATTACGAAAGCAAACAGCACTTAGTTTATTAGGTGTGACTTAATCCACTCTGAATTAAACCAGGAAGCATTACTAATCTATCTTAATGAAGCTGTGACAGTCACATGATGATGGTTAAAAAAAAATGGCCATTTGAGGGGACACTTCTCTAAACCTGGTACCAGGAAGCAAGAAAGGTCATTTTCCACTCTCTTCCAGGATTGTTTTAAACTGGAATGACAGTTGAGAGGAGACCCTAGGAGAGATGCAGTCATAGGGACCATTGCACTTGGAGAGTTGTTACGCTATTAATAGGAAGACAAGGCACCTTCCTCCTGAATGAAGTTGGATACAATCTCACCAGGTTTATGCCAAACTTCTGGCAGCTAGGTTTCCAACTCATGATAAATAATGATACCTCTGGGGAACACAGGAAAACAGACGAGGCTATTCATTACTACAAATTGGTCACAGACTGCATGGTATTAACCTCACGCTGCTCGTGTCTTTCGGATTGCTGCAGGTGGAAATCTCACGCTCGCCACGAGTCAGACCAGATAATCAGCAGATGTCACCAGTGCCAATCTGCTGATGTTTAAAAATGGAACGAGTGAATCAGCAAACTATTTAGGAAGGTAAGGCTGTGCCAATCATTTTGTCATCAAAAGCCTTGTAGGGACAGTGTGGTCTGTGTGTCATCAGCGTTCCTCAGCATGACCATGGGAAAGAAAATGGAAGCCTATGGTTGGAGCATAACTATGACCATGGACTGCGTTTAAAAATACCATATTATGGAGGTATAAATGAAGTTCAAAGCAATATTTAAAATGAATCACTCGGGCAATGCTTCCCTGTTACTCTCTTCGTGCGTTATTCAGCAAATGGCACTGTTGAAAGTGAGGTAGGATCTCTTCTCTGGAAGCACACACTTAAAATAGTACAAATACAAATATGCATGAGTGTAAGAAACATGCAATGAATAAATATACATGAAACCAGTAGAGAAAAGCCAAACACAGGCACAGTTAAAGTAAGAAAGGACGGGGGCACCTGGGTGGCTCAGTGGGTTGAAGCCTCTGCCTTTGGCTCAGGTCATGATCCCAGGGTCCTGGGATGGAGCCCTGCATCGGGCTCTCTGCTCAGCGGGGAGCCTGCTTCCCCCTCTCCCTCTGCCTGCCTCTCTGCCTACTTGTGATCTCTCTCTGTTGAATAAATAAATAAAATCTTAAAAAAACAAAAAACAGGACGGCGTGATTTAGGGGAAGTTAGTGACCATACTCCTCACGTGGCGGGCACTGTGCTGGCTAATTTGAGCCCTACTCCAGGTATACTTCAAAGCAACCCTGTCGAGCTGTATGGTCATCGCCATCTTATGGTGGACTTGGCGGTGGGGAGTGGAGGAGTTTGCGAATCAAGCAGCAGGCTCCCATGTGGAGACGCTTCTGTCTGACTCTGCCGTGGACCCTTTTTGGTGTTAATCCCCCATCTCTCTCGTCTTATATCAGCATCCCTTTTTCCTTTGGGGGTATTGGCTTCTCCCCCATTGTGGGTAGTTCCAGAAGGAGCCCTCTGGCAGGAATCTTTGTGTGGCAAGGATCTGAAGGGATCTAAGGCTGGTCAACTAGACTTTCTCTCTTCAATACTGATGTAAGGACTCAGCAAAATTTATAACTGCCTCTGCCAGGGGTCTCTGTACCGCTTCTTGTCCTACCTCTAAACCTGCTGCTCTAGACTTCCATCAGTCTGATGTGTTGTGTTTACCGATATCCTTATAAGTTGAACCAGAGCTGTATTTCAAATACTGAAATAACTTCACAAGTAAAAGATTAGGTAGATGCCCTTTTCATAAACAGAACAATATGCAAATCAAAACAACGCTGACCTTTACTTTTACTGGGATCCTTTTTTTTTTTTTTACTGGGATCCTTATTAATATGTAAATTCAACCTACAGACTTTGTAACACCTATGTAATAATAGCTCATCTTCTAGGTAGATTAGGATAGTTTTCTTACACTACCGTTTGCACTGTTTTCTAACAAGACCCTTCCCTTTGTAAATCAAGAGTAAACTCCAGCTATTGTGTTCAGATTAGGCCAATTCGTGGGTAACACACAGTAATTGCTTTTACACCAGTCCTTATCAGGTGCCATGAACTATGCTAACTCTTCACAAATAGTAATTGTATGTAGTAAATGTTATTATTCACATCTCACATGAGCGAAGAAGCCAGGGCCTGGAGAAGCTAAGTGACTTTCAAACAGTAACATATCTAAGAAACCGTGAAACGAACCCTTGAACCTGGCTTGTCTGGGCCCAGGGCTTCACATACTCCTACTAGGTTAGTTTGCTCCACTGCTCTGTGGAAAGCCGGGGTTCCTGCTCCTCACCCTAACCCTTCAAGGTGGCCTTCATTGTCTCCTAGTCACAGACCAGAAAATTAGGAATCAGAGAAGTTAAGCGCCGCGCAGTTCACAAAGATAAGAACTGATTTCAGTTTGCATTGGAGAGGTCTCTGCCATTCTAAACAATATTTAAAATTAATCACTAGGGCAATGCTTCCCTGTTACTATCACCGAGCTGCCCCCCTCCCCACCCCCCCACCCCCATCCCTGGGAGCTTTCACAGTGTGCAGATTAAGTAAAAAGCACACTCATAGCACGTTTGTAAAATGATTCCAATTCTCCAAGTGCATCGCACCCTTCCAAGAACCAACGCACTAACCAGCTGCATTCTTTTAAACCAGCAGGGCTCAATAGTGGATGGATTAGTACATTTGTGCTGAATCCCTGGAGCCAACCCATTAAAACATTAGTCTTTATCTAGTCATCTTCGGCAAAATACAGAATCCTGGAGTGAAAAGGGTATTGAGAGATGACTTAGTCCATTTTTTTTTTTAATCCCAATAGGGAATTAAAGGACCAAACAAGTTGGGAGACTTGCCCCAGGGCCCAGGGCTTCTGAGCTGCAAACTGGGAAAACAAGTGCCTGTCTCTAGATTCTCAGGTGAGTGCTCTTTCCACAACAACGTATTTCCTCCCCTGGGTACTATTTAAAGGTATAGCACAAACTAAAGACCAAGTCAGTAGCCCGATCGGCTAATCAGTTTCCTCAAGTTTCAGTTCTTTAAAAAGAAAAAGCATTTTTTTATGCAAGGGCATTTGTCTCCAGAGCAGATCCTAAGTCTACAGATGAGATGATTTTTAGAGTTGCCTCATTTGGAGCGTGACTGCCTCACGGTTCATGGGATTTTAGCAGATGATAAGCGAGCTCACGTGATGGTGGTGGTAGGCGTGGAAAAGAGGCGGCTGCCCACTCACGCTTCTACCTCTCAGCACTCTCTGACTTACCAGGTATTGCCCTGGTGCTCCACTCACTAGTCGATCCATCACCCCCTCTCCTCTCCCTCCTCCTGCTCAGTAACCTTGAGGAGATTTTGATTGACAGCTTGCTTCAGTCTTCCCACACAGTATATGGATCTCCCCACCCCCACTCCTAAAATACACTTCCTCAGCCTCTGTGTTCTGTAGATCTTATTTCCCGTGGCTCGCTCACATAGTAATGGGAGTTTCGTCAGTCCCTAAAGGACCCCGTCTTTGTTCTTTTCCTTGTATAACATCTGGCACTGTGACAATCAAAAGCTGAGGATGAAGGGAAAGTAGCATGACACGAGGCCAGAAGACAGACTCAGCATCAAAATTCAGTCTTTTTATTAAAAAAAAATGCAATGCCATTAAATATATCAGGCAAAAGGAAAGAGAGGCTGCGCGCCATTCTCTTTCTCTTGAGCATTTCTTCCAAAGTGGGAGCCCTGTGAAGTGCGGCGTTTAACCTGCTGCAGGATGGATGGGGACTTGGACTGAGCAGGTGAGGCTGTGTGCTCCTTAGACTGGTGACCAGGTACGGCAACTGGATGGGGAGCTCCCTGGGTGAGGGTCCGCTGGTGAGATTTTGCTGACGCTGTAACACAGACTGTTCCAAGTGTCTGGCCTTGCGTCCTTCTCCTTCTTCCCCTGCCCAGTTCTGATCCCTGCCCAGTTCTGATGAACAGCCAGTCCTCTGACTGTTCCGGCTCTTCCTCCCCACTTTTCTCAACCACCACGTGGGAGATACTGTGGTCGGATAGCATCGGCCTGCCCCCTGGGTAGAACCGCCTTGGGCTTTATTAGCCCAGCCTGTGAGAAGCTTACAGTTTTGGGAAGATGACTTTTGTCCTGATGCTTCCCAGTAGCACTCACTAGGGGCTGGACACGATGATTTGCAACTTGGCTCCGGAAGCGCAAGTTACTCGGTTTTCCGTATTGACCATTGCATCCCAGGGCCCGTGTTGAGCCAAGAATTCTGAAACCAGGTGTGGTTCTCTGAGATTTGGTTCTCTGAGGCCTTCTAAGGACCTTGGAGCTGGGAGCTCAACTTCAAAGAGTAGCCCCTGGAGGAGCCCAAGTTCAGGGGTGAGGGGGGGGGCGGTGCTTGTCATGCCGGTCAATGCGCGCTGATTGCTAAGTGTCCGGGTGTTTTCTTTCTCAATGCCAGGGGTAAAGAGCCTGTGAGATCATGTTACAGATGAGACGTGAAGGAACTCGTCCAAGTTCACATAGCGAGGGAATAGCGAAGGTACAGATGACGCCACATTCAAGCTCCTCATGACAGCACTTTTGTTCCGTGGATTTCCAAAAATAAGTATAAATAAGCCAACTCTGTTCTCAACATGAAAATACTAACCTCTTCACCTGGATAGGCCTTATATACCCAGTTAGATTCCTCTCAGGTAGTAAATCTGATACTGTGTTTTATTGTTGCAAACAAGAAGTATTTTCTGAATAAATGCTGATTATTATAACAGCAAAGTGGTTTCAAGGATGTATTTTCAGCGCTGTCCACCTTATAACTTTTTCTCCATTTTCCTACTTCAAAAAATTACCACCCCAATACCTGCTCATTGTAAAAAGACACGGTATGTAAAATAATTGCCTACCTGTCTCAGCTCCACTCCATTTATTCAAAATAATCAATATTGTTTGTTAAGCAGTCTTCCACACCTATTTCCGTGTTCATCCAAGTGTATTCAGTTGCATGGACAGATACACAGTCTTCTGCTTTCTTATTTTTAAGGCAAGAAAAAGAGCATTGTTATCCCATATGCAGTCCTCTGTGGCTTTGTTTACTCCCTGTGATGTATATCACACGTATCTTCCCAAGTCAGTAAATAATAGCTTATCTGTTCATGCTAAGAGAATTCTACTAGCTGCTAGCTGCATAATAATAGTTCCTTTAATGAGTGAATCGAAATTTACTCAATTATTCCCATATTCATAGATGTTCAAGTTCCCATGGTCTTCTCAATAGCTTCCAGTTTGATCAACATACTGTGTGGCCTCGTCACACCTCCATGTCTACTTTTACACCTGCAGTCAATTCGTTGTCTAAAATATGGTCATTTACTCTGTGGGCAAATGCTTCCTAAACTCTAGGAAGTTTGTTTTCTGTGAGTTAAAATAACCACATTAAGGTATCTCTTCTATTCTGTAACTAAGGTTAGAGAATGTCTTTTTTGTACACTGTGATCTTTTAGGGAATGTGTGGTATGTGATCTTTAGAAAATGGAAAATTCTGAGTTTACAAAGGAATCTTACATCTTGTTTGATCGTTTCATGTGTTTGGAGTGTATGATGTCCATTCCACTTTACTTGCAACAACAACAAGGATTTGAGGCTGCTTTTTGGTTTTCTTGGCTTTTCAGAATTGTTAAGCTGTCAAAAGACGTTAAGCTCTGTGAGAAAGAAACTAAGCTCAAGTTCTTCTAGTTCTCTACCGTATTCCTAGCACAGAGCACGGCGTCCAATGCGCATAGCAGGGGCTGTATCTGTGTTATTTGAGTGAATGAAAATCCACTCAGAAATTTCACATGCTCTGAAACTCACTGTGTTGGGTCAGGAACAAGTCGTGTCCAAGTTCACATTGTAGTTCTCCTCTTCTGAATGACAACAAGGGATTTAGTCCCCAGTCTCCTGGGGACTGACCACGAGTGAGCCGGAAGCCAAGGCACACATTCAGATACCAGCTGAGAATACAACTTGCAGAATAACCTAAGGGACAGGTGGTTTAAAAGCTGAAACTGTCAAGGCACCGTTAATCTCCAGGCCATTAACATATGCTTCTGTTGGTTCGATCGAACATGATATAGTGGAGTACCACGCTGCCATTAAGAATTATGATGCACGAGAACATAGAGTGGCATGGGCACACATGATATGCAGCTTCGTCGGGAGTATGATCCCATTTTGGTTACAGGAAATAAGTAGGTGTCTAGTGGAAAGGTATAAAACCAGAGAATATATGCTAACAAGTTAATGGTATTTCTAGATGGAAGTAACTGCAAGTCTTAAAAAGTTTTTCTTCCCTTTGCTTATCTTTCTGTCAAAAAATTTCTAAAAGAGAAACAAGCCCTGGAAAATAGTGTTGCTGCATCACTCTTATTTGCCGTCTTATGAAATCATAGCAGTTCTTTTCTTTTACCTAAAATGCTTTTGACAAAATAATGCTTTGAAAAGAAAGAGGGAGGAGTGATATATGTCCCCAAAGCCGGAGAACTAGCAAGCAGGATTCTTATTACTAAAGGAACTAATAAACAGGCTAGGTAAAATTTCCCTCCACGAAAGTGTTGATAACTGTGATCTACCTGGTTATTATGCTGACAAGTTCTAGTTGCAGAAAAATAGGTGTCATTATAAGAATTTTTGACAATTGTAAAGTAGTTTCCTTCACAAAACTGACAGGTTTTGGGGGAAATATCTTACTTGCTTAGAAATCTCTCACTGGCACAAAGGAGCACTGTGTGGAGCCTGGAAACATATTTTGCAGCGATTTGAGATTACATGTGTCTCAAACAGGAGGAATATACTTGACACCAAGTGGCTTTCCCCGGACCATCCACCAGGTCCTTGTATTTCTTCAGGATCCACAGTCCTCACCGTCTGCACAAGTAACCGAACCTTTAGTTGTTCCTTCCTTCCTGATCCTCGCGAGCTGGGAAACGTTATATTCTGGAACGTCTGGTTTGGTGTTAAGTGTCAGATTAGCCCCAAATGGTGACACTTCATTGGAGAGGGCAGGAGAGCAGCTAGGAAAAATGGCCGGTGCTTCTGCAACTTTTACTTTGGAGACCAAATGCAATTAAAGGCTTGGTGAAAATCCACGCCTCTGGTCTAGTCCTGACACACAGACATAGCACAGTTCCAGCACGGGAAAAGTTCCCAATCAGTATTTGTTAAATGAATGAATAAATTTGATGTATAGATGTCCACATATAACATCACATTGCCAATTCAGACTTTCAGTCTCCCCTAGCCCATTTGCTTCGTGTGAATGCGCTAAAATTGAGCTACGTCTCTGGGTGGTCCCTGGAGAGTCCTGCCCAGAAAGGTCTCAAGTTTTTCTTGATCTCTAGGAAAAGGCCCATGGGTTTTATTTCCTTAATTCTGATAACAAAATAAAAATGAATTAACACAAGTTAACACAATACACATGCACACGAACCTTTGCAGTTAAACAATCTGCCTACATTATAATCCTTGTAAAAAGGGACGCGTGCGCACGCGCACACGCACACACATGCGACATTAACTAGCACTTAGACATAAATAGCAGACCTCTAAAGTCTATAATAATCTGTCAGTTTATTGAGAGATTTTTATAATGTTTGAACTCACTAAAATAATTCTCTTTGTTCTCCTCCTCCTCCTCTACTTTCTCACTCTTTCAAAGCAACTAATAAATAGAACTATACTTAGAGAAGGTGGGAAAAGGAGACAAGTGGAAAGGTTCTATTATTAAGCATCTATTGTATGCCAAGCATCATGCCAAGCATTTTACATATAATGTTTCTTTTAATTCTCACAAATCCCTTACTATGTAGGTATTAGTAACACTGTTTTATGCCTCAGGGAACAAAATCAGAGAGGAGAGGAGACTTGCATAAACCCAATCGGCTAATAAATGAGCTGGCCAGGGACCCAAGTCTTTTCGTCTTAAAAGTTTGAAGTCTTCACTACACACGGCCAACAACGTAGAAATCTTCCTGCTCCCTAAGTGTGGTCTCCTTGGAAGAGTCTTGGTGACTCAAAAGGTTTAGAGTAAGAGTCATTTAACCAGTGCTGTCTTTCTTTAGCCTCCTCCTCTCTCCGTGGCGTCTAATTTTAAGCAAGTGGCCCCGGAGCTTGAGCAATAAAATCCTGTGGTATGGGAGGCCACATGGGTTGACTCAACCCTTGTCTGGGTCAGTGTCTCACTTCGTTCCCTTCCTCTTTTCACTTTCAGTTTCCAGCCCGTGTCTGTGTCCTTTGCATAAGGAACAGGTGGCCTTCCACGCCCCCACAGGATGATAGCACACGATGTTTATGGTGGCTCGTCTCGAGATGTACGGTACATTTTTTATGGCACCAAGGATCAGCAGGAACTTGAGTTTTGTACATAGAGGTGAAAGATCTCTCCCGTGAGAGCTGGCACACTCCGGGCATTTCCTTTAGCCTGGGGGCATTTTTATGTGTGTTCCGAACAGGTGTTCTAGGTTTAAATAACTCGTTTATTTTTCAGTTAAACTTCCTAATTGTTCTGGTACAAATGAATCTGGATGAGGTGATGATGTCAGGAGTACATCAGGCTATTCTTTTATGTCCCCCATTTTGCAAATATATTATGAACTTTTACTCATCTGTTTACTCGGGGAGCTAAGATGGTGGTACTTACTGATGTATTCATTGGGTATCGGCAAAAATATACAGTCTTTCTGATGTT
>CM053608.1:24388924-24404841 GCA_028646535.1 Procyon lotor
TACACTCTAGGGGCTATCTCCATTTTTAAGTTTAAAAATAATTCTTAAATTCCCTGAGTATTGACATATTTAAAAACAGTGCTTGGGCCCCACCCTGAACCAACTGCTTACTGAAGGTTATCTCTTCTGACCATCTCTGTGCTGGTGAATCTAATAAGAACTAAGACACGTGCGGCTGTAATGATCCCAGGTTCTGGTGTTTGTCAGCCGTGGATGTGACGTCAGGAGTAACCGCGGTGACAGAAAGCAGTGGGGGCGCCTACAGCCCTAGCGTGTCTGGACAGGCCACTTAAATCACATGGGTAATGGAGGAAAAACATGTGGCTAAGCTCTCTTTAATACTCAATTAGAGCCTCCTTGATGATCACTGAGCCGATAACATGAGAGCAGCCAACTTCCAATCCCATATTAGAAATCAATGTCAAGATAGAGGATCTTGAACTTAGACCTGTGTATTAATGAAAACCATGGATTTTTTCATACCATTCAAAGAAACAATGCTCTGGAATGAGTCTGACACCAGTCACATGGCAGTAGGTAAGTGTCCAGCAGAAAGAGGCTCATTGAGTTGAAGACGTGGATTTTAAGAGAGAAGAGAATAAGGTATCATTAAGGCCAACTGATATTTTAAGCCCTGTGTCAGCCTCTGAGAGGATTCCACCCTAATATGTAAAAAAAAAAGATATATGGAACCCCCAGAATTAAAAGTATTTACGGACAGCATTGGGAATATGCTAGACTCCTAGTAGGAAAACAAAATGTTGAAAATATTTTGCCTTGTTTAAAAGTCATAGAAGAATGTAGTAGGTGTATTTTAGGATGTGTCTCATCCAAAACACACGTTATTAGGACCATCCCTCACCAGCAGACCCTTCTGAAGCTGAGGGCTTAAGTGACTATAGTTCGATAGCATAGCCTGGCTATTGCTAGTGGGACTGTGGCAGGCACCAAGGTCGGCTTGATGTGGGGGGATACTGAATTTGGTACGACCAAGATGGCTCTCTGGGAGAAACCAGATCACGAGGTGGCAGAGGAAGGGGGCTGCAGCCATGCATGGCAGGCCAAAGCCATGGGCAAATACGGAATCAGAGGGAAGCAGTAACTACAAGTAGTAACAACAGCAGCAGCAGTAATAATAATCGTAGCTAATGCTTAGGAAATGCTTCTGTGTCAAGCATCAGACTCATCCTAGCAGGTGGGAAATATCACTGTCTTGATGATAAAATGAGGAAACCAAGACAAATATGATCGCGTTCCTAGGGTCGCACAGCTGGTGAGTGGCACAGCTGGGAGGCATCCCAAGTAAGGCAATTCTCAAGTTAGTTCGTGAAATCTCCAGGCGTGCTCTTCTGCCTCTTAGGAAGCCCAGGGGGCAGCTGTAGTGAGGAGAAGGGGAGGGATGTGCAGGAACAGCCATTGTATGAGGCCCAGGGGACCCAGGAGAAAAGGCAGAGCAATGACCCAGTTCCTGAGAACTGGTGGGTTTCCTGCTGCAGTCTGCTTGTGATTTCGCTGTGCTTGGTGGAAAGTCTAAATTTTACATAATCCTGTCCTCTCTTCCTTCTTTATGAAGAACCAGTTTAATAAAGATCTCTGTTCCTTGAAATCAAAGAAAGCCAAGCTAGAATGAAGAAGTAGCTTAAGGAAGGATGAGATCGGGAGAACATTTCTATTGTAGAGGTTAGGGCAGAGAGAATTATCTCGACTCTTTCTGGTTGTAATACTATTTTTCAAGCTTCTGAGGTTTAGGAAGATGAGTACCTGCAGTTCATTAAGGAAACATCAAGGAAAACACCACAAGAGGATCCTAGATGGCTGAGCAAGCTTGGAATTAGTATATTACTCAGTGAGATGATGGCTGTTGAACCTAGTTTCCTAAGATGTTTTCTTTTAGGACCTTTGCTCCAATTACTTTAATGGAATTATTTGTCTGTTTCTCAAAGGTTTTATCTGCCCTGAGGTTCCTCATGCCACTCATCTCCCTTCTCTGATGTGAGACACGATTTATAAGGGCTATGTGATATTGTGACTCAGAGTAAGAAATATATGTTTGATCTTTGTCCTAAGTGATGAGAGCAATAAAGATGTCTTTTGTTATGTTAAATAGGTGACTTTTTTGGAAAGCATCTAAGGACGGAGACTGGTTGCCAGGGGAAACAACCTTGTGATTCTGAGGGTTGGAACATTCAACACCCTCCCCCAACCTCAAGGGAGGGGAGGAGGCTGGAGATTGAGTTCAATCTCCAATGGCCAACAGTTTAATCAGTCATGCCTGTGTAATTAGGTCTTCATAAAAAACCCCGAAAGGATGGGGTTCAGAACATGGGGTTCCCATTATGGAGATGTGAGGAGAGTGACCTATTAGGAGAAGATATAGAAGCTCCCCATCTTTTCCCCATACCTTGCCCTGCGCATCTCTCCATTTGGTTGTTATAGCCATCTGAGTTGTATCCTTTTATCATAAATCAGTGATCTAGTAAGTAAAATATTTCTCTGGGAGCTGTGAGCCACTCTAGCAAATCAATAGAACCCAAGGAGGGGGTTATCCGAACCCCTAGTCTACCACCTGTTGGTTAGAAGCACAGGTTGACAACCTGGACTTGTGATTGGTGTCAGAGTCTGTGTGTGTGCATGAGAGAGAGAGAGAGAGAGAGCAGTATTGTGGACCAAGTCCTTAACCTGTGGGATCTGATGCTCTCTCCAGGTACAGAGTGTCAGAACTGAGCTGGATTATAAAAATCCACACGTTGTCATTGGATCACACTGCCGCTCTCCTTAAGAACAAAGAGTTGGACTCCTGAACAACTGTGCTTGGAATCCTAAACTTTTATGAGGCAGCTGTCCTATTGTGGAACCAAAAGGAGCTGGCAACCTCAGTCAGTCATTTGTGTCTTCCGAGGAAGAGCAGACTAGGGGACCTTACAGGAGCCCAGGAGCAGGAACATGAAGAGAGAGCTTTTCTCTCTAATGCTCCCATGCAAGTCAGCCCGACAGACCACAGAAGCACCCAGGAGGGGAGGTGCTCAAACAAGATGGGAAGCCGGCCACTGTGTAAATTTCAGAGCTGTGGGCACATGGGGGTCAGTCCTTAGTGTTCAGGGACTTGAGAGATGGCTCCGTTTTTGTTTTTGTTTTTTCAATTATGCTGAAACTCACCAGCAAGGGAAAAATCCACTGTGGCTCACTTGTTTGTTTATTCTGCTCTCTTGAGATTTCCCCGAGGGCTTTATTATTACTGCATGATTTTAGCTCTTCGATCCCCTGAAGAAGGGTTCGGGAACTGCCAACCTTTCCCTCTAATCTTGCCTTAGTGTTCTTTCTGAGTTGAGCCACTGCGGACTTTCTGTGTGAGGCTGAAAAATATTGAAGCGAGCAAGCAGCTCTGGGCCGGTGAAACACAGTCTCAGAGCTGTTGGTAGGCAGGGCATTTTAATCTACGAGCATCAGCCTGGGTTGCCAGGTTGGCACCAAGTCATAGGTTACCTCACCTGTCCCCCTAGTTAATCTTGTTATGTTAATGGGTGCGATTTCCCCACGGTGGAGACTCAATGTTCTTGGCACCTGGACAGCGCCCTGTGGCTTGACTCAGAGGTGTATAAGAACTTGTCAAGAACTTGGTTATTGCCGGTCAAGGCTGCAGGCACTCCCTGACCAGTGAGTGGTCCCAGATCCCCAGGAACGTGCACACAAGTGTACCGAGTGTACTCCAGGAAAGCAGCCTTGGAAGAAAGGGAGGGACTTCCGGGAATTCCTTTGGTCCTCGGAACAGACTTCACAGTTTTTATGACATCTTTATGGTTCTTTTTCTTTCCCAGGGGAAGCATATGTTTTCACATTTGCATGGTGCCCTGGATGTGACATCCTAGCTAAAGCATTATCACATTTTTGCCCATTGGAAGAGGCTTGCTTGTGTAACGGCAACTTGAGTCATAACACACTTCCGAACACCTAGTCGAACCAGTGCGTTATGTGAGAGGGCTGAAGAGCCAGATTTAGGGCCCCCCTTAATTATGTGGATGGAGCAGCTTCCAATTACACTAATGAGTTTATACTGATTTTCTTGCTGCCTTAATGGGTGATCTTTACCTTTGGAGGATGGTGGGCCTCACCTAGCAATTCCACACTGCTGGAAAGCCTGGGATTTGCCATTACCTCTTCTAGAGGTGGTCTACCAGGTGCTGGAAAAATCCATCGTTATTATTCTTGGGCCTCATTTATAATCTGCAAGGTGCCTCACAGAAAACTCACCTGTAAATAAAGTTTTATTTTCTGATTTGGGGGAAAAAAAGAGTAAAGAAAGTTTGAAGCCTATTTTTGAATTGTACTGAAAAGTCAGATCGTTGCTAAAACTTTGAAAAGAGTTTTTATCAGACGGAAAAAAAACGTTGCTGAGCGAGTAAGAGAGGCAGAGTTCTTTTTTGTTAACTAGCTTTACTCCTCCAGAGATGGGTTAGAATCCCAGCTCTGCCTTTTCAGCCACAGTTCTCGGGTGATTTACTCAAGCTCTAAAAAGCTACTTCATGGACTAAGTGGACACATCTGGAAACTGACCAGCCTAGCCTGGCACACAGTAAGCCAGGCAGTGGTCCTGCCCAGCCTTTTCTGTTAGAAGTGTTTCTCATTCTTCTAAAGGAGGCACTGTAGACTTCTGTTTCTAGATTTTCACTCCATGAGAGCCACTACAAACCAGAAGATAATAAGACCTTTCGACCCTTTACATTAGGAGTACTTAAAATAAACATAATGTAATAAAATTCCCCCTCCCCCCCCCTTTTTTTTTACATATTTTGCCCATTATGGGCTCTTCTGTCAAAGTTATGGGAACTGTATCAGGATAAAGGCACGCACTCAAAGTCCTGGAATTTGCTGTTTCCCAAAGTATCTTTGAAGAGGGAATTTGTGGGAAGCCTGCGTGGATGGTCATGGTCACAGACTCATGATGTCACTGAACAAGAATTATGGTCACTCTGGGCCACTCCCCAGGTGGGGGACACATCACTCCTGTCATAGTTGAGTGACAGCCATTTGACTAGAGCACGGATGGTCGATATATTCATACTTAATGGAAATGTGCATGTCCATGAAAATCTTTGGGTGTGCCTGTTTAAAAGGGCTTGCTTAAAAACTTTTTAGTTTACTTTTTGAAAAAAAAATAAATCAAAGCTCTTTTCCTCTGTGTCCCTTGGGCCACCTGCACATCCCCTTCAGGTATGTGATGACTCAGGACTAACTCTGATTCTAACGTATCTCCCACTAGCCTCTGTGCTGATCAAGAGCAGTGGGTTTATTTCTTCAGTTACTTCTTTTATTGGCTGTACAAGCTTGGACACTATTCAGCCACCTTAGCCTCTGTGTCTTTTCTTCATCTGTAAAATGGTGACAATACCAGTATTCATTCTCTGTCGTAGGTTTTTTCGGTGAAGATTTAAATGAGAATAGAGAGCTTAGTACAGTGCCTGGCAGACGGAGTCCTATAATCATGGCTGTTATTATTATTGTGATGTCAGAATCTAACGTGGTTGTTGACTCACATGAGACTCGAAACGCTTTTAAAAATTGATTTATTGTGGTTACACCGAGTCATGCTTATCTAGCTCTCTGCTTGCTCTGTGCTTTGATGTTACAGGGCTGGAGAATGTGGCTGGAAAAGAGTAACAACCGTGTTGATGGGCTTCACTTTACATTCCTGACCCTGAATCTCAAGTGGGCACTTCATACTGCCCAGCACTCATACTGGGACTCTAACTCAGTCATCCTCCTACTCCAGGATGTGAGTAGTTCATAGTTTCTTCTCCAGCGTCGAACGTCTCTCTTTCTCTTGGCTAATAATCGTACTTCTATTTCAATGGAAAAAAAAAAGATGCAATCAGAGGAGGTTGCTCTCATCAACACCACACCTTCTCCCCTTCTAAAAGCCTGTGTGTTCTATATTCTGCCCTATAACCATGGAGGGACTGCTGTGTCTTGGCTGAAACCATCCCCTTCACTCAAGCACTGTAACCTCCCCCCTTGCTCACTCGAGCACGTTTCTCTAGCATTCTCCCCTCTGTGCATCATAGATTTTTCTCTTTCTACTGATTATTGTCATTATAGTACAGATATTTTAATTTTTCTCCCACCCTTGAAGATCTTATTTTGACTTTTCTTTTGACCTTCTTTTCTCCTTCAATGGCACCCCCATCTCCCATTCCCTTTAGTGCGAAGCTCCATGAAAGTGTTGACCATATTAGCTGTCTTGGGTTTCTGTTCTCAGTCTCATTTTACTGATTCCCTAACCTCTAAATGTTAGAGAATCTCGGGATTCAGACTGTACATCTCTTTTCTTCAATCTCTACACTCACCTCTTATGTCCTTCCTAGTTGACCCTGGGAACCAGCAAAGTCAACTTCACTTGGTAGGGTGTTAGAAATGTCCCACCTCAGACTTGCTGAATCAGAACCTGCATTTAACAAGATCCTCACGTGCTCTGTTGCACTTTAGTATCTAGGATCACCCCAGGTGATCCTGTCTAATGGCTTTAAATGGCATGTATTTGATAAGTTGACTCCCGGATTTGTACCTTGAGCTAAGAATCTCCAGGGAAATACAGACTCATTCACCCAACTATCAACTTTTCCTCATGGATGTTTTGTAGTCATTCCCAACTTAACTTGTCCAAAACTGAGCTCTGATATTCCCACTAAAACTGTTCCTCCGGTATTATTCCCTCTCTTCATTAATCATGACTCCATTCTTTCACTGCTCAGGTCAAAATCTTTGGAACCCTTCTTGCCTCTTTCCCGTATCTGGTCTGTCAGCTGTCCCATCAACTCTACATTTTCAGTGTAGTCCCAATGTGACCATTCTCATGGCCTACTATCTTGGACCAAGCCTGCTTCCACACCTTCCTCTGGACTGTGCTGAACACATGTTCCGAGATTATGCCCCTCCTCTGTGCAAAGCCTTCCGGGGTTCCCACCTGACCTTAAGGTATGACCCACGAGACCCCACATGGTCTGTTTCCCCCACTACCTCTGCTATATTCTGCTATTTTTCTCCAACCTCATGGCCTGTTTCCCTGTTCCTCAAACTCAGCGGGCAAGCTCATGCCTCAGGGCTTTTCTGGACTTTCTGTTCTCTCTGCCTGAATGCTCTTCTTCCAGATATCAGTGTGGCTCCCACCCTCTTTCCCCCTCCCTTCAAGCCTGTACTCCAAAGTCACCTTCTCCTGAGGCTTTTCCTGACCTTGCTCCCTACAGTCTTAGTCTCAACTACCTCTTCCCCTAGACCCCCTTTCTCTTACTTATGTATTCATTTATCTATTAGCAAATCTAACATATTTCCTCTTTCTTTTTTTCTCTGTATTAGAGTTCTCCAGAGAAACAGTACCAGTAGGATATGTATGGATATAGAAAAAAAGATATATTATGAGTGGTTGGCTCACATGATTATGGAGCTTAAGTGGTACTTTGGTCTGCCATCTATAAGCTGGAGGCCCAGGGGAATCATTGGTGTAAATCCCAGTCTGAGTCTGAGGGTCCGAGGACCAGGAGCTCCGATGCCTGAGACAAGAGAAGCTGGATGGCCCAGCTCAAGCAAAGAGAAAGCAAATTTGCCCTTCCTTTGCCAATTTGTTTTATTCATGTCCTCACTGGATGGATGATGCCCACTCACACTGAGACGGGTGATCTTTTCTCAGTCTACTGATTCAAATGCTAATCTCTTTTGGAAATGTCCTCACAAACACACTCAAAATTAACAGTTATCATCTATCCAGGTATCCCTTAGGCAAGTCAAATCATCAAAAAATTAACAAAAACTTGTTAACAAAAATTGTTAACAAAAAATTAACCATCTCTCTCTATATAGATACAGATACACATTTTTGTTTGTTTCTGGGCTTTTATCATGTTCCACTGGTTTTATTTGTCAACATGTGTGAAAATACCATGTCGTTTTAATTACTACAGGTTTATGGTAACTCTGTTCTTCTTTGACATTGGAATTAGCTTTTCTTTTTTTATTTTCTTTTTTTAGTGTACTTTAAAGTTTTTTTTTTTAATTTATTTGTCAGAGAGAGAGAGAGAGCACAAGCAGGGGGAGCAGCAGGCAGAGAAAGAAGCAGGCTCCCTGCTAAGCAAGGAGCCCCATGAGGGACTTGATTCCAGGGCTCTGGGATCATGACCTGAGGCAAAGGCAGATCCTTAACCGACTGAGCCACCCAGGCACCCTGGAATTAGATTTTCTTGTCTCTTTGCTGTTTCATACAAATTTTAGAATCTGTTTCTTGAGGTCCATGAAAAATTTTGCCAGCATTTGAGTTGAAATTAAATTGAATGTATTTAACTTAGAGAGAATCAACATCTTTTTACATTCAAATTTCCTGTGCATGAAATGGCATTTGTCTCTGTGTATTTAGGTCTCCTTTAATATTGTTTAATAAAGGTGTTATATTTTCTCTTAACAGTCATGAAGTTTTGTTATGCTTGTTTCTAGGTAGCATATTTTTTTTTTCTAGGTAGCATATTTTTTAATGTAGATGTTACATGAGAATTCTTTAATGATATTTTTTCCTTTGGGGGTGATTTTTAGATTTACAGAAAAGTTATAAAGACAGTACAGAAAATTCTCATATTTTCTCATCATTTCTCATATGTCTCATCATTATAAAGACAGTACAGAAAATTCCTCATTCGGTTTCAGTTTCCACTAAGTGTTATCACCTCCCATTACTGTGGTATGTTTGTCCAAGCTAATAAATCAACATTGGTACAATACTATTAACTACACTCCAAACTTTATTTGAATTTCCCCGTTTCTTCTACTCATGTCCTTTTTTTGTTTTCAGAGTGTCATCCAGGATTGCACATTGCATTCAGTTGTCAATGTTTTTTTAGTCTCCTCTGGGCTGAGACAATTTCTCAGTCTTTCCTTATTTTTCATGACATTGACAGTTTTAAAGAATATTAGATATTTTGTAGAACATCCTTCAGTGTGGGTGTGGCTATTTTTCTCACAATGAAACTGGGGTTATGGATTTGGGGGGGGAAATAGCACAGAGATGACCATACTTTCTCATTACATCATAGTGCAGCATGCCTGCTAGCCATGTGACATCGCTGGTGACCTTCACCTGATCACTTGGTTAACATATATATTTTATTCAGTTTTTTTAAAGATTTATTTATTCATGAATTTATTTGACAGAAAGAGAGAGACAGACAGATAGACAGCACAAGCAGGGGGAGCAGGCAGAGGGAGAAGCAGGCTCCCCACTGAGCAGAAAGCCCAATGCTCCTGGGATCATGACCTGACCTGAAGGCAGATGCTTAACCAACTGAGCCACTCAGGTGCCCCATTTTAGTCATTTTCATCTTGGCTTTCTTGTTTGTTTGTTTGGATATCTTGGTTTTTGTCTTGTTTTTCTCTTTTTAGAAAGTAGAGTACCTAATTTCAATCTTTTTTTTGTCCACTGATATTTCTCGGTCCTGGCACAGAGTCTGAAAGATAGTAAGCATTTAGTAATATTTGCTGGATGAATAAATTTTTTCTTTTTTTGTTTTGTATTTAGCATTTATCATATTCAATAACATGTCAAACATTTCACATGAATATAAGACAGGAAGTCGTCATAGTCGATAGGTGATCAATTGCTCCAGTATGTTAATAGAAGTGGCTTAAATTAAACAAAAACAAAACCAAAATGCCAATGGACACCAGAATCTCAAGACACAAATTAGAATATTATTAAGAAACACTAAGTATATTTTAAATATCATATCTTATTTTCACAGAAGTACAATGAAGCTATTCTCATTCTTGACATCTTGAGATTTAAAAAAAAAAGAAAAGGTTATTGGATGACTCAGACAATACCCAAAGTGTGGTGTTCAAAAACCAAGCATGAATGTAGGATTTGAATTGGATACCACTAGTTTCATCTCTCAGCCTTCTCTCCCCTCTGGCCCATGCTCCTGGCACAAGTACACACGTGCTCTTCCCTTAGTGTGCCTTTCCTTATCTTCTCCCTTTTGTTTGCAATCCTCCAACCCCCTTCTTGAACACACCTCCTCCCATCCTTATTTCCTCACATAACTAATACCTACTCAAACAAACAGTACTTCCTCCAAGATGACTTCCCTAAAACCCCTAGACAAGGTCAGGTGCCTCCTGAATTCACTTGCCTGGGATCATCACTAGATTGGAATCTTGTTCACTGTTTAACTGTTGAACAAATGATTTGCTTATTATCTAGAGTAAGGATCTTGTATGTTGTGCCAAATACCGAATGCCAACAAATGCCAAGTAAACTGCCAGGACCCCAAAGATTTGTTTATAAGTAACCTTTGCATTATTTGGATTAAAGCCAATTGTCTCACCATGCCAATGTCAGCTGCTGATAGCAGCTTCGTATATTATGTATAATTTTTTAATGCAGCATCTCTGTAATTTTGTAATGAAAAAAGACTTCAGGGATCAAGATGTGTATGTGGTCAGATTGTATCTTCATACTCAGCTCATTGGATCTAGTCTCTTGATGTCTGGAAACATTCTTTTCCAGGCCCTTTTTCATTATCCAATACATTTATGGGGGTAATGTAAAGCTGGTCAATATTTTCTATCTTAAACAATCTAATAATTTAGGCAAAAAGGCTTTTATCTCAGGATCAAATACTTTTTAGCTCCATACCTACATATTAAATTTCTTTACTTAATGCATATGTTACATTACGACTGTTCAAAAGACTATTATAATATACTGTAATGAACTGAATATCTGTGGCCATCCAAAATGCATATATTGAAGACCTGACCATCAGTGTGATGGTATGGAGGTAGGAGCTTTGGGAGGTAATTGGGTTAAGATGAGGTCATGAGGATGGGCCCTTTGTGTTGAATTTGAGGTCAAGATGAGGTCATGAGGATGGGCCCTTTGTGTTGAGATTGGTACTCTCATAAGAAAAGGAAGGTAGTTCTCTCTCTCTCTCTCTCTGTGCACATGCACAGAAGGCTATGTGAATACACAGCTGGAAAGCAACTGTCTCCAAGCCAGATAGCTCTTACCAGAACTAATCCTGAGAGCACTTTACTCTGGGACTTCCCAGCCTGCAGAATTGTGAGAAATAAATGTCTGGTGTTTAAGCTGCCTAGTTTATGGTATTTTGTTAGCAGTAGCCTAAGATGACTAAGACACATATTATATATATTCTTCAGCATGCTGAAGAATGTCCTTCAATATTTCTAGAAAAATGTAGCTAATGTAATTATTTGAAGAATAATATGGGCATACTCAAGAGCTCGTCAGTAACTGGGGAAAGTTTTATCCACTTGAGTGTTCCATTTTTAATCATTTTTGCCCACATACACAATTCCCTTAGATGGCAGTAGATCAGAAGGTGAAGTGTTGAATGGATGGCTTCACCATGCCACCTGATAGCAGTTTTTATTTTTTAAATATTCATATGCATGTAGTATTATATAGAAACTCTTGAGAAAATCTATTTTAATGTAAATTGCTAGTCAATATTTTTCAGGGTCAATATTGCCCAAAGTTACCCAGATTAGTAAGAAATTGACAACAGCAACTTACTATTAAAGGCTTAATAAATAATAGAGATAATAGAATAATTACATTAAAATTATTTTCTTATAACTTTTCCTATACCTCAGCCCTACCACCACCAAGGAGCCAAATGTTTCACTATGTTCTTCAAGCAATCTTGCACATTTAGATGGTATATTGAAGATTTTATGTTCTCTTGAGAGCTCAAAGGATGTACAAAAGTGGTTTCAAGTATCCTGTATATCTGGTATATGTTTTAAAATTGAAGCTGAAAGAAATAATTTTAACCCAGCCATTGATCTCCCTTTTGTTTTGTGTCCCAACTGAAGGAGGAAGTCTCTAGCTTCCACCTGGGGTGGTACGAGATACTTGGAGAGTATATTCACCAGCAGTGCTTAGTTAACTCAGGTATTTGAGATCAACTTTCAGATATTACTCATTTCACAAAAGGGGCTTCAGAACTTGAGGAGACATACTCTTATATACCTTTTTTTTTCTGTTTCATCAGTCAGGATGGGCTAGGTAATGGTCTGATAACAGCAAAAAAGGTTCAGTGACTCGATATAACAAAAACTCATTTCATCTCCATAATCATTCTTAATGTATATCTGAAGGGATCTCTGCACCCTATGGTCATTCAGGGACCAAGAATCAAGGTAAAGGGAAAAGAAGTTGGTAAATGATGCAATTGCTTTTAATGCTTTCATGTAAAATTTATATGTGCCACTTCTCTTCACATTTTATTGACCAAAGCAAGAAAAAAGGCCATCTTTTAGGTTAAAGGATACAGAAGCATGAAGTTTAATTGTATCATGAATCCAGATGGGCAATAGGAATGTTTGCAAAAGTTCATATATGGCATTACAACAATGTTTAAGAAAAAACTCTCCTGCTTTCCTCTCTACGCTCACAGCAATATGTATGGGGGTTCTCTCTAACAAATGTACCGGGGTTTTTCCCACACCAAGCAATTCTTAAATTTTCCAGACGGAAACCCAGGATGTCTTATAAGTCAATTCTGACACTGTCTATGTGAAGATAGCGTCAGATATTCCAGGGTCAGGACTAAGTCCCAGAGGACTGCCATTCCATCTACCCACTTCAGATGCCAATTGCAAATCCAGGTTGTTACTTGTATTTCTGACCAATCATCTGCCCATTGGAGGTTTGACAACCCACACCTGGGATTCCATTAATTTTCTATAGGCCTCACAGAACTCAGGAAAACATTTTACTTACTAGATTAGCAGTTAATTATAAAAGAATATAACTTAGGAGCAGCCAGATGAGAGAGATTCACAGCGTAATGTATGTGGAAAGGGAGTGGAGCTTCCATGCCCTTTCCAGGCACGAGATTGTCTCAGCACCTCCGTGTGTTCACCAGCCTGGACCTTCTCTGAACCTGTAGTTCAGGGATTTTTATGAAGGCTTCAACACATAGGCAGGATTTATTGAATTGTTGACCATTAGTGATCAAGTCAATCTCCAGCCCCTCTCCCCTTGCTGAAGGTTGGGAGGTTTCAACCCCAATCATAGGGTTGGTTCCCCTGATAACAAATCCCAATCCTTTGGGGCTTTTCTAAAGTCACCTCATTAACATAAACACAGGTGTGGTTGAAAGGAACTTGTTATGAATAACAAAAAGACACCTGTCTCACTTTTATTGCTCTGGAGCTATTTCAGGAATAGAGGATAAAAACGAAATATAACAAAAGGTGCCCCTGTTTCTCTAATTACTTAGGAAATTCCAAGGATTTGGGGAGCTGTGAGTCAGGAATAGGAATAAAAACCAAATATATATTATTATAAATCTAATATCACAAAGAATAGAAAAATAGAAATGGTATAGGGGAGATTACAACCATGTCAGATACAAATTTGAATAGATATCCATAAAGAGAGACGATATATCAGATTGTTTTTTTTTTTAAAGCCTCATTCTGTTGAATCCCAGGAGATAAAGCTTAGATAAATCTTAGACCCACTCCAGAGCATCTGCAGTTAAGGAAAGTTGAGTAGTGGGTTGAGGTGGAATTCTGTGGAACACCGATATTTGGATGAGCAAAGGAAGCAATGAGGGTGACTGAAGAGAAAATGTATGAAAACTGGAAAACCAGAAGAGTTTGAGCCAGTAAAATAGAAAATTTGCAGAAATAAGGAGTAGTTAAATGCAACTGAACACTACAGGAAGCTAAGGACTGAAAGAGACCGTTGGCGTAGGCACCATGGAGGTCTTCGACGAAACAACCACAAAGGACCTCAGTGGACCTCAAATTCTGCCACAGTTCTGAGTTAATTGTTTTTCTCTCCAATCATGCTCTTCCTCCTGCATTTTCTATTTTAATTTTTGGCATCCAGCCACCAAAGCTAGAAAGCCAAGAATAATTATATGCTTCTGCAACACCCACATCCACTCAATTTCATGCACATTTATATTCCTGAATATTTCTCAGATCCTACTCTCCTATCCATCTGCACCCCACAGCCCAAATTAAGGCCCTCATTAGCATTTGCCTGGACTATTTTATGACCTCCTACGCAGTCTCTTTGTCTCTGGTCCTTTTCCTGTACATCCATCTGTATTGGTTATCTGTGGCTGCATATCAAATTATCCTAAAGTTTGTGACTTAAAACAACAGTAAACACTTAAATCTCTCACAGCTGCTGTGGGTCAGGAATTCGGGAGCTTAGCAGTGCTGTCATGTTGGGGGTTCTCTTAGGAAGTCGTAGTCAGGATGTTGTCTGTGGTCGCAGTTTTCTGAAAGCTTGACTGAGGCTGGAAGAGCCACTTGCAAGGTGGCTCTTGCACGTGGTTTGCTGGTATGGGTTGCTGGTGGGAGACTTCAGTTTCTCTCTGGTAGTCCTCTCCACCGAGTGGCTTGAATCACTTCATGGCCTAGCAGTCCACCTCCAACCAGAGCAAGTAATAGAGGCAGAGGCTATAATTCCTTTTATGATCTGGCCTCAAAAGTCACATGTTTTCATGTGCACCATGTGCACTGTACTCTGTTGGTCACACAAAATCTGTTGGAGAGGCCAACAGGCCATGACAATCAGAAGGTGTGGAGAGTTCAGCTAACTACTCCATGGTCTTGCTGCCTTGGTATGCATTTTGCAGTGTAGAGGCCTGTAGGGATCTTAAACTGACACCAGCTCTTCCCACGAACACATGCTTAGACAGCAGCCCTCGAGTCACAAGCAAATCTAAGTTCCCGATACGACTTCCCCAACAGCCCTCATGATCAGCCGTCTCCCCTGCCTTTCAGTGCTTGTATATCTTATGTACCACTGGGATAAGACCTTTGTGAGACTTAACAAAACTCCACTCTTTTGGTTTAAATTAAACAATCTGGTCTTCACCTGGAAACCCCAAGCCCTCCACTCATGGATCCTAATAAAGGCATCTGCCCCAGGTCCCACTTTTCTCTCTGCCTGCACTCTGCCTTGACCTCCCCATGTGGTCTCGTAAGGCTGCAGTGTACTTCCTCCAGCACCTGAGATGAATAAACTTCTTTTTTAAAATTTCTTTTGAGGTCTGTTTTTGAATTGTGGCTCACCATCCTGCACCCTGTGCTGTACTTAACAAATGTTAACAGCATCCTAGAGGAAGGCCAGAATCATCCGGATCATCTTGGAGGCTGCCTCCCTCCTCACATCCTCCTCATTGCTATCAGAGTGTGATCACTTAAATTTTACATGACAGCTGAAAGTGGAAGTGGTACAGGTGCAGTGGGGGTAGGGACGTCGCGAGGGATGGTGAAGGTTCACCACAGTTGCATGGAATGGAAAAAGAGGCACTCAGATTACTGTGACCCAGTGAGAGGTTGGCTGAATGGCATTGAGAGTTCAGCTAAAGACCGTTGAGAGTTCAGCGGTAGTAGCAACAATCTGATTATTCAGGTATTTTCTTTCACAATGCTAAACATTCTAGCTGTGGAAGAATGGAGCACAGATTTGGGGTGTGATGTGGTTTGGAACTTTAGCAGGAACATGCAGTATAGGAAGGGTAGGTGTCTGGGAGTTGGATTGCTGATGAAGAATTGAAGTCATCTGTTGTGGTGCCAAGACTAGGTAGGAAGTAAGTGAGTTGAAGAAATTGAGAAGTTGAGAGAAAATGGAGTTATCGGGAAGAACTGGGGTAATCAGGGGACCCGAAAGAGATATAGAACACGAAATGTAGATTTTTTTTTAAATTTTATTCATTTGTTTTTTTCAGTGTTACAAGATTTATTGTTTTGCACCACACCCAGTGCCCCATGCAATACGTGCCCTCCTGAATACCCACCACCAGGCTTGCCCAACCCCCACCCCCCTTCCCCTCCAAAACCCTCAGTTTGTTGCTCATAGTCCACGGTCTCTCATGGTTCATCTCCCC
>CM053608.1:24405341-24814852 GCA_028646535.1 Procyon lotor
GGATTTCACGCAAGGTGGAAATAACTGTCCTTGTGGTGTCAAATGAAATCTGGGACGACATTTTGGCAGAGACACAGCAGAAGTGACTTTGAGATTGTGAATTTGTGACAACAAAATTTGAATGGAATATCTCCGTCTGAAAAGTTCCAGGTGAATCTTAGAGGACTCAACTTCAGATTTCCAAGAGAAGAGAAACTCTCCTATTTAGAAAGATCCTGGAAGGTCAGGGAGCTGAGAAAAATTTCAGTCAATGGGCAAGGTGTGTGGGTTTAAATCTGTATGTGCCCTGCAGTCCAGTTAACTAGACTGTATAATGTTAATATCCTGGGTTTGATATTGTACTGTAGTTACATAAGATTTTTACCGTTGGAGGAAGCTGAATGAAGGGTGCACAGGACTCTCTGTATTATTTTTTATAATTGTCTGTGAGTGAATAATTATTTCAAAATAAAAAAGTTAACAAAAAAAGAAGGATGTAAGGCATAGTCTGAGGGCATCTAAACCCCAAGAGGGAGGAAATGTAGAGCAGTAGACATTGTGGGACCCAGCTGAAGGGTATGGGTGATTGAGGGAGACGGCTTCATGATTTTTTCCAAATGATTAGGGACGAGAGGAATCTCATTCGAATGTCTGAAGATAGGATACGTAGGAAGCTGATTTTAATTTCATTAAGTATAGAATCAAAG
Source organism: Procyon lotor (assembly GCA_028646535.1). Classification (NCBI taxonomy): domain Eukaryota; kingdom Metazoa; phylum Chordata; class Mammalia; order Carnivora; family Procyonidae; genus Procyon; species Procyon lotor. Next base: position 24,406,028 of record CM053608.1, read on the forward strand.
GTCCTTGTGAGGAGTGATTTTTTGCCTACTTGGACAACTGCTGGATTTCCAACACTTAGGACAGTTGGTATTTGGTGCATATAGGTGCTCTTTGGTTGAATGAATGATTGAATGAATGAATTATATCTCAGGAACTAAGACACTGTGGTCTAGGTTCTGAAGGGTTATTTATCTATTATTCATGTTTTCCAAAATCTCAAACGTACCTAATATGGCCTTTATTCTCTCAAGAGATATGAATAAATGACTTTTGGAACTCGTCCTCAATATTTTAGAGAAATAATTGAAAAGAATTCATGCGGGTAATTAGATTTTTCTTAAAAAGTAAAGGAGATGCCCTCTCTTTATGGGGCTCTAATATTTCTAACAAGCTCTTTAATAAAACTTCAGCTTCCTATTTAAAAGAGAAACCCACACAATTCTATCTAGAAACCTATGCCCTAACAACCTCTTAGCTCTTTAATGGGAGGATAAAAATAACAGCTGCTATTTACTGAGCACTTCTATGGCCTGGCATTGTGATAAATAATTACATACATCATTTTATTTAATTTTCTCAACAACTCTCTGTGGTTATTAGCTCAGTTTTACAAGTGAAGAAAATGAGACATAGAAAGGTTATGTAACCTTACGTTCACATGGCTGAAATGTGGAAGAGCCAGGGATTAGATAGTCTGATTCCAAAGCCAGGACTTTGAAAAAAATTTTTTATTCTATTAAGGTATAATTTACATACAGAATAATTCATTAATTTAAGTGTCCAGTTCTGTGAGTTTTGACTAATGCGTTCGGTAGGATAATCACCACTGCAATCAATCTGTAGATACTCCAAAAAGTTTTCTCAAGCCCCTTTGTAGGCAACCTCTCCTTCTACATCCAGCCCCTGGAAACCACTGGTCTATTCTCTGTCTCTATAGTTTTGCTTTTTTTCTGGGTGTCCTATAAATGCAGTCATGGAGTATACAACTTTTTAAGTTTGCCTTCTTTCACTTAACATAATGCATATGCAAGCTTTCTCCATGTTGTTTCAGTAATTTTTTCTTTCCATTGCTGAATTTCCATTGCTGAGTCCAATGGATGAATGTATCATGGTTTATGCACCTGTCCACTAGTTGGTGGTCAGAAGGACAGTTGAGTTACTTCTAGTTTTTAGCCCTTACAAACAAAGCTGTTATAAACACTCATGTTTAGGCATTGTGTGAACATAGAGAACATTTCATTTCTCTAAGGTGGGGCTGGGAGTGGATTGCTGGCTCATAGGGTCAGTTGTGTTTAATTTCATAAGAAAGCCTGCACTTAGGACCCACCACAGTAGTTCAAGTCATTCTTCTATAACTTTTCTGGATGGAGCTAATCTGATCAATATTAGACAGGTCGAGGCAGAAAGATTAAACACTGAACTCCAGAAACCTGGTATAAATCTTGTGTCTTATTATACTGTGCCTCCTTCTAAGGAGTAATATTAGAAGAATCGATACTCCAGGGTGTTTCATAAAACCAAATAGAAAATATATTGATGAAGCTTCTTGAATGATGCATCTCTGTTGACCTTTGTCTCCCTGTTTGAAAGGTGGTCTGTTCAGTGAATAAATTTACATGATGTAACTGCTCATGAAGGGGTTATCTGGCACAGGACATGAGGAAAGAGTGTCATTCTGGCAGAACATTTCATGACAGATTCCACAAGACTATATTTGTAGCTGTTCTCTTTTCAATTATACTTCCCTCCTGTCCTGTAGTAAATTAAATAAAAATAAGAAATTAGATAAGATTATATAAAACAAAAAAATCAAAGAAAATTAAAATAAAATGATTATGAAAGAATAATTATGGAAAAAGGGAAGGGGAACTAAAAATATAAAGTGATAAACTGGAAAAAATAAAAGAAAGAAAACAACCAATTCAAGAGTACAGTGAATATACCTTATTTTTCTAAGCAAAAAAAAATTAATAGGTTATTTTTAGGGATTCTAGGAGATTCAGGAACAAAGCCAGATTTTATTTTCATTGCAATAAGGAAGCAGAGCAAGCTGAAAGTTTACCATGTCTATATTATTTTGACCTTTTGCCATACTTACCTTTTCCAAGACTTGAGATTCCTTACGAGTAGTCTCAGGGTAGAGCTCCTCCAGTCTGAGACCCAGGCAAAGGAAAGACCCCTGACTTTTTCTAGAAGATTCTGTTCACCTTTACTATTTCTCCCATTTTAAGGTGTCTTTGTTGCAGATATTATAATGTATCCACTTAGAATTTGTTAAACTAGGCCTCACATCCTACCTCATTTGGCTTCTGCATTTTCAAATTCACCTGGGAATATAATCACAAGATATCAGAGTAGACATACTGCTTCTTGGTCTGAATGGAAGGTTGTGGCCGTCCACAGACTTTTGAGTCAGATAAATGTGAATTTAAAGTCTAGCTTCACCAGTAAATACACTGTAGGCCTTAGTAATATGGAGTAGAGATCCATCGAGGCCAGCTCGAATTAAGAGCATGTGTAGTAGAGATTGGCAGGATGGTGAACCTCAGGGGAAAGCCAGAGGCAAAATCCACACGGTGCTGGTTCTGGTTGAGCCTGGCACTGGAGCTGTGTTGGATTTGGGCCAGCTCAAGAGACCCTCTGGTTTGTGAACCTATCATTTTGTGATTAAGGTGGCTCTGGTACATTCCCTAGGTCCATCTAATTACCTCTTTGACTTCTCATTGAGTAAAATCATCTTAGTTCCCATTTCAGTTTTTCTAAAAAGAATGATCAGGTTGGCCCAAGTCATTTTGTTTTTAATACCAGTCCCTAAGTCAGGGTTACCTGCCAGCCTATGGTTGCTTTCCTTTTATCCATCCTTGGTCTAATCATCTATGGCCAAAAAGGGCCAGGGAAGGAAAGGATAATGCGACACAAAATATGGCCATATAGACTGTAGCAGCTTTAAGAGTGATTGATAGAAAAGTTGTGGCCAGACAGTTAATGCAAATATATCTGCTACCCTGAGTCCCAATTTTCTCATCTGTAGAATAAACATACTGACTTCTGATATTCCAATCAGCTTGCAAGTTGCCACTTGGTCATAACAAATAAAACGCTGAACAAACTGAAAAATCAACTCTTTTTAGTTCTGTAAAAGAAAGGAGGTCACGTGGCAAACTTCTGCCTCTAAAATTGGAGAGACAAGCAGTTACAGAGAAGCACGCCTTATCAGAGCAGACAAGTCACAGACTGGCAGAAAATATTTGTAAAAAAATATCCAATAAAGGACTGTTATCAAACACATACAAAGAACTCTTAAAACTCAACAAAAAGAAAACAATCTGATTAAAAACTGGACAAAAACTTTAATAAGTATCCCAGTGGAGAAGATGGCAAATAAGTGTATGAAAAATGTTGCATGTCATATGTCATGAAAAAGAAATGCAATTAAAATAGCAATGAGATACCACCACACCCTTATTAGGATGGCCAGAATCCAGAACACTGACAACACCAAATGCTGATGCTGCCGTGGAGTAACAGGAACTCTCTCTCATTCATTGCCCTGAGAGTGCAAAATGGTGCAGACAGTTTGAAAGACAATTTGATAATTTTCTACAAAACTGAGTATACCCTTACCATATGATCTAGCAATCACTTTCCTTGATATTTACCAAAAGAAGTTGAAAACCGATGTTCACACAAAAACATGCTTGTGGATGTTTATAGCAGCTTTATTTATAATTGCCGAAACTTGGAAATAACCAAGATGTCCTTTGATAGGTGAATGGATAAATAAGCTCTGGCACATTTAGGCAGTAGAATATTACTCTGTTATAAAAGAGAGAGAGAAAGGGAGAAAGAGAGAGAGAGAGAGAGAGAGAACACAACCTATGCATGGAGGAAACTTAATACAGATTACTAAGTGAAAGAGGACAGTCTGAAAAGGCTACATATGGTATGATTCCAACTATATGACATTCTGGAAAAGGCAAAATTATGGGAAGAGTACAAAGATCAGTGGTTGCCAGGGGTTAAGGAAGAGGGTGGGATGAATTAAGTAGAGCACAAAAAATTTTAGAGTAATAAAACCACTCTGTATGATAACATAAGGATACATCCATACATGTCCTTATACATTTGTACAAACCTATAGAATGTACAAACCAAAAGTAAACAGTAATGCGAACTATGGGCTTGGGTAAAAATGACCTGTCAATGTAAGTTCATCAGTTGTAACAAAAGTACCACTCTGGGGTGGGATGTTGGTAATGGGAGAGGCTGTAAATGTTTGGGGGCAAAGAGTAGATGGAGAATCTCTCTCTACTTTCTGCTTAATTTTTCTGTGAATTAAAACTGTTCTAAGAAATAAAGTCTATTAAAAAAAAGTCCCTAAGCAAAGAGAAAAACAAACAAACAAACAAACAAACATACTATCCCACTATTCAAGAGGCAATAGGGCCTCATGGCTAAGAGCAAGGCCTCTGGTACCAGATTTTCTGGATTTGACCTTGACTCTGCTGTTTACTGGCTGCAAAATGTTGGGCACTTTCCTAACTTCTCTATTCCTCAGCTTCTTCATTTATAAAACAGAGTCCTTAAAGTATTGATGGTGGTTACTGTTGAGTAAGGATCTGGGAACAATTCAGAACTGTGCCATTTAAAGTTTATCTGTTACTGTTATTTCCTTTCAGGATTGTTGTGAGAATTAAATGAAATATTACGCAAAAGCACACAGTATGCAGTATATGCACCAATCACGTCTGCTTCCAAATGAACTGCCTGCTTGTAAACCTGGTTCTTACACTCTGCTTTCAAGGGATCTCAGATCCAACAGGCACCTAGTATGTGCCATCACTGTGCCTTCATGGAAGAGAAATTGAAGAAATGAAAACCCCAAAGAAATGCGTGGTGCTCTACTCCAGACAAAGACACTGATGACAGAATGAAGTGTTGTAGTCTTAGTTATAGCTTGTTTCTTTTTTAAATACAAGACTTCAAGTTCAAGATTTGACCTTAGGATTAATAGATCATAGCTCCATAAGAAAACAAGTATAATGCCTTCTACTATTAATATAGTCTCCTTTGGTGCAAATATTGGAAAAGTCCCCAATACAGCTTGTATGAATAGATGACAATATACTGGCAAAGAGAAGTGTCCACACATAAAAGGTAGATGGCAAGCAAAGTGGGGCTGAGAGAATGAGAAAATTCTAACTTCTCTCCTTCTAATAAGTTACAGTTTAAAAAATCCTAAAATTTCATCAAGTCCCCAAATCAGTGATGCTCGCTCAGTAAACGCTATAGATTTGAATTTGATCTGAGAGTGTTCCCATTTCTGCACAGCCAGTGGTGAATCCATGTGTTACTCTAAACAGTCAGTAGAAATATCTGTCAAAGACCCCTACGTCAAATGACTCAGAAATAGCCAAGGGCTTAAGACAAGGTCTAAATACACAGGCCTATGTTAGAATGTCTGGCTCTGGGCAGGCAGTCCATCACTGAATCATGGGGTCCCTTCTCACTCAGTGCCACAGTCACAGTTTGGAGAAGTCCTCGGGGGGTTGAAGGGGTTGCTGCAAAATGTATCATGACCAGAAGCCCTCTGGCTTCCCAGACAAATTGACCTGTGTGTAAGGTTTAAGGCATACATCAGAATCTGAGCGGGACGTTTCACTGCTAGAATACACCCCTCCTTGGGGGCCATATTGGGAGCTGCCCTTGCAATGTTACCATTCCCACTGCCTTCCTAGTTAATGTACCAGAAGTTCCCACTCCCAAGGAGTGGGCTCCCAACTGGAAGAAGACATAGATGAAAACTGGAAAACCAGCCCTTCAGTAAAGGGGACTCCCCCCCCAAACACACATTGACATCTCTTCCTCCTGGCCCACACAGGTTGAGGCCTCTGTGTCTCAGCAGAACTAAGTCTCACATGGACTTGCCACTAATTCTGATCTTGGGACCATTTGGTAAGTTATATATTTATTTTAAAAGATTTTATTTATTTGACAGAGAGAGAAAGCACAAGTAGGCAGAGTGGCAGGCAGAGGGAGAGGGAGCAGCAGACTCCCCGCTGAGCAGAGAGCCCAGCATGAATTGCTGGGACCCTGGGATCATGACCTGAGTCGAAGGCAGAGGCTTAACTGACTGAGCCCCCCAGGCACCCCACCATTTGGCAATTTAGAAGTCAGGGTCCTGGCTCGACAGGCTCGGGACTATCTCCCTCTGACAGCTCCTTTTGGGTGGAGCTATCATCCATTAAATGACACTCAAGATACCCAGGTAAGCTGAGCAGGGTCCCCAGTCTGAGAAGCTGATGTCTGCCATCACTGCCTCACCTTCCCCTACCTGGCCTTCTCCTCCTTCAACCCCTGGAGCAATGTCACCCTACTGCCTACTTGATGTTCTACCACCAGACCTGGTAGGTCTTTTTGTACTTGTGTTGTTGAACTCTGTGGGAAGAGGGCTTGTTGAGAGGACACATGGGGCCCTAAACCAGCCTCTGCTTTCCCAGCTAAGACAGTTTCCACCTGGCAGTGTCATCAGCTTCCAAAAGCTTAACAGCCAGGGTGTTGTTTATGATTTCGGATAACACCTTTGCCTCTGCTTTGCCTGGGCTGCCAAGCCCTGCCCTTCCCACGCCAGCCGCTAACCCAGCTCAGGCAGTCAGAGAATTAGGGCTGTGTGGGGGCCACCGGACTCCTCCGTAACTACCCCTAGCACAGGGGAGAAGGGTGTCGTGAGAACCCACCTTCAAGAAACTTGCGTTGGATTTCTATATTTAGCCAAATTTGTATTTTAACTGTGTACATTTTTTTTTTTTTACCTTCATCAACACTGTATTTTTCTACTTTATTCAATATTACTGAGTTCCTGTTATAGACAAAGATCTCAGCTAAGCCCTTTGGATAATACAAATATGAGTAAGGTAGATGTAGTGCCCTGGAAACTCGCTGACTAATGTTTCCGAAAAGTTAAATAAGAATACCACACCTGGGTGGCTCAGTTGGTTAAGCAACTGCCTTTGGCTCAGGTCATGATCCCGGAGTCTTGGGATCGAGTCCTGCATCGGGCTCCTAGCTCCACGGGGAGTCTGCTTCTTCCTCTGACCTTCTCCCTTCTCATGCTCTCTCTCACTCACTCTCTCTCTCTCAAATGGATAAATAAAATCTTAAAAAAAAAAAAGAATACAACTTTTTCCACATTAATAAGACTGATTTGGAGACTGATTTATTAGACTGGACTGAGTTGAGGTTGACTGTGAATCAAGCAGGTTCTTGAACACCCAAATTAATTTTCTATGCAGAAAGAGAAGTTTTGGCACTACAAGGCCAACTGAGCTACACAAAGTCAATTTTAAGTTGTCTGATTTTTATTCATTTAAACAGAAAAATATTACCAGAATTTTGAAGAGGGAGAAATAATCCAGAAACAGGAAAATATGAAGAAATAAGAAAATACGAAGAGGGCAGAAAAATTACAGTGAGAAAAAGGGATGCATGAAATTTTCGAGACTTCGAACTCTCTAGTGATGGATTGAGGTCTATCGATATACAAAAGAATCCTACCTAAAGCAAACTAAGCCAAGTGAACAATGAAGAACATCATAACTATGCCTAACTAGAAAATGCTCCTTTGCACTGGCCAGTCCCTTCATGGTAAAATGTTCTCCCAGCTTATGCAGGCCTGACTCAGTGTGGTCAGAACCAAGGCAGCGGTCTGTCTTTCCACACCACACTTAATCCCACCTGCATCTTGGCTCACAGTCACCAAGGTGGGTCAGAGCTGACAGATGTGACATTATCTGCTTCGTGTCGGTTTTTCTGGACTCTTCCATTCTCTCTCGGGATGAGCAGTGGGCTCTCTGTATGGATTCCAATGCACAAAGAAAGGAACCGCCTGTGTCTCCCTGCTGAGACTGACCTCACAAATGTTTACTCATGAGGCTGCGTGGGCAGGACTCCAGCGTCCTTCTATTGCTTGTTTGAATGGGATAGTCCAGAATGTCCTTTTCTGACAAGAACATTACTCATGCTTTTCATCTCCCTGACGTAAATTCTGCCAATTTAGTGATCATTTGTATGAGTTGGTACTGAGCACTCCTACACATTTTGGTCACAGCCCCTAGTCTCCCGTGCCTTTTGCCACAGAACATTTTTTTAAGGTAGCGATAAGTGTACTTCCCCTCCTGTCTCCAACTGTAGCAAAACCAAACTTGAGCTTGATTTGTGAAGTCGGGAAGAACGACAAGTCTCATTTAATCACTCGTGATTTAAACACACGCACACACGCACACACACACAGAAAAGAAGCCAGATGTAGCGTGCATTTATCTCTCTGGAGTTGACAGGTTTCAGTGATGATCTCAGCATGATGATATTTTACAAATAACACACGACCTCCACCTCCTGAGACGCTGCGGCTTTGTGATTTATTATCCAGCACGGCCTCTCTCACCTGTTATTACTCTCTCTTTCAAGTTCCTATCCACGAAGAAATTTCATTTTTTAAGACGTGTGATGCATAAAATTAAGAGCAGCAACTTTCATTTTTTCTTTTATGCATGGGTTGGAGGTCTTTAGATGCCCGAGGCATCGTGATTTCAGAGCGTGGCATCAGGGGGACTGGAAGAGGAAGGATGAAGCCTACCGCAGTGCCAGGAGCAACCCTTTGTGCTCCGTGGCGTGTCAATTGCTGAACTGTGCTCTGCACAGCCCTGGGGCCCTAGCTGGAGCTGCAGGTCAAGAGTTCAGATGCTAGGGGCACTTGGGTGGCTCAGTTGGTTGGGGGTCAAATTCTTGGTCTCAGCTCAGGTCATGATCTCAGGGTCATGAAATCAAGCCCAGGAGTTGGGAGTTGGGCTCCACGCTCAGTCGGGAGTCCACTTGGGATTCTCTCTGTCTCCTTCTCTCTCTGCTCCTCCCCCTGCTCTAGCTCTCAATAAACAAATGAAATCTTAAAAAAAAAAAAAAAAAGAGTTCAGACACTGAATGTCTTTCCAAGGAATAAACACACTATTGCCATCACCCCAACTTTCAACTGGGTAACCCAGAGGAGTAGGGGGAATCTGCTTCTTCCGTGGTGGAAATGATGATTGGAAATGTTAGCAATAGGGGATTGTTCAACTACATTGTGGTATATCTTCTTGGTGGACTATTAGACAGGCTTTTATTTTTTAAAGATTTTATTTATTTATTTGACAGAGAGAGAGAGAGATCACAAGTAGGCAGAGAGGCAGGCAGATAGAGGGAAGTAGGCTCTCTGCTGAGGAGAGATCCTGATGCAGGGCTCAATCCCAGGACCCTGAGACCATGACCTGAGCCAAAGGCAGAAGCTTTAACCCACTGAGCCACCCAGGTGCCCCTTACGCGGGCTTTTAAAGGGAAAATTTGAAGACTATGAAGTAACCCGGGAAATATTAGTAATAAAATTTTAGTATAAAAGTCAGAACGCCCAATCAAACTATGATGGCAGCAAGTGGGAAGGCATATGGGGTAAAAATGGAAAAATGAGCCATTTGTTATATGTCTGGAACTGGGCATTTTGTTTATTTTCATATACTTAGAATATTTGGTACAGTACAATTGCATTGCTTTTTAAAATGGAGCCTAGACATGAATGATTGTATCATTACACACATGATTTTTTTTTTGTTAAAGCAGTGTATTTGACAGAAGAGCAAGATCCAGGGGCACCTGGGTGGCTCCGTCAATAGGCGTCTGCCTTTGGTTCAGGTCATGATCCCAGGGTCCTGGGATCGAGCCCCTCATTGGGCTCCCTGCTCAGCTTGAAGCCTGCTTTTCCCTCTCCCAGTCCCCCTGCTTGTGTTCCATCTCTTGCTATCTCTCTCTCTATCAAAATAAATAAATAAAAATCTTAAAAAAAAAAAGGGCAGGATCCCCAGACAATGTAACCTCTTTTCACTCCTTATTTCCTTCTTCCTTTTTTTTAAATCTCCAGAACCTGTGAGCTAAGTGAATTTATGAAGCATCGTAACTCTACATAATTTAAAAAAGAATCTTTAAGTGCAGCCGTAACAGATCAAAACTATTGTATTAAATTTTTTCATTAAAAAAAGGATGTTTCATGTTCCTTTATTTTTATTTAAAGATTTTGTTTATTTATTTGAGGGAGAGAGTGAGAGAGAGCACGAGAGGGGAGAAGGTCAGAGGGAGCCCAATGCGGGACTTGATCCCAGGACTCCAGGATCATAACCTGAGCTGAAGGCAGTCCCTTAACCAACTAAGCCACCCAGTTGCCCCTCATGGTTAAATAGTATTGATTTTTTAAAATAGATTTTACTTTTTAAGAACAGCTTCAGATTTATAAAATAATTGGGAAGATAGTATCCTATAACCAGTTTTCCCTGTTATTAACATCCTATATTAACATGATTACAATTATAACAATGTTATAATTATCAAACTAATATTGATATATTATTATTAATAGCTAAAGTTCATATTTCCTTAGTTCATATTCCCTTGGTTTTATTCACATTTCCTTAGTTTTATTCTTAGTTCCTTTGTTCTTACCTAGTATCTTTTTTCTGCTCCGGGATCCCATCCAGGATATCACATTATATTTAGTTAGCTTGTCTCCTTAGGCTGTCATGGCTGTGACAGTGACCTTGATTGTTTTTGGGGAGTATTGGCCAGGTGTTTTTTAGAATGTTCCTCAACGGTGATTTGCCCGATGTCTGCCTAGTGATTACTCTGGGGTTATGCGTTTTTGAGGGGAAGGACCGCAAAGTAAAGTGTTATTTTTACCACATCATATCAAGGGTATATACTATCAACATGACTTATACTGTTGTTGTTAATCTTGATCACCTGGCTGAGATAGTGAGAGATCTTTTTAAAGCATTGTGTGTCTGCCAAGAAAAAAAGAGTTAAAATAAACTTGGCATAAAAATACATAAACAAACAAATATGGCAAGACTCTACTCTGTGACTCTCAGACTTCATTAAATAAGAAAACATCATTCTTCATGTGGGTCTCCCTTCTTACTTTCTCCATATACCATTGCCTCCATTACCCCAGCTCTCCCTGCTTTGGCACCTATATTTTCTTTTATTTATGCCTTAGTGAGATATTTATATTTATGTCATTTCAGAGAGTACAATACCATAACCCCTCCAGAACGATTTGGGGGCTCCAATCTTGAATTCTGTGCTGCGAAGACACAAGCTCAGTTTTTATTTAAAGATGGAGGTTAAGCATATGAAGTCATATCCTTCACACTGACAGTAAATAAATTTCATAGACTTGTCAAATAAAAAATATGCTTTCTGTGATGAGTGCCAACCATGGGAGCCTCCACGGGTCTGCAGAGGATGAGGCTTATGGTGAAGGGGGTCACTGGGAATAGGTACTTATAAGTAGTCTCAAACTATCATTTCTCCCCATATCTGACCCATTGAGAATGCTTAATAAAAATGTTGAATAAATAACTGCATATTTTCATAATGAGCCAAGAGAATATTAGAAATTAAGTGTCCTAGAGTTATTGGTCACCATCAGTCTTGCTACAGGCCTTTCTAAGGAAGGTGCTCCTTTTATAGCCCTTGCTCTGCGAAGTCTGAAGTCATTCCAGGAGCTGCACCCCCCCCCCCCCCACTCAGAGATTGGACAAGCTTGACCCAAGGAGAGCTCGTTCATAGGTTTCTCATCATTTATTTAGGGGCTGGCATGCAGAGATGAGCTGGACCAACTACAGTCTTCCCCTGGAAATCTGGAAGAAGTAAGGAATGAATACCCAAAAAGCAATTTAACTGGAGCTGTCAAATTGCTGCAGGCTCGCGCAAGTCGAAGGCACGTGTAAGGTGAAGTTATGAAGCGACATAGAGAAGAGAGAAAAAGCTGGTAGAGGAAGAATGGCCTGGAGAGAGACTGAGTCAAAGAGAAACCATGAGAAGGTTTGACCTCTGATCTATTCTGATCACTTTCAGGTAATGCCACCCTTCTTCCTGGATGTCAACTGAGTCTCTGTTTTTTGAAGTTCAAAAAGCACTACCTGAAACAGTAAAGTTCTGTAGACCTCTGCTCACCAACAAATTTCTGTAAGATTTTTTCAAATTTGAATAATTCTCCTTGCAAAAAAAAAAAAATGTTTAATGTCTTATGTGTATCCTACCAGCAAAATTCCCAGTTTACTGTTTCTCAAGAGGTTTTTTAGACATAGTGCAGGACAGAAGAAAAAAGTATAAACCGAAGAGTATTCACATTCCCACCTTCCCCAACGCTAACCTGGGGCTCTTTTTCCCAGTCACCCTCACACTCTCCCGCCTCCTGGATGGAGCTCATCGCAAAAGCTCTGAAATCTGTCTTTGCAAACACGTATAATGATGTATAAATCTCCTTTTTCCTGGAAGGTACTGGGCTGCTACCCTTAGTCATAGTATAGGAATGCATCTTTCCCATCACTAATGATGTTTTTACAAGATCAGTTATGTTATGTGCTCGTTGAGAAATAACACTGTATTTTTTTTATAACTACCAAAACATGACCAAGGAATGTATTAAAACACACCACAAGTAGAATGCTATGCATAGCAACAGATTTATAAAACACTAAGTAAAAGATGATTACTATTCCAACCAACAAAATATTTAGAAATGATATTTGAATAATTATGCTTCCTTTGAACATCATCTCTGCTTCTTTTTTATAGTAACTTATTTGTTCCCTTTAAAGTAAATTTATTGATACTTTTTTTGGCATTCAATTTTCTCATTTGGGAAAAATTTTTAAAAATCAACTTATTTAAAGGTATAATTGTGGAATCTTCAATGCATTTTTAAAAGCAACTATTCTTTTTACTAATGGACAAAGGTTAACACTTCCTCTGCTTCATGAATTTATTGAGTATGAAATTTGAAAATGTTTTATTAGGTCATAGCTTTGCCTAAAAAGTAGAACTATATAATTGCATTAGAATTAGATAGATATAATTACATCAATTATATAATTGTATGGAATTAGAGTTTTTCTTAAGATCAATAACATAAACAGACACGCCTGGGTGGCTCAGTTGGTTAAGCAACTGCCTTTGGCTCAGGTCATGATCCCAGGGTCCTGGGATTGAGTCCTGCATGGGGCTCCTTGCTCATCGGCCAGCCTGCTTCTCCCTCTCTCTTTGCTTGTCACTCCCCCTGCTTATGCTCTCTCTCTCCCTCTTTCTCTCTGTCAAATAAACAAAGAAAATATTTGAAAAGAAATCAATAACATAAACAAATAGTAGCTAAGTGTGGTTGACACTGAAATGGATTTTTAATTCAATTTTGCATTTGAGTGAAGCCTGGCCAAGGACCAGACCAAGATGTCAGACAGATGAAGGGAGAAATTGATAAAAGTAGATTAAGGTGAATTTCTTTCTATGTTTGAGGTTGAGGGTTTACTTAAACTGAAAACAGACTTCATATTTCAACCACTAAAGCTTAAAAGAGTATTATTACATCTAAAAGCATAAAACATTTATATATTTCACGAGGATGACTCCTGAGATGGCTGGTTGTGTTGAATGGAACATTCGCTTAACATTGCACATGGATTAAAAAATATAGGAGGAGTAGAGTAACAACAAAGGAAAGTAGGGTTAGGTGTGTGAAATTTGCAAACCATCAAAACCAACAACCAGTATGCATTCATTCTAATTATGTATTCAGTAGTTCCCTCATAGAGAGATTGTGGATATTTAACTTGAGTTACTCCTGTGACCCCAATAACAGGACCTGATAACAGCTCAGACTCCTTTCATCCAGAGAATGCCTTAGTCTATATTTGCCTTGGTACACAAAGACTGACAGACACTTTATTTATAGGGTGTGGGTAAGCCTATCTATTTGAATGGGTGAGGGTCACACCTGCTGGACATTGAAGTAGTAAAAGAATAGATCCAAACTCTGTTCCCCTCTTACATATATAAATAATCATATTACCAAAACAAACCTCTGTCCTCAGCTGCTATGCACATTCATTGTATTTGTATTTCCAGGCATTGTAATTTATGTTCATTTCATCTGTGCCATTTTCTTGGAAGCTGCTAATGGGTTGAAAGTATGGCTTCTCCTTTCCTTGGAAGCTGCCTGAAGTGCTCAAGATAATGTTGTGCCCACAGAGATGGTTCAGTGAGCACTGCGGTCCCTTGAGAGATGATTAAGCTGTTTCTACCCTTATAAGAATATGAGAAGAATGATAATTTTTAAAACTTTGTTTCAAATCAAGAGGTGGGTTGGTTGCTCTTCTTCCTACTTTGTGTAAAATGCATGATTTGTGGCTCTCACATCAGGAGCTTCTTTTCTACTTGCACCATTTAATTCTTGTAGTCATTCCTTTTAATTATAAAAGGGTGAAAATCATTATGAATATTTTTGTGAAAAACAAGATGAAAGTCTTGCAAAACTTTACTTATGCACAAATAGCACTTGTGGCTTCTTCTTTAGTGCTGCTTAGACTTTTCCACCCAAGTAGAAGATCATGAATACAAACCCAGAAACCCTCAATCTTCAGTTAGAACTTGAAACAAGCTTCTGTAAGCCAACACTTTTTGGACATCTATTGATTTTTCTTTCTGCTTTATAATAAATAGTCACACTTGATTTAATATAATTTCCTTCAAATCTTCATGTAAATGTGGATATTCCCAAAAGGTATATTTTGTACTTCCTGTGAGCTGGCTGTGATTTTGTGTGGGTGTGCTTCGTCCAGCTTAAGTATGAGCTGAGGGTACAGAAGACGGACTCTTTCCCTTTGTTTTAAAGAATAAGCTATTTTACTTATGATTTAAAGCCTTAATTACATGTGATTTAAATATATAAACAATATCAAGTTTATGGTATCCTATAATAAAATCAGCTTATGACAGAATTTTTGTTGAGAAATATGTGGGTTGTTTTTATAAGATTTGCCTAGGAGTTTATTAAAAATAATAACAATTTTAAAAAATCATCATTAAGATAGCACTATGAGCGACTAAGGTCAGGCTCTGGAGGCAAGTTTGAGTCCTGGCTTTACCACTTACCTATCATGTGATCTGTACGTGTCACTTCACCTCTTGTGCTTAGTTTCCTCATCTATACAATGGGATCAAGAATACTACTTACAATGTCAGGTTGTAAGGATGATCCAGTTGGTAAATATATGTAAATATATGCACTTTGAATGTTTTCTAGTGCTACAAAGCTATTGGAAAATTTATATGCGTAAGGGAAGTTGATAATATAGTGAGATTTGTTTTATAAAAGGAGTGACATCAATGCAAGGTTAATTTCAGAGCACTAGGTGGGTGGAACTCAGGCCCTGCACTCCCCATATGAATTAGAATACTGAAAGTTGACCTGTCGTACCCCACCTCTCCCCATCAAACTGCAACAACAGTTCACAGCAGGCTACCTCCCCTAACTCTCTGGCTCAAAAGATAAGCCATGAAGCCATTGGAAAGAGGCCATCCATCATGACATCACTTGATATAATTATTCTTTAGAAACTCAGTTCTCTGCCTGAGGTGGAAGTGTGTTGGGCAGGGCTGTCAGGAAACACGGCTGAACTGGCTTTGTCTTTCTGGCGCTGTCTTGTCTCTGCAGATTATTGTTTCAGGGTATACATTTTTTTGTTTGTTCCCACATTTGGACTAGGAACTTTAACCTTTTCAAAAAGACAATGATGAAGATGCTCATTGACACTGACCTCAGAGACCACCTCTCAGTGGAACCACTGGCAATTGCTTTCTTTTTTTTCCATCACCTTGGTCCTTTATGATAAACCTTATGTGAGTATTTTCCATTGTGTTGAGAGCCTAGCAACCAGGCTTTGGATTCTGCATGTTTTACACTGTTTACACTAAGCCCAGTTTTCAGTTGAATCTGCTCCCACTATAGCCCTGGGATAATACTTCAGAATGGAAAGGGCCTCATTGTGGTTGTAAGAACATACAACAGAAATAGGTTTCATAAACAAGAGCAAAATATAGGTATTGTGTACAGAAAGAACAATGAGAACAAAGCTCTCTTGATGATGTTTACACACTTGAATCTCTAAAGAGTGAGAAGAATTGCGATCATTCAGAGTTCGCAGAGCTCACTGGCACAAGAACGGGATTCCCATCTGAGCAGAAGATCACTGTGCTGACTGTTTTTGACCACTGACTGATTATCTGCCTGAGGTCCAGAAACTGTAAGCCAAGAGGGGCCTTCTCTTAGAGTGCTCAAAGTACATCTTTTCCCATTGAGCCCAGAGAGGTAGAGCCATAACAAAGAATTTATAAAATGGTGGTTGAAATACTCATCCGTGAAAACGAAAGCTGAGCAGTCTTTTACTGCAGAAGATCGATGCTTGTTAACATAAACAAATACATGAATTAATATTGAGCTGCTTGAAGTGTTAGATTGCTGTTGTCCAAAGTTAAGATACATTGGGGCAACCAGAAAGAAGAGAGCTGTCAAAAACTACTGGAATTTAAGAACTGAAAAGGCAAGTTTTTCAAGAGTGTTGAACCTAGTAAGGGGCAATGAGTAAGACTGCAGGCTTCACTCTCAAACAGAGCAGGGTTCAAATCCTAGGTCTGCTACTTAACATGTAAGACTTACAAAGTTTCTTCCAGTCTTCTTGTTCTCCTGTATAAAATGAGGAACTTTATAAGGATGTTGTAATGTTTTATTTATTTTTTTTTTAATTATTTGTTGTTGTTGTTGTTATAATGTTTTAAAAAATGATGTATGTAAGGTTCCTGCATGATAGATTTTGAATAAATGATGATTATTATTTAGCTGTTAATCGAAGAGGATAGATAATAACTATAGATATAGGTTATATTTGGTAGCACTCTCCCTCATCAATTAATTTAAGTAAGCATTTCTAAAACCTCCACTATGTGCTACATCCTTCACTAGATATTGCAACAGAGACAGGAAGAAGCCATAACAGGCCAAGTTAAACTTGACATATGTATTCATGGGGTTGTATCTGTTTTATCTTTATAGTTATATAAATATTGCCCTAACATGTACAGGGCAATTAATGAATATTTGTGGTAAGTAAATTAGAAAGTGGATATATGAATTTATAATTTTAGATATGGTTTCTGCTCTGAAAGCAGCATATAGTTCAGGAGAAAAAAAAATAGGCGTACACAAGTAGTACTAGGGAGAAAGACAAGGAAGGTATTATACCCCATCTCCAAGATTCCAACCCAAATGATGTTTTAAAAGCTTTAACTCAGTGGAGTGATGATGCTTGTGAATCCTTAAGAGAAGGCCAGCTAAAATATCAAATTAGCATAGTTTTACTGGTGCCTATTACATCCTAAGCCCAGGGCTAGGCAGAAGAAACACAGAAGTGATGAATGCTTAATTGGGACTCTTGAGGAGTTCACAGTGTACTGGGTTGGTTTTGCTAACGTCTTTATACTGTTGCACTGGGTTTGACCTAAGCCTTACTGGATAGAGGGCTTGCTTTGTGTTTTTCCAAATATAAACAAAGTCATGTCATATGCCCAAATATGCCTAATGACTACAGTTGATAAAAACTAATTTTAGGAATGCACCATATTGGGGCACCTGGGTGGCTCAGTGGGTTAAAGCTTCTGCCTTTGGCTCAGGTCATGATCTCAGGGTCCTGGGATCGAGCCCCGCATTGGGCTCTCTGCTCAGCAGGGAGTCTGCTTCCCCCTCTCTCTCTGTCTGCCTCTCTGCCTACTTGTAATCTCTCTCTCTGTCAAATAAATAAATAAAATCTTTAAAAAAAAAAAAAAGGAATGCACCATATCAGAATGTTACTCAAAGAAATATATGCTGATGGAGTTATGTTTAATAAAATTGAAATTGTACCCTTTCACATTTTAAATCACAGTGAACTCTGCATATTCAAAGTTAAATAAAAAGAGACACTTTTGATCTTTTTTCCTCTAATAATATTTTTCTTTTTTAAATTATTGGTTACTATCATGACCATTCCCCATGATTCACAGCTCATCCATATAGAATCTCCCTGTTGGTCATCTCACTGGTGTCTAGCACCTTCAAGACAAGTAAAGAGGGCAGAGAGAAACTCAAATCAGTAATTTGTCATATTCATTAGCTGTTAACCTAAAAGGTTATATACAGGGAGGAAAAGTGAAATTGTTAATCACTTGGTTGTATTTTGAATAGTCAAAATGTGACCTACCTTGACCTTTGGGGATCTATCTATTCCCATTGTAAGGCCACATTACTCCATACTCACCTCCCACAGTGACCACAACCCTAATCCTACTAACTATCTCATCCTCCTCAGTTATTATTTCAGGGATTAGCCCATGACCCAGGTAAAGCCAAGGAGATTTTTCTAGGTCTTCTGAGAAAGGCGTCCTACACATTCCTTACTGGGTGTGGCTCTAAGAGGATAAAGCAGAAGACTCCATTGCTGCTATTCCCTGGGTTAGCTGAGACTGCAGGAACATAGCTGAAGGCAGAGGTGAGGTTTCCATGGTATCTTTTCAGGCCTGACTGCAGACTTGCTGAAGCCATCCCCTAAAACTAAAAATTACAGGAATAATAACAGTTTCTTTTTGCCGAAGCTATTTTAGCCAGGATTTTGTGTCACTTTCAACCAAGAGTCTGCATACATCCTGATTTTCCAGAATAGTTTCTTTTTTGCAATATAGAGAGCTAGTTAAGTGTTCACTAACTGTAAAACTCAGTGTGCCTTAATTTTTATACTATTGTAGAAATTTTCATATAAAGGGCTTTGCAACAAGATCTTCTCCCACCTTTTTGTATAATTTTGTTCTCTTTTTGGTACAGAAAATTGTTTCTTTATCTGTGGATATCAAAAATGATTCTGTGTTTTTCCATAGGTGGGGATTTTTAAAACATTCAAGAAAAGCAAAAACACCAAATAGGAACTCCCTAAATTTCCCCCTACCAAACAACCAATATATCCCACTTGTATGCATCTCCTCTGTTTTTCCTACTAAGAAGAGGCATGTCCTCATGTGAAAGGGCAGTCCCTCTGTCCTTCCTTTGATTCTTATCCCATCTTTCCTTTACCAAAAAGTTACAGAATCAACTTTCTCTTTTTCTCAGCCTCTTCCTCTCAATTTTGTCTAATCTTTCTCCCTGGGGGGCAAAACAAAAAACAGGGGTGGGAGGAAAGACAATGAAAAAACCTATAATCATATCTAAAAAACTGAAAAAATGAGTAAATGAATGAATAAAAATCTCTCCCTCGGTTCCTCATACTTCTTTTTTTTCAGTCAAACTTATGAAAATAATTCTTTACTTATCTATCTACATGTCTTAATTTTTTCATTCATTCCTTTACCCACTCCAAGCTTTTACCTCTTTCCTTCCATCAGGTTCCTCTCATCAAGATCATTAATGACCTCACTGTCAAGAAATCCTGAGGTCATTCTTTTAGTTCTAGTCTCCATTGTCCTTTTAGTAGCATTCACTTTGGGATCCTCATTCTTTTTGAAATGCCTTATACTTTTAATGTCCATGTCACTTAATTTTTCTCTAACATATTTGACCTCTTCTTCATTTTCCCCAATAGACTGTTCTTTCTCTACAGACAACAAATGTCAGAATTCCTCAAAGTTCAAGAGTACAATTAAAAACTATATATGTAACACTGTGCTCTCTTCTTGGCAAACTCATTGAAACCCATTGCTTCAATTACCACATGTATGTAGATGACTCTATATCTGTATTTCTAACCTTTTACCTTCTCATTATCCAACTACACCTTTGACATTGCTCTTGAATATTTTAATGTGACTGAAATCCAGCTCATTTTCTTTTCCATTCCTCCACATAACCTTCTCCTTTCCAGTGATACCTATCTCAGTGGATATCACAACCAAAGTCTTTGATAATGTTATTTATCACACATCCCTTATCCAATTATCTAATTGTTCTCTCAGTTGTGGAGATAGAGGTGTTGAAAGCTATGACTATACTTGTGGATTTTTCTATGTCTTCTTTCATTTCCATTAATTTTTATTTCATGTATTTTGCAGCTTTGTTGTTTGGAGTGTACACATTTAAGATGGCTTTGTCTTCTTGGTGGATTGACTCTTTCTTCATTATTTAATGTCCCTCTTTGACCTAAATGACTTCTTTGCTTTAAAATTTACTATATCTGATACTAATGTATTCTTTCTTTCCTACTTGGTTAATGTTTTCATAGTATATCTTTTTCCATCTTTTTGCTCTCAATCTTCCTACATACAGTTAGGATTTTTAAAATCTATTCCACCAATCTCTGTCTTTTACTTAATATATCTAGACAATTTATATTTAATGCAATTACTAATAGGCTAGGGCTTATATCTTTCATTTTATTTTTTGTTCTCTGTTTCCTTTATTCTCTGTTTCTCTGCTTTATTTTTCCTGCCTTTTTGTGGGTTACTTGAATGTATTTCAGAACTCCATTTTAATTTATCTAGTTTGAGTGTATCCCTTTGTATAGATTTTGTTTGAGAATTTGCTCTGGGTATTTTATTTTATATAGTTTATTGTGGTATACTATTGTCATTTTGCCAGTCTGGATAAAATATAAAAACTTCGTCTCCCTTTAAGTACTTTTCTATGCCCCCATTTATAATATCAATCCATTTTGCTCATCAAAGTTTAGACTTAAGGTCATACTTTCTCAAAGAACTGTATATTAGATTAGCAAACTACTCTGTGTCCTGTCTTTCTTGCTACTTTTCAGTGGACAATTAGCAGAAAACAGTGGTAGTGGCTGGACAGGAAAACCTGACATCTTGGGATTCTGTGTGCTCAGTAGAATTTACCCCAACTTGCTCAAAGGAGACACTACCCTTGGCCAAGGTCATTATAGAAATACACCTTTCCATTTTGAATAAAGGAATAATTTGTCAACCAGGGAGTAATATGATAGTTAATTTTTAAAAAATTAGGAATATTTTGGGTTCTCAAGATAAATTTGTCTTCTGAAGAGTTTTAGTACTTTCCAGATATTTCTGTCTGCATTAATTTACCTAGAAAAACAAAAAATTAATGGAGTTTGTGTAGAGTCCAGGAAAAAGAAACAGGAAAGGAAGAGAGGAAAGAAGTAGGGGAAGAAAAAGAATAGAAATGAGGTGGGGGGGAAGTTTTCTGATAGACTTTCTTTCCAAATTTCCTTTGCCTGGGTCTCACAAGATTGATCTAAATGACTGGCTTTTCCTTTCTCTCTCTTTCTCAGATTTTATTTATTTATTTATTTATTTATTTATTTATTTATTTATGAGAGAGAGTCTACGAATGGGAGGAGAGGAGCAGAAGGAGGGGGAGAGAGAGAGAATCTCAAGTAGACTCCCTGCTGAGTTCAGGGCTCCATCTCAAGACCCTGAGATTATAACCTGAGCTGAAACCAAGAGTTGGAAGTTCAACCAACTGAGCAACCCAGGTCCCCCCCTTTCTCTCATTTTTTGACTAGCTGGTGGGCATGCTTAGGATTTGAGGATGACTATATTCTAAAAGTTTCTTGACAAGGAAGTTTCTGGGAAATGTGTAAATCAAACCACTGTAGCAATCCAGACAGTCTCCCTTCAGCGTCTCCCATTAATACCATTTCTACAGGTCAATGTAGAAAACCTCAGTGCTTGAATGGGATGGAAAAAAAAAATGATCTCAATCCTTTAATCTATTCCTAGTAGATCACTATCATTATCCACAATCAGTTCTATATATAATTAGAGGGTTTATTTTTGCATTACAAAAACTATCCCTAATTATGTGTTATTTGCAAATTGCTACGCTTTGACATTCATCTTTATGATGAAATGAGGGTCTTGCCCTTCACTGTATTAATATCACTTTTATGCTCTTTTTCTCCTACTCCAAATCTTCAATTTCTTGACCAGTTAAGTTCAAACATTTTTTAAAACATTTACCTGTCTTCCCAGCATCCATAAGACATGTTCTGAGTCAAAATACCCTTCCTCACTTACCTGTCCTCTGGCAGAAGAAGGTGGGGAGTTAAGTCACAATGGGTAAAAGCAGATCCTGGAATAGACTTTATACAAATGTTGCATTTACTAACTTGACGTTCTGACATAGATGTTTACCATAAACATTTTCCTGTTCCTTTGCTTAAAAATGCCCAGCAAAGTTATAATAAGGGATATCCTTTTGGGGTGGACCTTCTTATAAGAAAAAGAGATTCTTTTACACTAAACAAATTGGTCAAGGCTATCCTGTGGCTTAGTAGAGACAAGATAATGAAAAACAAGTTGATTATTTCTTCAAACTTTAAGGATACCTGGGGATTCATGGACCCACAAGGTGAAAGAATTTTTTTTAAAAAACAATTTAAAAAGCTAATGAATACACAATTGGAACAAATGATTGAATAGTCTTCAAAATTTATTTCAATGATTGACTAAATTTTATTGCTAGAAAATTGTCCTATAGACTAAATAGAAGTCCTTTGTTTTGTATCTTCAAACATGTAAACAACAAAATCCTTCCAGCACCATCAGATTCTGCTCACTTACACATAGAAGGAAACTTAAGGGGCTAAACTGTATCCTTATGATTATACAAGGATTGTGGAAACCACGACTAAATAAGTTTCCAGTATTTGCTAGTATTAAAACCATTTTCACTTTCAAGTCTGAGATCAAATTGAGACACTGAGGATGAATTGTGCAAAAAAGACCAGAATTTAAAATCCCCATTCTGATGTTTATTTTCCTTAGAGCTAGATGACCCCACAGCATTAAAAGCAGTTCTTCATATTGGAATCCATTATTTAACATTTACCTATAAATCATATTTATTTAAAAAAACTCAATGTAGGGGCACCTGGGTGGCTCAGTCGTTGGGCATCTGCTTTCGGCCCTGGTCAGATCCCAGGAGCCTGGGATCGAGCCCCGCATCGGGCTCTCTGCTCTGCGGGAGGCCTGCTTCTCCGGCTACTGTTCCCTCTGCTTGTGTTCCCTCTCTCGCTGTGTTTCTCTCTGTCAAATAAATAAAATCTTTAAAAAAAAAAAAAAAAACTCAATGTAGATTATATTGTCCCTAGGTTATTTCTTCCATTGTTAGCAATGTAAAAAATCCAGTAGAGTTGAAAATATTATGAAGAAACATCACATTTTGTCATTAAATGATAACATGGTGCAGTAGTCCTTCAGGATACCTGAAAATACTTAAATTCCCATCATCCATATTATTACAAAGAATATTTATTAAGAACTTCTTTGCCTCTTTATTCTTAGTGTTGAGAAAACCGGGCGCTCCTTAAGGAGAGTGGGATGGGTCCAAATACTTGCCAGTCTCATCTAATCTTAAACTTTTATCTGCTACTCATGCTTGATATTCTCCAGCATTCAGTATTTGGCTCATAGACATGACACTTTCTTGGGCAATCTCACCTCCTTTGCCACTAGTGATTACTCTCAACAGGTATTACAGATGGGGGGGACTAGACTAGCATAATGATTAGGAACTCCAGTCCTGGTCATGAATGTAGGCTGCCTGAGTTCAGACCTCCTCTCTGACACTGACCAACCTCTTCAAAGTTCAGTTCTTCGACCTGTAATAATACCTACTTGATAGAGGTCTGAGCTTTATACGTGATAAGATAGTAAAGTGCTTAGAACAATTTGTCACTTTGCAAGTGATCAGTGTTGGTTACCATCTTTACGTCATTGATTCTCAAATCTATACTTCTAATATGTCACCAAAACTTTAGAGTTAAATGGATTCTCTCTCTTAAAAAAAAAAAAAGAAATTGTCCAAATAGACTATACTAGTATCACCTAGGATGCTTATTTAAAATGTAGATTACTGGACTTCGTCCCATGTTGCATGAATCAGAATATCTAGGGATAGCCCTCAGGAGTCTGTATTTTAACAAATGTCCTAGGCATTCTGATATAAAGTAAAATTTGTAACCACTTTTTCTAGGTTTCTATTTATTGCCTCTGAGTCATCTGTACCGGGCTGACCCCCAAGCACCCAGAGCTGAACTTAACTCAAACTTGTTGCATTATCTCACCCTCTGAAAATCATCCTTTCTTAGTCACTGGCATCATCTGTCCCATGCTCACTAAGACATCCTAGAATTATCCTTGACTTCTGACCCTGTCAATTGCACATTTGATTCCTATGATTTCTCTCTCTCTTAAATATATCCTCCTTTCCATTCCTATTGTTATTGACTTTAGTCATCCATTCAACTATTAGTGACTGAGCATCTACCATATGGTAGGCAAAGGCTACAACCGTATGTGTGTTAAGATTTCAATTTATGGTAGCTCAGGCCCTTATCATTGCTCTCCTGTATCATGATAACTGCCTACAAGTTCTTTGTGTCTTTAGTCTTCAGTGCTTTCCAAATAATCCTTCACATTGCTAGCTAAAATTAAGTCAATCATATCAGTCCGAGCTTAAAGCTCTGTCACTTTTAAAATAAGTTTAACCTCCACATTGTCAGAAACAACTTATTCCAAGATGTGTTGACAGCTCTGCTCTACTTCATGTTACTCTTTCCAAGTAGGACTTTTGCTCCAAAAACACTAAAAAATTTATAAGCCTTTCTCCCACACCATAACTGTGTCAAATGCACATATATTTAGCTTCTACCCTTTTCCAGATGTGTGTGCAGAATTTTTTGTGAGATATGAGACCATTGCTCAGTCTTGCTGGGTAAGAGAGTTTCCTGCTTCATGCCCCAGTGTCTTTCCTAGCAGTGTTCTTTCTTGCAACTTCTTTAATCCCCCTTTCCCTCTCACCCCATTTCCCTCATTGTTAGCTTACCTTATTCATCCTTCAAGATTCATCCTTCGCAGTCCATCCCTACATCCTCCTGCCTGGCCTAAGTTACCTTCTTGTGGTATTTAAAAAGAATGCTGAGGGGTGCCTGGGTGGCTCAGTTGTTAAGCATCTGCCTTCGGCTCAGGTCATGATCCCAGAATCCTGGGATCAAGCCCCGCATCAGGCTCCCTGCTCTGCGGCAAGCCTGCTTCTCCGGCTACCATTCCCTCTGCTTGTGTTCCCTCTCTTGCTGTGTTTCCCTCTGTCAAATAAATAAAGTCTTTAAAAAAAAAAAAGAATGCTGAGCATCATGTTCACTGTGTTGGGCCACTCATCTTCCTAACCAAACTGAAAGCCCCTTGAAATCATAAAGCTTGATCATCCTTGAATTCCTGGCAGCCCAGGGTCAAGGCAACCATAAGAAGAGAATTCCAGGTCCCAAGTGAGAGGAGCAGGGTCTGGTTTGGTGATGGGACCTCAGTAGCTATGGTCCCTTTACTTGATGGCGAGGGATAAAACCAAAGGAGGGGGATCTCTAAAGCACAGGGCCCTGGGGAGGGACCAAAACAACAACTAAACTATTCTTCTATCTGCCTTTCCCAGAATGCTTTAGTGAATCAGAGATTAGAGACAGACAGAGAACCCGCACCCAGGTGAAGGGGACAGCCAGATGGGAAAGCGGCCACTCCCAGGGGACACCACCACTGCATACACACCCAGGCCACAAGGCTCAGGTAAGCCGGTGTCACAGCACAGGGACAGGCCCTTTGGAAACCCAGTTACAAAGGCTGTTTAAGAACAGTGTCAGGTCTCAGGGAGGGGGAGGGCTTACGTGGAACTTGGAAGAATCACTCAGAGTGGGCCCAATCCAGAGATAGGTGACTATTAAGACAGGAGGTCTGCTGCAAAGGGGCCCAGTGTCAACAGTGTCCCAGGTCAGGCCAACCTGGCAGAGAGGAGAGCTAAGGCTGCAAATAAGAGCTTAACTTCACTTTCTCAAGGAGTCCTTAAATACTGATCCCTAAGAGTGTAAGTGGAACTGAAGAGTTTCTTGGGAACCTGGGGAGGTAGAGAAGCACAGGAGTGAAGCAAGAGGCCGCTGGTAGCGATGTGCATAAATACTGATGTGTATCAGTTTGCTGAATCATTTGCCCTTCTTAGCTGTTACTAAACTCAGCCTTCTCCATCTCTTGTGCAGTTAGTTTTCCTAAATTCACTTTTCTGCTGTTCTTCAGAATCTTTTGGACTATGACGAGTAAAAATATCAGTCCTCTCCCAGACACTTTCTTCCTGCCCTTGCAAAATGGCGTCCAAACAGAAACCATTTCAGTCCCAGGGGATAAGTATCAGACCAGAAGAGTAGTTACAGACCGTCTCGTCCACTGATTTAGAAACTTCGTTTAGGCATGGGCGGACACAGTTTATACAGAGGCACCATATTTAAAAAGACACAAAGGGAACTGCTTTGAGTGCAGAAAGGGAATGTTTGTTGGGCACAGGAGCAGAGACCCTGGGGTTCTGCCAGTGGCTTGTCCCCCTCCCAGCACCCATGTCCTGCTCAGAGAGCAGAGTTTGAAAAATACCAATCTAGTCCAGCTCCGATTCCTTATCCCCTTCTTTAAAATCCATGTCACATAGCTGCCCACGTGCAGGGAAAAAATTCCTCACTCTCTAAAGCAGCATGTTCTATCTTTGGCTAGTTCTTCCTTTTTTTTGTACCACCACGCTTTGTTTTTGTGAAATGTCCACACATCAGCACTCTTTGGTACCATACTAAGGCATTTTATCTTGAGATCCCTTGACTTAAATCAAGGATTTCACAAACCTCCCAACTTATATCTTTGGAGTATATCTGTGTTTCATTTTTATTGCAAACATTACACTGAAAATAGAAAAAGGAGTATTATTTTTGGAAAAGGGAGGGTCTGCTGGGAAGCAATCTCAACAGGATGTGAGAAATAAGTAGCATATAAATTAACCATATATATATATATATACAAAAGCACAATCCCTAAGCTGAAATATCTAATCAATTTTAGAATGTCAAAATAAAAACAACCGAGTAACAAAATTCCTCAGCAGTAAAGTCTTCTCGATTAAAGGGGAAAAGAGCAAAGCATATTTATGTCACAAAAGCATATTGAAGGTGTATTTATATAAAAGAAGTAATGCATTGTTGACCTACAAAGAAATAGTGCATAAAGCAGGCATCATTTTAACTTAACATTCTGAGATAATATTTATTACTTAACCTCAAAAATAACTATTAAAGTGAAGGGTCCTCTGAATATCATGACTTATATGTGGCACAGTTTCTGTATTCAGAATCTGTCAATATTTAACAGGTTCTGTCAGGTAGCATTAAGCTACCATGAGTTTCATTGTCATAAGGATGTGAACTCTGTGTTTGTAGCTGACCAGCATGTGAATGTAGCCACCAAAAAGGTTAATGTGATTTTTATTTATTTATGTATTTATTTTTAAAGATTTTATTTATTTGAGAAAGAGAGTGAGAGAGAGAGCATGAGAGGGGAGAGGGTCAGAGGGAGAAGCAGACTCCCTGCTGAGCAGGGGGCCCAATGTGGGACTCAATCCCACGACTCCAGGATCATGACCTGAGCCAAAGGCAGTCGCTTAACCAACTGAGCCACCCAGGTGCCCCATGATTTTAAACCGTAGATAGAAATATTGTTCTGGACAGCAAAATCTAAGTTTGATATTTAAGACAGAGGGTTGGAGTTGCAATCTGCCTCAGACAGCAAAGATACTGCAAAATGTTGTGCATTCTGAGTGGACAAAGTGGAAACTCCATCATTCAAGGAACAAAAAAAATGGGACTATCTGAACTGGAGAAGAGATGACTCATGAGGAATTTGATGGTCATTTCCAAGATCTGGAAGGCTCTCGTGGAAATAACAGAGACATAGACCTATCTCTACACATAGCAATGTTCAGAAATACAATAGCCTGTAACAGAAGAATTCAGACCCCTATAGTAGGGGTAATCAAAAAAAGCAAGGGGTCATTTGGTGGAGATGTTTAAGTAAATATTTTTCAAATATGGTTCAAGACCTATTTGAAAGTCATAAAATGAAGCAAACTTAGTGGATGATTATAGTTTTTTTTTTCCTTTAAAGAGAATAAAATAGATAATATTCATGTTCTGGGCCTGCTGAAAACGTGTATAAAGGCATATATTATTTTGCTTTATTTCATGAAACTTTTGTTTTATACACACATGATCTGTGTTCAAGGTCTCAGTATAAAATAAACTTCTTCTTCCAAGTAAGCTCTATGCCCAACGTGGAGCTTGAATTCCTAACCCTGAGATCAAGAAGGGCATGCTCCATGGACTGAGTCAGTCAGGTGTCCCCTAAAATGACTATCTTCTTATGAATTTCCGTCAAGAAAAGTACAAAAATCAACTGTTTCTGTTATCTTCATAATTCCCAGGAGAAAAGCAAGAGCCAGATACATGTAGACTCGCATCTCAGGCACAAAACTTGTATTTAACTTGTCTGTGGTGAAGTTCCCTGTTTAAAAATGGAGGAAACAATGACAGTTACCTCTGAAATTTACATACATATATATCTATCACGTGTTAAAAACACACACCCAAACGCTTTTTATAGATTATGTAAATCATCGTTTCTGCCTTGAGCTTCTTCAGAATTACCTTAAAGCAAAGGAGAGGGTTTTTTGTTGTCTTCATGAGCTGGCCCTGATACATACCAAGACGGGT
This sequence comes from Procyon lotor, assembly GCA_028646535.1. NCBI lineage: Eukaryota > Metazoa > Chordata > Mammalia > Carnivora > Procyonidae > Procyon > Procyon lotor. Next base: position 24,434,483 of record CM053608.1, read on the forward strand.
GGCCTTGAGGAGTCAATGGGCCAACAGCCTTGGGAGCAGGTTGCCGTGGCAGGGAAGGGTAAGCAGAGGGCGTGCCCGATTCCTTGACACAATAACGTCGTTCATTCCCAGACGCCCAGATGTAGCTCTTTCGCCTTCCTCCATGGCTTTGGACGGAAAGGAAGCCTTTCCATTTTTCTTCAATGGCTCTTTTGCAACTGTTAACTTTGGCTGTTGGTGTCTCCCCAGCTGGGACCGAACATTCATGTTATCAGAGAACTGAACATCTTGGCCCCTCGTGTGTGAGCCCCATTGTCTGACAAGGGCTGTGGTGCAGGGTGCCGTACCAATGGTGTTTATTGCTGTTTGGGTAACAGGAAGAAACCTGGTACTTTTGTGCTGTTCGAACACTCATCCTATTCATGGCCACTGTTTATGCCAGAGGAAAATGTTCTCACAGGGAGACCAATAATTTAGCAAATATTTGAGCGAGAGGTTGAATAGTTTCTATTGGTGTCTTTATTAGCGATCTCTATTTCTGAACACAATGCAACTCTGTTGTAAAAGTGTTCTCTACTATGGATTTGTTTTATTGCAAGCCAAATCTTGTTCCCCATGTACAGAGTAAAATCTTTATCACCACAAGACAAAAAGTCTATAATATGTGGGGAATTCTTGTTCCTTACTTCTGGGATAATGGGATAAACTGCAATTATATCTATCTTTATCTCTATCTCTATCTCTATCTATCTCTATCTCTATATATCTATATCTATATTTATATATGCATATATACATGCAGTGCTCTTTTTAGAAGATGGGAAACTAAATAAAATAAAACATGAGATGTCATTATAGATATTTTAGAGAGTGTACAAGTGCTACCATTCATTACATTAAACATACAAAGTTTTCCAAATTGGAGTAGTGAATTGGGTAGATGGAAGAGAGTTCCTAGACTCGGGGGAATATCTGGAGGTTTATGAGCTACTGACACATCTTTCCAAGTTTTGATTAGAATAAACCAGCACAACTGAGAAGACCCAATTTTCTGAAGTGTTACTTGTGGCATATAGTGGATTAAAAGTCCTCAAAGTCAAGTGTGTAGAAATAACTTTATTTATCTATAAATTGACTTAAGGTTTATTTCTAGCCTGCGTTCTTCTTGGCTGTGCATATGTTCTGGGAGGGCCCAGCCCTGGCCAACATTTCAAGAGCACAGTGGCATCTTGTTCTCAGATCACCTTGTCATGCAGGCATCCCCTGAAATATCCTTGGTCTGACCTTTCATCATTGTTCCATGCAGATCCATGCTGGGTTGTCCTATGTTCCCAAATGCAAAGCCATGGGGTATTCAGCAATCACTTAGATCCTACCAAATCCCTGTAGGGGGCACAGGAGTCATTCGACTGCTGCTGGGTCATGCTGAGCCATGGAAAGCTCCCCAAGCCTGGCCAAGCTCAGCCCACCTCAGTGTCCACCCTTACATGCAGAGTAGACCTTTTTAGTCACAAACCGTTTGAGGATATGAAGGCGATATGAGGCTCCCTAAGACCTGAACTCTTCTTAGTTTCTGTTGGTCCACCCACACTGGACCCAGGGTGCCTGGAGGTCTGTGTCTTATTCTCCCCATGCACACTGTGGATCTGTATCCTCTCTGGTCTTGCTCCTTCCCTGGGGCTAGGCCAAAGAAGAAAGCACAGCTCCTTCTAATCTCAGAAACCACACGTCCGTCTGGGGCCTTGCTTTCATTCCTCCCAAGGTTTGGCCTTTGGTAAGGGACAAGACATCGGATTCATCTTTCTTAGGGATACACAGTGTCTTCATGGCTCTCCTCTCCTTCTTTCAACCAGCTGTCTTGTCCAGAACCCTAAGAATTGGGAAAACTTTGTTCTTATGCACGAAATATTCTCCCAAATAAACTGTCTAATTTTTGAAACCTCAAAACCAAGAACTGACTCATTTGCTCTCTACTTTCTGTTGTGTTATCAATTCCTAAAGAAGATCTAACTGATTAAAAGGGAAAAGGTTAGGGGTTATGGGAAATAGGGAGAAAAAACCCATAGCTTTCTCTTTTAACAATTTCTTTTCACCATAGTAATTGTTTACATTGGTTTTGTTGGCTTAACCACCATTGTTTGAGGAGCTGAAGGGCACTCAGAACTATGAGAATGATGTGTGGATTGCAGTAGCCTTGCTCTTTTTCTTCCACTGAAGAACACTTGGGCAAAGCACAGTGAAAAACTTGAATCATTAGGCCAGACAGAGGTATTTTAAAAATACTATCTTGGGTCAACAACCTACCTACCTACCTTAGTAGTCATTTTTAACAGGGTCATATTATAAATATAATTTCTTTCCATGACCTCAAAAAATGAAAGCATCATGTCTAACATCCTTCATAATTAATCACTAAATTCATTCATGAATTTATTGTTTTCTTTTGAAATAAGTTTTTATGTGTTATTTCTCTATTATTCTAGGCTAACATATTCCAAATTCTTACTGTTATACAAAGTTGATTTTATTTCCATTTTAATAAGCTTCAAGAGTTACCTTTAGTATGAATGAATTAGGGAAATAATCCCTTCATTATCATATCTGTAGGAGCTGATCATCCCCTTGTCTATTTTTGTGGTTTGGATCTTAAAATGTTCTGTTCTGTTTTTCTTGAAGTATGGGGAATATGGGGAAAAGAATTTTACATAGTAAAATTCTAGATATAGGTGAAATATAATTTCATAATGAGTAGACTTTTCAATACCCTTTCAAATAAAGCCAAAGCCAAAATCAATAGACCGTTTTGTTTCTAGAATAAAGGACTACACACACAGACACACACACACACACACACACAGTGTTGATTCTGATTCTAAATACCTTCCTAGACATGGCCTGAATCTATGTGTCATAAGAACCACTTGGGCAATTTTTGTGACAGTCTTGAGATGGGAGTTTAAAGTACATCTGTGGCTTTTCTGTTCATTCCCACAACTCTGAGATCAGGTGGGGCATTGTAGAAAGATGATGAGATTTAGAGCCAAGGGCCTGAGTTCTAATAAGCTCTCCATCCTTACTATCTGTGTGATCTGGGAAAATATTTCACTTCTCTGAGTCCTAATTTCTGGAAAAAAAACACAAAAACAATAATACTTAGCTCCCAGGCATGGTGGTAAATAATTCTGTGCTGAGTAAGATGTAAACATTAATTGGTAGTGTTATTTATATTACATTGAAGCCATTGACATTTTGGAGTAGCCATGGAAAACCAACCCTTCACCCCTGTTCTAAATGAAGAGTTTCTTTCCACCTAGTTAATATCAAAATGGGTTGGGTTTAATGACATATGTTAGTTACACAGAACAGTATTCTCAGTTGCAGAGATCAGGCCAGGTAGTTGGAAGGTTTTCACAAGAACCCATGTATGGCTACTGAACTCAACAGGAGTTGCACTAATTCATCCACTTACTTGTACATTTATTGAGCACCAGCTAGGTATCAAGCATTGCATTAAGCATTGAGGAATAAATCTGAATAAGATATGGTCCTTGCTTTCATGGTCTAGTTGGAGATGAAGGTGAAAGCAATATAAAAAGATAATTATAATATAAAAATATAAGTTCCTCATTAAAGATATGTCTGAAGAACTAAGCACAGAGGAAGGAACTACAAATTCTGCCTGGGGCAGTGAGGGCAAGTCACTCACTTGTTATCTCAGCTCTTTTGACCAAAGAAGATTAAAAAATGGTGTGGGTGTGGGAGTGTGTATGTGTATGTGATGAGGCTTCAATGTATACTAACTTGTAAAAATAAAACTGACCATATATGATCCCATTTCTACAAAATGTAATGAGTGCCTCTGACTTCCTAAATCCTTTAGACCTTCCCTTTTCCAGAAGATGTATTCATTTTTTTTTAACTGGCCATATACTCTTAGAAGAGATTCATCGAGTTGATTAATGGAAAGGTTATTTAATATATTCAGAGGAATAATATGTCAGTAGCTTCAATTCTGTTTTTGACATGAATTAATCATTTTCCCCCTTGAGGTCTTCTCCCACATAGTTCAGTTCTCTCTACTCATTCTGGTAAAAGTTTTACAACAGTGGTTATCTGAGACTAGGACAGATAATCTCTGAGGTAGTTTGTCTCTCCAAAGTGTCTAAAGGGAAGTCAAAAGTTCAGAAAGCAAAAAGCACATATTCTCATGTGAAAGATGTGAGAAGGAGAACAAACTGGAAGGAGCTGATAACTTAGACGTCTCCTTGCTGAGCTGAACAATTAGTGGTTACCCAATGGCTTAGGGACTGGTCTTAAAAAGCTTTCACACCTCAATTTCTCGACATTCTCTATAACAAAAACTACCAAAGCAGAATTCTTAGCAGTTAACTCTTTCTGGAATCCATATGAAACACCAAAAGATGGGTTCTAAGAAGTGTATAGGAATCAAATAAAAACATCTAAATCCACAAACATATTTTTATGAGAATTTTAATTTAATACTCATCTTTTAAAACTGCAGGAGAATGTAGTAAGCTAAGAATTGCATCCTGTATGCCACAAGCAAGTTGCTTTTTTAAGAGTATAAAAAAAGAAGACACACACAGATATTCAGAAACAGATGAACCAAAAAAAAAAAAAAGCCTAATGACTCAACATTAACTTAACAGTGGGTTGACTTGGTTTTAGTTCCAGGCACGGGCAAAGGTTCAAGTTGGATCTTGTTTTATTCAAACTGGTTTTCCCACCAACTTTAGTTACATCGTGACAGAACTCCCACTACTATGCCTCAAATACCTAACACTTTGCCAATACTTTTATTGGATTAAAGAAAAGAGATCTCAAGTAAACATGTTTTGATACCCCCAAAGAGCACGAATCTCTTTTTCGCTAGTGCCCCTTGTTTCTTATTTTTTTTTCTCGATTCTTTCACCACACTTCTTTGCTGCCAGCTATTTTTGTAGAGAAGGAATCTGTAAAGGGCCAATATACCCTGCTCACTGCCCAGTCAGCCTCCAATGAGGCCTAAACCTGTTTCACTGCAAATACAGTATCATTATTTTGCACAAAACTTCTAGCCACTGTCCTTTAAAGTGGACGGCAGTTCTAAAAATATGCATAATCCAAGGAATGCCTCAATGTATTTGTCATAAAAAGGAAGAAAAATGGCTTCAGCTCATCTAAGAGCCCTAAGATATTTTACAAAGGCTACTGGATCCAGCAGGCAATATTGCTGATAGATTAAAGCCATGAACCACTCTTGTCCCTACAGGAGTTATTTGTATGACATCCCACAAGGTTTGGCGAACTGAATAAAGCAAACATGGTTTGTTCCCATATTCTTAGGCCTATGGGCTCAGTTTTTGATTAGCGAAAGTCCACTTCCAGAGGAAAATGCAAAATGTGCCTATTACCAAAATACTTTGAAAAATATTAATTTTTATCACAAGAGTGCCTTAAAGGCCTCCATTCCTACCTCTGTCACCTACTTCAGTGCTCAGTGTGAACCATTTCTTCAAAATGGAAAGACTTAGATTCTCTTTTCCATTCCATAACATCAATTGACCTGAACAAATCATGTTTTTTCCTTCTCTCAACGGTAGCTTACCTCCCCCAGGATGCCTTTAAACAGTTACTTAAAAGGTTTTCATGGTTGGATTGGTCTCCGGCTAGAATAATTTAAGAGTCAATGGTAAAGGGCACAGAAATGAAGAGAGCCCCAGGCAGCTGGTACACTTGATTGAAAAGGAGCCCTACTTTGGGCCAGAAATTACTGTTTATGCTTGGGATACAATAGGTACTATAGTAAGTTATTAGCAATGTGTCTTATTTAAGACCAAAGGCCAGATCATAACACAAAAACGTGCAGAGATTTTTAAAAAGAACATGGAATACTTTAGGTTTTTCTCATAGTTTATCACCAAGTACTATACTGAATAAAGTGAATCCAGTAAAGAAAACTTGAGACGTCGGGTTCAATCAATGGTTGGTTATAATCATGTTCTGTGTGTGGCCTTGGAAGGCAAAGAATAAGATTTTGCCAGTAGCATGTCATTTCCTGCCCATTTATGCCCAGAAGGCCAAATGGGTTTGCATGTTGGTGGAAGAATACAAAAGTTTAATCTAATAATAAGCTTTAGTTTAAGAATGGGGACCAATTACATGAAGTAGTTTCCTTCTAAATAAGCATTCTGGAGATTATTACGCTACTTAAAAGCGAAGTGCTGCAATGTTTAGTTTCATATTGATGAATTCTGCCCAAATCTGGAAAGGTTGCACAGTGCTCCTTCTGGGCTATGAGCTAGAGCTGGTCAGTTTCAGTTCTTATCTATATCATGGCCACGATGACACATGGATATTGGTTGTCTCTATATTCAATATAAAGGGTTATACCTTTTGTTAAGTTAAAATACCAGAAAGATATCATGGAAAGGTTATATGGTGGGTGTGGGTAAGAGGTAGAGAGGTGGGAGGAAGGGAGTGTCCTTAGTAAAGCCAGTTTACACCTTAAGTACATAAGAAAACCATCTAAAAAATATTCTGACCATTGCTTTAACTCGTCCTTGATTCAAGAGTTTTTGTCTTCAAGAAATGTGGATGTGCTTACATAGCAATCAGAATGATAGAACTATCATTATGTCTATCAATCACATTACCTTACAATATGACCTTTGTTAATCAGATTGTTTTGTTTTGTTTTTAAAGACTTTATTTATTTGTCAGAGAGAGAGAGAAAGAGAACACAAGCAGGGGGAGCCACAGGCAGAGACAGATGGAGAAGTTGGCTCTCAAATGAGCAAAGAGCCAAATGTGGGACTCGATCTCAGGTACCCAGGATCATGACCTGAGTGGAAGACACATGCTTAACTGACTGAGCCACCCAGGCATCCCTGTTAATCAGATTGTTAAAAGTAGCATTCGGAGAGGTAATTCAGAAACTATTCTTATCTATCTCATAAAAGGAGCTATAACCAAAATGCTACACTGCCAGTGAATCTTCAAGAAAATATTGGAGCCTGTTTTTTTTATATTTTTATAAAGAAAAAAACCCAGACTATGTTGTAGTTGAACAGAAGAAGGGTATTCTAGTATATGTGCTGCCGAAGCGAGCACCAGAAGAAGGGTATTCTAATAAGAAATGTCAATGAATGTCAAGGAATGACATTTCTAATAAGAAATGTCAAATATCAAGGAATATAATAAACAAAAAGCAGTGGAATGATTTAATGAGATAAATTCATAAAGTAATATAGAAAGTAATTATTAAAAAGTTTTAGTAAATAAAATATATTGGTTATCTTTTGAAATTAATTTTATCATAGCACATAAGAATGTTGGAAAGGGTAGGAGCAAATATCAATAGTCAGGAAGAATATGTGAAGAGGTTAACATAGGCATATTGCATTTTCTTTCTCAGCATGAAAGAATCAAAGTAAATGCAATAATTTACTGACAATACAAAGCTTTGAAATTTGAGTTGCTAACAGATCCAGAGAAATTCTTTTTATGTTATCTATATTATGAAAGGTTGAAAACTGAGTTGGTCCCTTGAAATGACTTAGATATTTAACACCAACTATCTAGCACTGGATGGATACACAGATAAGAACTACTATTCTGCCATTGCAGTCATAGGAAAGGTGATTCGGAGTCTCCTTCACTTACCAACATGTATATTCAGGTTTTCTTATTCCTAGATAAATTATTATAAAAAGAAGATTCTACTTTGTGTTTTTCAGATAGAATTAAAAAGAAACATAGGAGCATGGATGAACAATTAGTTTTATCCTTGCTAGTTATTACCTTTCTTTTCATTCAGCCAAGTACTTTTAAACCATATGGAAATAACTAACATGATCTGAAATAAAAACACCACCACACACATGGCTAGAAACTAAAGACACAGGTGAAAATGTATCTGTCCAAAAAAACCATTTCAATAAAATCAAGGGCAAAGGTTAACATGACTAAAGATCAAACCCACCCTCTGGAAACATGGAGACTGCTTTATTGATTTGGAGGACTATAATTGTATTTACTTATCTTTTGTTGGAACTCTTCCTAAACCATTCTAGAGGGGTAAATTTAGCATTGTCAAGGAAAGAAACCTCAGCACCTTTTCAAGGAACTGCTTGGATATTACTTCCCATTCTGTGTTAGAGATAGCCTTTGAGCCTTCTTTATGCCGAGAGCCATAGTGATGGTTATTGCTTCCAAGGTATTGATTGTGATAATCTTTTTAGATGGATTTTTTTTTTAAGATTTATTTATTGGGGTGCCTGGGTGTCTCAGTTGTTAAGCGTCTGCCTTAAGCTCAGATCATGATCCCAGAGTCCTGGGATCGAGCCCCAGACTGGGCTCCCTGCCCAGTGGGGAGTCTGCTTCTCTCTCTGCCTCTGACCCCCCCACCCCCCGTGCTCTCTCTGTCTCTCTCATAAAGAAATCTTTTTTTAAAAGATTTTATTTATTTGAGAGAGAGAGAGAGAGCATGCATGGGTGGGGGGGAGTGGCAGAGGGAGAGAGAGAATCTCAAGCAGACTCCCTGCTGAGGGTAGAGCCCAACATAGGGCCCCATCTCACAACACCAAGATCACTTAACCTGAGCCGAAATCAAGAGTCAAAGGCTTAACTGACTGAGCTACCCAGGACCCTGAGAGGGACTCTTTTTTTTTTTTTTTTTTTAAAGATTTTATTTATTTGACAGAGAGAAACATAGCGAGAGAGGGAACACAAGCAGAGGGAATGGTAGCGGGAGAAGCAGGCTTCCTGGCGAGCAGGTTGCCTATGCGGGGCTCGATCCCAGGACTCCAGGATCATGACCTGAGCTGAAGGCAGACGCTTAACGACTGAGCCCCAAGAGGGACTCTTTAATACCATATTCCAGAGCACGAAGTCAGGAAGTTAAAAGCCAGGTATTTTTGCTCCTTCATGTAAATGGAAGGGAATACAAACTGCCCCTGATAGATTTTCTGACGTTCCCTGTCGGTTGTGAGACAGGACCCCAAAAAATGATTTGGACATTTTTTCTCTAGCTCTATGCCTGTGGTGTCCAATATGGTAGCCACTAGCCACACATGGCTATTTAAATCTAAGTTATTCAAACTTGTAAAATTAAAAATTCAGTTCCTCAGTTGTACCAGCCATATTTTAAACATGTTCACTAGTCACATGTGGTGATGCCCATCATATTGAATAACAAAGCTATAGAATATTTCTATCATTAAAAAAGTTCAACTGGACAGTGTTGCTTTACAGTATAAATGATGATTTTTAACATCTTACATCTATCTGCATTGAGCAACCTCATCAGAAGGTTTGTATCACCATTTGTATTTTATAGGCAAAAAAGTTGTGATTCCAAGAGGTTAAATGACTTGTTAAGGTGACATAGTGAGTGGGGATCTGCAAAAATCTGAGACTCACCTAATTTTTTTTTTTTTTGAGACTCACCTAATTTTAAGCAGGATCATTTGACTTCTATCAAATGTACTTTCACAGTAATTTCACACTCAAAACAGATGAGTTCCCCCAAATAATCAAAATTCCCCACCTAAGATTTTTTTCTTTCTTTCTTTCGATTTTATTTATTTGACAGAGAGAGAAAGAGAGAGAGCATGCACACAAGCAGGGGGAACAGATCATGACCTGAGCCAAAGGCCAGATGCTTAACCAACTGAGTCACCCAGGTGCCCCCCATCCCTGCTTAAGATGTCTTACACAAGATTGTCAAAAGTGAAGGGAGACTATCAAGTGGTTATAGAAATTCATCACATTTCCTTCTCTTTGCTTCTACATTATGCTGAACTTTACCCCTTGCGTCTTATTTCATATTTTGGATCTTTCTGATTCGTGGCCACCAATCCTTAATTTTTCACTTTAATTTATCTTAATAAATATTTTACCCAGATGTTTTAATCCCGTCCCTGGATCTAACTCATGTGGAAAAACTTTGAGCCACAGACCTAGCAGAGTTCTCTTGCTTGCAGACTCTAAAGGCAGTCTATGACTGCGGCTGGGGAAAATGGGTGCTAACATCCAGGATCACCTGGCTCAGATTCGGATCTTGCAAGTACTATAGGCAATGACCAAGCCATAAAGTTGTAAACATAGACCATATGATAGACCACTGCAGGCTCATTGGCAGTTTTGGATTTCTGATGACCACTATGGTCACAAAAATCAAACTGTTTAAAAAAAATGGGCAGCAGCAAATAGTATGAATGATTTGAATATATTATCTCTATTTTGCTAACTTCTTCATGGTCACAGTTAACACATGTATATTTAATAAGGATATTACTCACCCTAAAAATGTATAATTTTAGACAAATTTCCGCAATGACCCAAACTTCCTTATTCTTCACGATTTTCTATTTGTTTTATCAATTATTGAGATATTGGTATCAAAATCACTGACTATATTGTGGATTTGTCTATTTCTTTTTATAGTTCTATTCATTTTGCTTCATGTATTTTGAAGGTCTGTTATTAGATGCATGAATATTTGCAACTCAATTATCAGGTATGTTCTGATTAATTGAAACCTTGATCATAATAACATGAATTTAATTATTCCTGGTAATATTATTTGTTCTCAAATATACTTTTTTGGTATTAATGTGGTCACTCTAGCTTTTTTTTTTTTTTTTTTTTGACTAGCAGGGTATATCTCTTTCCCTCCTTCAAATTTTGACCTATTTGTTTCTTTATATTTAACCAATTCCCTATAGGTAGATTGGGTCTTGCTTTTTATTCAATATGACATTCCCTTTTAGCTGCTGTATTTAGACTATTTAGATTCAATGCTATTTTTGATACAGTTGAATTTAAACATACCATCTTGTTCTTACTTTGTTATCTAAATTTTTATTATTTCTCGCATAAATTTTTCCCTTGTACTTTTTTTTCCCTTGTACTTTTTTTTTCATCCAAAGTAACTGCTATTAAAACTCCCCTGGAACATTTGTGTGTGTGTATTTTATTCTGTGCCATGTTATTACATGTGTAGATTTGTGTGACCACCACTGCAATGAAGGTAAAGAAGGTAAAGAGTTTCATCTCAAGGATGTCTCATGCTACCCTCCTACAGCCCCAGCCGCCTCTCCAACCTCTGACAACCATTAATCTATTCTCCATCTTTATGGTTTTGTCATTTCATGGCACCTTACATGAAATAATACAGTGTGTATCCTTTTGAGATTGGTGTTTTCACTCAGCATAATTCTCTTGACTTTATTTTAGTTTTTTCCCATATCAGAAGTTCATTCCTTTTAATGCTGACTAAGACTCATGGCATATATGTATCACAGTTTGTTTAACCGCTCTCCCATTGAAGGATTATTTGGGTTGTGTCCAGAAGAACAAAAACAACAACAGATTTTTCTCTGCTAAAGATGCTGTGAGGGGAATAAAAAGACAAGCTACAGACTCAGGAAATATTTGCAAACCACTTATCCAACAAAGGACTTGCATCTAAAATATATAAGGAACTCTCATAAGTCAACTGTAAAAAACAAACAATTAGAAAATGGGCCAAAGACATGAAGAGACATTTCACCGAAGAAAGTATTCAGATGACAAATGAATATATGAAAATATATTCAGCATCATTAGTCATTAGGGAAATACAAATTAAAACCATAATGAGATATCACTACACACCTATCAGAATGGCTAAAATAAAAAATGGTAATAATACCAAATGCTGGAGAAGATGTGGAGAAACTGGACCACCCATTCATCACTGATGGGATTGCAAAATGTTATAGCTAGTCTGGAAAATGTTATGCCAGTTATTTACAAAGAAAGACATGTGCTTACCATATGACCTGGCAATAAAAGCTTGGACTTTTATTTTGGAGAAATAAAATTTTAAATCCACACAAAAACCTATATGTGAATGTTTATAGCTGCTTTATTCATGATAGAGAAAAATAAAGGGATTTTTTTAAAGGGTATAAATTCAAAGGATAAAAAGCACTAGTGGATTTACCATGAAACTTTAGGGTTACTTTACGGCTTACTCTTTGCTTGCATGGTGCCTTCCAAGGCTCTAGGAGGGACTCTAGCAATGTGTTCAAGTGGTCATTTGTTTTTCTAAGATTTGCAAAGGTAAGCATTTTTTACTGTAATTAGTTAAAATTGATGTGTATTTCCACTCTTTACTTTTCCTTTATCACAATGTGTCTTGCATTAGATCGTGGCTATGGTCACTTTTGAGATCTAAGTAAAGAAGTTTTGGTGTACCTTGAGTTTTGATTTTAAAAAATATATTTATGTTACATGCAATCATTTCTGTGAATAGGTATGTTATCACAAGCCATCCTAGGTTCTAGGAGTACTTTTGCTATTCATTTTACCAACACACTAGGCATCACAATGAAAATATTCAAGGTCAGGGATTGTTTTATAATATTATTGTTCCCATGATATCAGTATATCGAAGTAGTGCCAAGGTAATAATAAAAATTTACAAAGCCAGAAACTAATGTCTAAAAAAATTGTTCCAAACATCAGATATATAAAATTGTAAGTGAATAATGTGGTATCATATAAACCATATTATTTTCTATTTTGATGAGAATTTTATAAATCATGACTTACAAGGTTTCTTATGTTTATAGAACATAGAACGATATTTTCATATATCAACTCTGTGTAAATTTACATGTTTTGTGCATCTTGGCTCTCAAAGAAAAAGAAAAAAAGCTTAACTCTGTTAGAGAAAAGGTTGAAATACTGTTCTATTTTCTCCAAAGAAAGTGTTGTTACAAAACTATTTTCATATAAAGAGACAATGAAAGTGTATGTAGTCAGAAAAATTATGAGAGAGAAATATTGTAGAGTTGCATCAAGCCACTAATCAATAAAAATATTCTGTCTTTTGGGGCGCCTGGGTGGCTCAGTCGTTAAGCGTCTGCCTTCGGCCCAGGTCAGATCCCAGGGGCCTGGGAATAGCCCCGCATCGGGCTCTCCGCTCTGTGGGAAGCCTGCTTCTCCCGCTACCAGTTCCTCTGCTTGTGTTCCCTCTCTCGCTGTGTTTATCTCTGTCAAATAAATAAAATCTTAAAAAAAAAAATATTCTGTCTTTTAAAATTTTGTGGTATCTGTAGTATTTTTAAAAATTTTTTTACTTTTAGGTCTTATTTTCTGATTCAAAATAAATATTCACTTTCAAATCAAATTTTGTATTCATAATTTTATCCTCATTTTCTTAAAAGTTTATTCAAAACTGTACAAACATTTTTGGTATGATTTTTTTGTACAAACTTTTTTTGGTACAATTTTGTCTGTTAGATCTGTCCAAAGAGAAGACGAGAGGAAAGGAGAGGGGAGGGGAGGGAAGGGGAGGGGAGGAGAGGAGAGGAAGAGAATCATTAATGAAATTTAGAAGCTGGAAAGCAGATGGATGAATAAGTAGTTGCTAACTTAGCTAACCAGCAAGTGCCCATGCAAGCAGGAAGGGTTCCTAAAGCTTAAGCTAAAACCTAAGCTGGTGGTAGTAGAAGCACAGAAGCATATATAGAACCCCAGAAAGGCTCAGATAATCCAAACACAGAGAAGCACATCAAATCACATCATATCAAAGCATATCATATCAAATCCAAACACAGAGGAGGGTATCATATCAATGCTGTGAAGCATTCAGCTTCACAGAGGAGCTGAAACCAGGAAGACCAAGTAAGATCTGCTTAAGAACTAAGTGTTCATAACATTATATAACCATTGAATATTAATTTTATGAGCAATTATTACATTCTTCGAATTCATTGAGAGAAAGAGAAAACTAAGTATGCATGAGGAGTGAGATAGGGGTGTAAGTGTGTTAAGTTTTCATCATCCATAGAATGCAATTAATGAAGCTATCTAAATTGGAAAAATCAAGAAAGAAAAATATAAACATGCTATTTAAAATATGGAGGGAAATATCAAAAAAGTTATGAAGGGGTTGAAAACGGTTTTGTCTCAGAAACAAAGTAAGAGAGAGAGGGAAAGTCACGTGGAAGTAGTATTTTTTTGTTATAAGCCTTGTCCAAACATTTTAATTTAAAATTAGAATTTGGGAATGTACTCAAATGGGATCTTACAAAGCTCTTTGTTCTCCAGCTTGCCTTTGCATTTCATTGGCTGTGCCTTGGAGTTCCTTCTATAGCAGTACATATAGATCTGTTTTTTCTTTCTTTTTTTTTTTTAAAGGATCTTTTTATTTTTTAATTTTATTTATTTATTTGACAGAGAGAGAGATCACAAGTAGGCAGAGAGGCAGGCATGGGGTGCGGGGGGTAGGGAAGCAGGCTTCCCACTGAGCAGAGAGCCCGATGGAATGCGGGGCCCAGGACCCTGAGACCATGACCTGAGCCAAAGGCAGAGGCTTTAACCCCCTGAGCCACCCAGGCGCCCCATTTTCTTATTTATTCTTAATGACCGCAGAAGCATCTATTTTATTGCTATAATGTAGTTTACCTAACCAAGTTTATATTGATGGACATTTAATTTGGAGTCAGATTTTTTTAAGTTAAAAAACCTCAGGGTCAAATCTCTCATGGCATAGTTTTGCTCACACACATATAGGATAAATTCTTAGTGGTGTATTTTTTTAAAACCATCAAAGAAGGTTTTGTTTTATCTTTTGTATTTTTACAAAATAACCTTTCTAGATTAGTTTTAAGAAAATGTGGGTATAGTATAGAGAGTTTTCATATATCATTTTTAATATCTTACATTAGTATGGTACATTTTACCATAGTGAACCAATAGTGAACCAATATTGATATATTGATATATTTTTATTAACTAAACTGCAAGCTTCATTCAGATTTTTTCAGTTTTTAACTCATGTCCCTTTTCCTAGTCCAGGATCTCAACCAGGATACCACATTATATTTAGTCATCATTTCTTTTTAGGCTTCTCTTGACTGCAACAATGTTCCGACTTTCCTTGTTTTTGGTAACATTGGCAATCTTGAGAAATAGTGGCTAGGTATTTTGTAGAATGGCCCTCAAATGGGATTTTTCTCTTGGTTAGGATAGAGTCATGTCTTTTTGGAAGGAAGACCACAAAGGGAAAGTGTCATTTTCACCACCTCATATTGTGGAGTTCAGTTTTTAAGTAGATTACCGTTCCTCCATGACAGGCTTGCTTCATTTTAAGCCAGAAAAAGACAGGCCTAAGGGCATGGGCGTGAAAACTATTCCTGGAATTTAGCTTGCCTGTGTGAGGCCCAGCCCCTGATTTGTTCAAATGCACCAATGAAATGCATAGATTTAGGTAATTGCCGTATAAAGAATAAGGAACTCCCCTACATGTGTAGTGACATGTATAGTGACGTATGTGCTTGCATACTTGTGCATAAAAATGCTGCAAAGGGGAGAGGCGGGGCTTCTTGCCTTAGCACTGTGCTACATCGTGTGTGCCCGTGGGAGCCCCAGCTAGCTGGAAATAAACCCTCTTGCTCTTGCATCCAGCCTGCCTTTTGTGGGTTCTTTTGGGAGGGTCTCAATCCAGACATAAAAATATCAAAGGTGCATACAATCAACATGACTTCTCACTGTTGATGCTAACTTTGAGGCTCTATTTGTCAGATCACTCCACTGTAAAATTACACTTATTTTTCAACTCCTTTTCTACCCTACATTTCTTGCAAGGCAGATCTGCTCTCAATGAATCCTCCCAGTTTTTGTTTGTAAAAAAATTTTTATTTCTTCTTGACTTTTGAAAGGCAATTTCATTGGATATAGAATTCTAAGCAGATTTTTGTTGTTGTTGTTGTCATTGTTCAACATTTTAAATATTTCAATCTATCTCTTGTAGTTTGCATTGGTTCTGAGGAGAAGTCTGCTGTAATACTTCTTGTTCCTCTGTAGATAAGGTGATTCTTTTTTTGCTCTGACTTTTCTCAAGAGTTTTTCTTTGTTTTTGATTTTTCTGCTGTTTGAATATGATATTCTCCCAAGTGTGTGTTTTTTGGTATTTATACTACTTGGTGTTTTCTGAGCTTCCTAGATCTGTGGCTTAGTGTTGGTTATTAATTTTGGAAAATTCTTGGCCATGATTCCTTCATATCTTTATTCTTTCTTTCCTTTTCTAATATCCTAATTACATGTATGTTACACTTTTTGAAATTATCTTACAGTTCTTGCATGTTATGTTTTATTGCTTTTTCTTTTGTTTTTTGCATTTCAGTTTGGGATATTGGTTTAATGTTAATCTCATTGATTCTTCTCTCAGACATTTTCAGTACACTGATAAGTCTCCCAAAAGCAATCTTCATTTCTATCACCATGTTTTTTGTTTTGTTTTGTTTTGGGGAGGATTTTGTTTTTTAGCACCTAAAATATTTATTTTTTCTTAGACTTTACAACTCTCCATTTAATTACCCATCTCCTCTTGCATATTTTTCCATATTCCCTCAAATATTAATCACAGTTATTTTATTTTATTTTATTTTTTAAAATATGGAACGCTTCACGAATTTGCGTGTCATCCTTGCGCAGCGGCCATGCTAATCTTCTCTGTATCGTTCCAATTTTAGTATATGTGCTGCCGAAGCGAGCACAATCACAGTTATTTTAAATTCCCTGACAGGTCATTCCAACATCTGTGTTGCATTCAAGTCTGGTTTGAAGTTTGCTTTGTCTTTCCAGAATGTGTTTTTTCTTGCATTTGGCTTGTCTCAAAATTTTTTGTGGGAAGCTATGTATGTTACATTGGATAATAGGAACTGAGGTAAATGGGCCTCTAGAGTGAGGTTTTATGTTAATTTGCTGGAAGTTGATCTCTGTTTAATGTTTGAAGTGGCAAGAGGTGCCAGTGGCCATGAATTCCTTGCCAGTGGCTGTGAATTCCTTAAGTTTCTTTGTTTTTGACTCCCCTCTTGAGTTTTATCACCCTTAACTACTCCCCTCAGAGAGAATTTGCATGTTTCAGCTCTAAGTCTGTACCCCAAGGAGTATCTCTTTCTCAGGGTAGACCGTACTCAGCCTCTGGCAATTTGTCGAAATTGTCATCTAAGTGTTCTTACGGTTCGGCTTCACAGGCATCTGCTTCTAGTAAGCAAACCTCAGCTCTGACTCTCTGGATCCCAGGTTCGGGGGTGCCAATTTGTCCCGTGACTTCAATTCCCTGATGAGGCCGAGAATAGTCATTGACTTTCAGTTCATTTAGCTTTATGTTGTTATAAGAAGAGGAGTGACCCAGAACTGAAACTGGGAGTATTGTAGCTGCAGAGCTATTTTGATAGATATTGGCGAGTTGCCCTCCAAAAATTTTTCACCAATACACATTCCCATCATAATACATAATGACTTCAATGTATACTTATTCTTAAATATCTTGACATCCACACTTGTTAATATTTGACCTTGACACTGAGATAAACTTAAAAGAGCGTAGATATTGGGGAAAATCTTAAAGATGACTTATTTTCAAAATGCAAATGCATTTTTGTTACGTATTCACATGTCATTACACTTTATTATAATGGTGGTAGCTGTCTATTTCGATTTCCAAAGGGACTTATTAGCTTGACCTAAAGAAAGAGGAAGTGGGGTTGAGGTAGATGGGGTTCTAATAAGAATTCCTCCAGGACGCCTGGGTGGCTCAGTGGGTTAAAGCTTCTGCCTTTGTTTCGGGTCATGATCCAGGGTCCTGAGATGGAGCCCCTCGTCGGGCTCTCTGCTCAGCGGGGAGCCTGCTCCCCCCCCACCACCTCCCCCCGCCCTGCCTGCCTCTCTGCATACTTGTGATCTCTCTCTCTCTGTCAAGTAAATAAAATCTTAAAAAAAAAAAAAAGAAAAAGGATCCCTCCAGTTATGTTCTCTTTTAATTAAAGGAAATTAATGGGCACCTGGATGGTTCAGTTGGTCGAGTGACTGCCTTCAGCTCAGGTCATGATCCTGGAGTTCTGGGATGGAGTTCCGCATTGGGCTCCCTGCTCCAC
Organism: Procyon lotor; assembly: GCA_028646535.1. Taxonomy (NCBI): domain Eukaryota; kingdom Metazoa; phylum Chordata; class Mammalia; order Carnivora; family Procyonidae; genus Procyon; species Procyon lotor. The sequence goes on from CM053608.1 coordinate 24,452,401, forward strand.
AGGGGGTATGCTTCTCCTTCTGACTTTCCTCCTCTTGAGCTTGCTTGCTCTCATTCTCTCTCTCAAATAAATAAATAAATAAAATCTTTAAAAAAAAGAAATTAATAGGCAGGAACACTGATTTTGCTGAGAAATTGGTGGATTTGCATGCGTTTGGATTTATACATACAAAACGTGACAGAATTTTTTATAAGTTAGGAATCAAAATTGAAATTTCTGACCATGGTCTGGTTCCAGGAGAGAGTATAGCTCAGCTATTATATGCATGCAACTGACTTCTACACTAATCCTTGATAGTTTCAAATCCTGCCTCTTCTTTCTTTTTTAAAACAAAAATATTCTGTTAGAATTTCTCTTAATTTCCTTGATTATTGCCAGGAAAGTAATGAATGCTTTCCTCCCTATCTCTCCTTCCATGTAGAGATGATGAAGCAAAATGAGTAGATTTTTTTCTTTTTTCCACATGAATGTTATTTTTCCATAAATGCTTTTTCTGTAACTGGAAAATATGCTTCAAAATCCAGTAAATGTTTCTTTAGTCAGCAAATAGCATTCTAGCAAGCCAGTGATCTTTTTGTTGGACTTAAATCTTCAACCATTATATGACTTCGCTGAAAATTTTTTCCTGAAAATAATTAATCGTTGGTGTTAAGAAGAGTGGATGAAAAGAAAGGTCTAATATTTTAGGGCCAAAACACACACAAAAAAAGAACAAAAAGTCAAAGAATTTTGAATGATCAAGCCATCTTAACTTAAGCTTATTCTACTCCCAAAGTAAAAGAAGTGGAGACTGTTTTAAATGGGTTATTTAATTATTGTGAAGAACCAGTGTCATCTGTTCATTCACTGATACAAATGTCTACTCGTGGTAAATAAATTCTCTATTCTAAGGAATGTTAAAATGCTCTCCATCCCTGTAAACAATACATTATGTAAAGGAAATGAAATATGAAACAAAGCCAAAACTCTTACTGCAGCTTTGTTTTGTTAAGTTCTGTGTTCGTAAGATATTGTCAGCTGTGATGAAATGTAGGACTTTAGGAAATATTATCATTTAACGACATAGAGTATGAAAAAATAAAAACAAGTCACACTTGATGTTGTGGTTGGGACAAACTGAAGAAGTTATCTCCACATTTATATGACAATATTGCTATAAGCAGTGTTGAAGACTGGCAAATATTCAAGTTTTTAGAGTAGACCATATGAGACCATATGTATCTCGTAGGTTAAAGCATCACAAAACAAAGTTAAAGCTTTCATCAGGATCCTGATCTCGTTCTTTTAGACACTGTATTTTACTAAAAACAGTTTCAGACCTAAGGATTTGAAGTAAATATGAATTATTTTTTAAGAGATTATGCAGCCAATAAAAGTAAATTTAATTACCCAAATGAAAACTTACTATATGAACATAAGGCCTTTCACTCCCAAATCCCTCTGCTTCTGTTTTAACAGAGTTTCTGAGTGGGAGAATGTTCTGAAATCGCCCACTTTACAGCTCACTTTCTAAACCAGAATCCTAGGATTAGAGGGATTTTATCTATGTACAGATAAGTAAAAGTAGTTAAAATATCTTCTACTTTCAGCCATCAGGAATCACCTTTGTTCTGTTGTCTTTCCTCAAGTCAAAAAGTTTCTCAAAATGTTCTCATGCTACTAAACGTTGTACTTTAATATTTGTTTATCCCATCAAAACTGTGGCACGTAGAATTTATGTGTCTTCTCTTTTTCTTGACTTGAATAGAAAATATCATTCCAAAGAAAGTACTCATTCCTAAAAACTTAAACAATCTTCTGTATCATAAGAAAAACAATGCTAGGAATAATGGTGCCATTTGGAGGCACGGTCCTACCAAATGAACTCTAACCCTAAGTTTACCAAGAGGTGTATTGATGAGAATCTAGTCAATTTCATGATGATTTGGGGGCTGACATTTAGTTGGTGAATTTATATTAACTACTTTCAATAAGTGATATATCAACTCTTTATTTATGGGCTAGATTATTTTTATTGAGAGCAGACTAGGAACAAGGGTAGGGAATAAGAAGAAACAGGGAAAGAGAAGTGAGAAATAGAGTTGATTTTTTTACTCTTGGGAAGATAGGCAATTCATATTGGCATTCCTCTCTCAGATGCAGTAGTGAGGAGGTATTTGAAGTAACAACCAACCCATGTAGCAGAAAAGTTCTGCTGCTTTCTCAAGCACCTGTGTAGTAATCACCAACTCTTTCTGGAGACCCACTGACTTCCCTCTTCTTTCTTGGTCAGCCTGACTGCATTTCAGCTCCTCTAAGGATGGGTCATTGTTCAGAACCAGTTGTTTCTTTTGCTCTCTTTTTATTGATTTTAGCTTTTTGAGCTCCTATAGTGGCATACTGCAGAAGTCTGAACCTAGAGAAGCCTATACAGTTCAGCAATCTTTGTGTTGAAAATGTATTATTCCTAACCTGTTTGATGGTAGTAAATATAACATTTTCTGGTGTAATGAGATAGGGTTCAATGTAGAATAATGAGCTCCAAAGTAAGAAAGTATGGGGTTATGTTCCATTTCTACCACTTTATAGGTGAATGTCCTTAGCAAAGTACATTTATTCTCTGAGTCTTTATTTTCTTATTGACAAATGAGTATAATAATAGCACTTGCTTCATGGATTTTAAGTCATTACATGAGCTCCTACTTGAATAGTGCTTAGCATGGAGCATGGGGTATAAAGACAGTCAGTGAATGTTACCGTACAAAAGAGGTAGAACAAAAAACATGGCAAATCTACTCTAACTAGAAGGAAATTGAGTAGAGTACCCATGCCTTGTTTAAAACCATTCCCTGGAAATGTGGTGAAGTGTTTAAGATTAGTTGACACACATCTTAGAACTCAGATGTCAAGTGTGCAGCTTTCTGGATTCAAGCCACAAACTGGAGGGCCCAGAACAGTGGCCGACTCTGATTCTACTAGCTGATAGAGCCTAACCATAATCCATCAGGCCTAAGGCATCAGATAAACTTGTGGTCTTCTTAACATCAGTCATTATTAATTTAACTATTAAAGCAGGGTGCATCCCAGGGGGAGTTCCTGCCACTCAAAGAAGGTCTTATGGCTCTTATCAAACAAGGTCCCAAAACAGATGATCCATTTTGTGAAGCTGTTCCTTACAGGCTGACTTAATGAAACAGAAATTTCAGAAACTTCCCTTCTAGAATTTTTGAGATTTGGCCTTTTAACTATACATTATGACTCAGAAAAGAAAGAAGAAGAAAGAAAGAAAGAAAGAAAGAAAGAAAGAAAGAAAGAAAGAAAGAAAGAAAGAAAGAAAGAAAGAAAGAAAGAAAGGAAGAAAGAAAACCTAAAGAATCAATATTATTTTCTAGTCAATTACTCCTTGCTAATTTTGAGTGGACTTGTGTTTCTATAATAAAGTATGACTTGGAATTTAAAAGATGTTTGCTAAGTAATATAAATATTGCTCTAGTTATTAGGCTTGGTGCTCTAGTTTTGTTCTTTGTGATGTCCTCTAGTTGTATGATATAGTTGTGGAAGGGTCAAAGTAGGTTAGTCATTTTTCATCACAGTAGTTTATGCATTTGTTATTTTTTATTTGCTTATGGCTACTCAACAATGCTCTTTCCTAGTCTTTGACATTTATTCCTGCGGGTCAGCAGATGACATAAAAAGAAGTTAAATACTAAGTTGTAAATTGACTCTTTGTTAAGGAGTCTGGTGGAAAATTTGATAGAAAAGCGGCAGTTAAAAACAACTGTTTAAAATAAAGTTTGCAAATGATGCATGGTTTCCAATAATCTATTCTTTCCTTTTTCTCCTGTACCACTGATTATCAAGATTCCAATAACTATAAATAAACTCTCCAGATGCAGAGGCTGAAACTGCCAATCAACATTCTCTGCAGTCTTTTATGAGTTCCTGGATGCATGCCTTCCTATTTTTTCCTGGTAAGGAAATGTGTCCAGCATGCCTTATGCTGGGTACTTCAATATTAACTCTTTCCCTTCTACTTTAACATCTACAAAGTCATAAATGCTAGCTGACATACACAAAAAAGCTATATTGATACTATTGCCAAGAAATTTCTTTAAAGCAAGGAGTCACATGCCAAGGCAGTGTTTCTCAAAATGGTGCCACTGAAATTCAAAGGAAGCAAAAGAAACACTCTTTAAATACCTCTGATTCCTATGAAGAGCCCTTTAGTGTCCTAGTGTCTTTTTGTTTGTTTCCTTTTAAGTAGGCTCCACACTGGGCTTGAATTCGGGATCTTGAGATCAAGACCTATGATGAGATGCTTAGAGTCAGATGCTTAACTAACTGAACCACCCAAGTGTCCCCAATAGCTGAGTGTCTTATACCTCACATATTTAACCTATTCCCTCTTGCACTGTCCATTCCATCTTGCTTCCTTATTGACAGGGGAGCCCTCTGGGCTTGAACTTCCCTTACCCAAAATGCAAAGTAGGCAGTGGACTAGCTACGTGGATCATCGTTACAGGATCTTGAGTGAGTGAGGTTAAAATTCATAATAGTTATTAGGATGTTGGCCCAAATCATTTCAATCTTCATTTTTAATATAATAAAGTCTTTGAGTCAGGCAGCTAAACGATTTCTCCAGGTGTGGTTCCCTGCCATTGGTTAGTCTTACTGCCTTAGTTTCTATGAGACTGAGTTATAAATTAGGGAAGGCTTTACTAATCCTCGAAGGCTTTCTGAAATAGCTTTGTAGTCAAAATAAGAAACAATTATTAGGATGAGGCAGTTTCTTTAGACAATAGTTAGAAATAGTCCATTGCTCCGGGGGCTGGCTTCATGAGCACACAAACCTATAGGGGCCCACAGGAGGGCCTCAGGCTTGGTTTAGGCCCTGCTACTTCTGGTGAGGGAGCAGGAGGCTAGCTGAGGGCAAAACACAAGCTCACACCCTGCACCCCCCCTCCCCCACTCCCAGATGGGACCTGTGTGACATTCTTCCAGGAAGCATCCCACTATCTTAATGTTAATGTCTTGCTAGAGGGAAAAACAACCTTAACTTGAAAATGGCAAGGGCTCCAGTATCCTGGGAGTCTTCTTTAACATATGAAAATCCTTTTGAAACCTCCTTTTTCCTTACCTCCCCCAACTCCGGAGTAGGAGTATATAATCAGTCATTCCTCACAACCACAGGGGGGAGGGGGAGTGTGTGTGTGTGTTGGGGGGGGGGCGGCGCTGGGAGGGGTCCTGTCCTCCTGCTTTAATAAAACCACCCGTTCCGCACAAAATCTCAAGAATTCTTTCTTGGTCATTGGCTCCGGACCTCACCCCACTGAACCTCACCTATATTCCAAAACCACATTACTGCCATCTTAAGACTCTTAATAATTTTATCCTTGAACTCATGCTTTTAAGTGAGGTCAAATAGGGCAATGGAACATGCGTCTGAACAGATAAGATACATATCTTAGTATGGTGTGATTCTTTGTTGCCCCATTCTCGTATAATTGTCACAATGACCCCTGAGCACAGCACTCAGGTGGACCCAGGAGGCAAAGGAGTTCACTGTGAAACCTGAGGCAAATCAAAGCAATGTATTCGGTTTAAGACTAAGTGGGGGAAGGGCAGTCTGACAACCCTGAGAGGCCCCTTTCTCTTTTTGAAAGGGAACTTGCTTCATATGCAGATAGAAGATAATAGAGTTCTAAGAAACACAAATAAGAAACTCTACCCTCTCTTTCCTTACTCACGTTACTTCCCTGTATTAGCCAATCACATACCCTAGAAAACATGATTCTGTTAGTCTTTCTTTACCCATCTGCAAGTTGAGGGTTGTGTTATTAGAATGTACTTGCACTGGGAGTGGAAATAAAAACAGTTGAGTTAGTACTCTGCAGCATTTCTGCCCTTCTGATAGGAATAAAATACACATGCAATGTATGAGCTATGAAGTGTAAATTGTGTGATTTTGATGATTCTACACACAAGTTAAAGGCTTTTTTATTTGTATTAAGACTAGCATGTAAAATATAAAAATGGTAAAATTCATGCTAATAATTTAAATTTTTATTTTTTCTTTATTTATAATGTATTAAGTGAAAATAAAAAAGAGGGGCTCCTGGGTGGCTCAGTGGGTTAAGCTTATACCTTTGGCTCAGGTTGTGGTCTCAGGGTTCTGGGATCAAGCCCCGCTTCAGGCTCTCTGCTCAGCAGAGAGAGAGAAAGAGAGAGAGCGCCCCCCCTCTCTCTGCCTGCCTCTCTGTCTACTTGTGATCTCTGTCAAATAAATAAATAAAATCTTAAAAAAAAAAAAAAAGAAGACACCATGACAAGGCAAGAGAAAAGACTGGAAGAAAGGAAAATAAGAACTCTACATTTTGATTTTCTTCTGGGCCCTGCCAATGATACAGCTGGCCCTCAATGCTCCAGAGTTGTTTGGGTTTTGACCTTACCTTAATAAGGGATGGAGTTTGGGACAAAGGGAAGGGGAGCTGAGATGCTAAAGAACAACTCAAACCCCTTCCCTCCTGAAGCTCTGAGGACTTTCTTCTTTATTGTTTTAATGGAGGTCTTTCTGGTCTTTTCTGAAATTATCTTAGTATAATAGTTTCTATCAGCTTCCCAACTAAAGAATGGTCCCAATATTCCTCCTTGTTTTTGATTTTCTAAAGACACAGAAGCTTAAGCGAGGTTTGCTATACTTCCTAGAGAGCAAGTTCAAATGCTTGTGTTCAATCACTTACTTTCAAAACCATTTCCTTTTCATTCCATTTTTAATCCCATAATTTGAGGTCACTAAAAGCATTTTACACATATCCTGCAGAGTTTGATTCTCTCCCTTGCCCTTTATTCTTCTGTTCTGATTTCATTTTCATTTATTCTTAGGTGCATGGCATGGCATTCAGAATCCAGGCCTTTGTAGATATCCTGTTGGTTGCTGCTAAGGGCAAAAAAAAAAAAAAGAGAGAGAGAGAGAGAGTCACATTACTAATGCTCTTTAAAATTCTGCTAGGTAGGGTGCATGGATGGCTCAGTCAGTTGAGCCTCCAACTCTTGATTTAGGCTCAGGTTGTGATCTTAGGGTTGTGAGATCGAGTCCAGTGTTGGGCTCTGCACTTAGTAGGGAGTCTTTGGGATTCTTTCTCTTTCTAAAATAAAAAGTATAAATAGATAGATAGATAGATAGATAGATAGATAGATAGATAGATAGATAAAATTCTCCTAAAAGGCCATAACCAACTGACCAAGATGTCAATCATGTTTTATCCCCACCTTCAACTCTAGTGGCCTTTCATGACCTTTAAGTAAATCTTTTGATGTCACCATAACCTGTTTTGTCTTTTCAGTTTCTCTGATACCCAACCTCACACTGTCTAATTCCTAGAGTCTTAGTATCAGAAAGTGCTAAGGTGTAAATTCCGTTCTGATTTCTTTCATCTGTGTCCTAACAGAAGCTTTAAAGTTTCAAGACAGACAGATTTTGAGCTTGGCTCCCATCGATGTGCCCTGCCTTTACCTGCCTTATTCTGGACAGTTCAGAAACACCAACCTACTTGTAACTCTTCGTAAGTGCCCTTTGTCTCAGGGCCCCTTACTTGCCTCATGTGAGTCTTCCTGTCTAGAATCTCCTCCTCTATCTTCTTCACCTAGATAATTACTCTTTGATCAAGCTCTAAGTATCATCTCTGGCACTACCCCCTCTAGAAGCCCTTCCTGTTCCTTCACAAGGTGAATTAAGAGCCACAGGGCCTGCATTAACCTGGCTGTCACTCTACTCAGCAAATACAATATTACAACGAAATCATTTGTTTATATGATAGCCTTCGGAACACATTGCAATGTGTCTTTTTATGTGCTGCAAGTTCTGTAGTCCTGGGCATACAGCAGGTATTTAGTGTGTGTATGTGTGTGTGTGTGTGTGTGTGTGTGTGTGTGTATGTGCGTGTGTGTATGTATATGTATATATACACACAGACACACAGACACACACATGTATTTTGGCCTAAAAAGTGAACTGATTTAGATGTATTCTAACCTAATATGTGATTTTTTTTGATACAATTTATGTAGCTCTCATACAGAGATCACCAATATATGTATAGAAATTATATGCATCGGTCGGAGTACTTAGGTGGCTCAGTCAGTTAAATGTCTGACTCTTGATTTTGGCTCAGGTCATGATCTCAGGGTTGTGAGACTGAGCCCCAAAACGGGCTGCACACTGGGTGTGGAGCCTGCTTAAGATTCCTTCTTTCCCTCTCCCTTTGCCCCTCCCCTCCATCACCCTCTGTCTTAAAAAAAAATTAATTAAAGTAAATAAGTAAGTAAATAAATAAATTACTTATATGCATCAGCATTATTCTTCTAGGATTTTTAAAGTCATAGAACCTTAAAATTAGAAGGACCCTCAGAATCTCCTACTTGATGCAGGGATCCTGTTTACAAAGCTTTGGTCACTTGTTATTCATTTTATTTTATCATTTAATTTAATTTAATTTTTTTAACTGAAGTTGGAGGAAGAGGATAATTGAGGGAGTTTCATGGATCCTTTCTATCCAAAGCCAATCCCTAATATAAATTCTCTTTTCCAGAAGCCTATCCCAATCAGAGATGAGCTGCTCATGTCAAAGGTAGGGGAAAGGTTACCAGAAACTTAAGCAAATCCTTTCATAAGAGTATCCAACAGAAGATTCCACAAAATTTCCAGGTATTTGAGAGTTCTATTTTCTTAGCTCAGCTAAGAAAAGCCAGTTAGAAAACAGTTTTGGATTGTCTTTGCAAGGTTTAGCCAGAATTTTAATTTCTTAGGACTTTTTCAAATCTTTCCTTCTGGAGAAAGTTAATTGCCTTTGGTTGTCATTTTCGTCCGAGTCCTGCGTCACTTACAAGATTGACGTCTGTTCTTCTCAGACTAGAACAAGTACACCGGATTCCAAGAAACAACTTCCATGTTTTTCAGGTTCTCCAGTGTCACTATCTCCTTATACATCTGTCATACCTACCTTCACACTAACATACTAATATATATATAAGACTTTAGGCTTCTGGGGATGAGAAAAGCCAGGCTTGCTGCTCAGATTGGAGACTGATCATCAGTCCACATGTCTAGGGACCCAGCCTAATGAAGAGGCTTGGGCCACAAACCCCACATGTGACTTCTCCTTCGTGTCCTGCTCCCAGGTCTTCACGAGGTTCGAGGGTTTCTTCCCTTGTTTTGTCTCTCTGCCGACTCCCTCCATGGCCGAGATAGACAATGCCTTCCTAACTTTGGCAGCTAATTTTGAGAGTTGAAAAAAAAAGTATATGCAGAGTCAAAAGTGCCCTCTGTATTGGAAGTTCATTCTTTATCTTCCTTTGCATTACAGGCTGGTCAGTCCAGATGGGGTGGAGCAGAGGAAGGGGGATGAGAGATGAGAGGAGGCATCCAGCAAGAAGAAAAGATGGACTAACCCGCCTTGACCTATTTCTCCATGTCCTGATTTAGACCTCCTACTAATCAGAAGACTCTTGGAGCCGGAACGTTTTTCTCTGAAAAGAAAGTGAATTGCTAAATTATAAAACTAGGACAATGAGATGGAGAGACTTCTTACCTATGATTTGACTGTGGATTACTTCCTCCTCCCCATGTTTGTCCTCTGAGAGTCAGAATTGCTCTGAAATTTAATAGATACAATAGATAACAGAGCTCAGCTTGCTTCTGGGCAGTTCTACAGGACCCCCAGCACTCAGAGCCACAGGTGAGTACCACCCTTTGTGGCCCGTGGCCTTGCGCCCACTGGGATAAGGAAAGCAACAATACTTCCTGCTCCTGAAGACGAAGCACGCACACGTGACAAGGGTCATCCAGGCGCCATTGTGTCCCTCCCCCTACGTAGCTGGCGCTTCATCACTTAGGGGTGGGGGGGAGGCGTGGACTGTTTTTTATTTTATTTTTAATGTTCCCTCTAGGCCCCAGACTCACTGGAGACATCCTGACACAGAATGCTTCACCCAGCACAATGTGATGCCCTTTACCTAGTAAAAGAGGGAGTCTCATAAAGGTGCTGCCTTCCCCTCAGAACAAACAACGGAAATGCATCAGGAGAGCTCAGCCGCAGACAGAATGCCCATCGCGGAGCAGGAACCACTCTGGGATTCCTCAGATGAAAGCCGATTTCAATGAACATTGTGCTTCCCAGGCTGCTTCCTCTTGCTCAGTAAGAGCTGCAGAAGGAACATCCCACTTGCGTCTGCTGACACAAAAGAATGCTGTGGCTGGGAGATCTTATCAAGCCTTCCTGTGCCACAGTAACAGAGCTCCAGTGTGTCTTATAAGAATTGCTCATTGTTTCACAGGGACGACTGGCTCCTTGGGGTGGGATCTGATGGCATGTCAGGGAGTGGAGGTAGGTGGTGGGGGGGGGGGGCGAGGGTCAGCCAGCCACGTGACCCCAGATTGCTGGCTGTGTAGAAGTCAGCTGGAGGAGTGAGCTGCGCCCAGGTCTGCTGGGGAGCTTTAAAGTTAAAATACGCACATGCCATCTACTTACTAGTATCTTCCACAGTGTAAAATACGAGTGATGGTCAGGGTTTCTCTGTTGGTACCTGCCATTCCTTCTTTCTTCATTGACTCACTTAAGCTATTTGATTCTGGTAAAAACAGAAGAGAAAAGAGAATTGTTTTGAAAACAGAAATGTGTTCACTTAAAATCGTCCCTGGATGACTTGGATCTGAAGCAAATGCTTTAGCAGGTATGCTACGAACCTCAGAAAAGCATACTTGTTTTATGAGGATGAACCTCAGGTTTAACATCATCCCATTTATATTTAAGAGTACTTATATTTATATTTAAGAGTATTTATATTTAAGAGTATATTTAATAAATTGAGTGAACCAAGTTTGGCCAATTCGAGATATGTTTCCTTTGCTTAGAAAGTTCATGGCTTCCTAGTTTACGCCTTTTCTTTCTGTTTTTTAAAGACTTGCTTATTTATTTATTTATTTATTTATTTATTTATTATTTCTTTATTTATTTTAGAGAGAAAGCGACAGAGTGGGGTGGGGGGCAGAGGGAGGAGAGAGGAAGATAATCTCCAGCAGACTCTCCGGTGTATGTGGAGCCCAACAAGGGACCCTATCCCAGGACGATGAGATCATGATGTGAGTCAAAGTCAAGGGTCTGACGCCCAACTGACTGAGCCACCCAGATGCTCCTGGGCCTTTTCTAGTAGGGAATATTGATGGTTACCTGTCTAGCTATATGGAGAATAGAATTACAAAGTCAAGGGTTTGATGCCCAACTGACTGAGCCACCCAGATGCTCCTGGGCCTTTTCTAATAGGGAATATTGATGGTTACCTGTCTAGCTATATGGAGAATAGAAGTAGGTTTTGTTCTCTTTCCTCCTCTTCTTTTTAAAGATCTGTTACAGTAATCAGTATATACAAGAAATATATAACTGGCAGTGAGACACGCTAAGCAAAAAGGGTGACCGTGAGTTTCCTAAAGGGACAATGCTTGAGATGAACATTTATAATTTTTTCCCTTTACAGCTTCATGGAATACTTTCTCAAATGGCCTTTGCCCTAAATGTACTCATATTCGGTTACTTCAAAAAACCCCAACTATTCTCCTCTTATTCTGTGCAAGATTCTGAGGATCAAGGTAGCACCAAAACACCATCTCTGCTCTTATATTCATTATTAAAATTATCAAATGTTGTGATTAGTTATGTATAGATTTGTTTTCTCTGAGTGAACTATGAGCATCTTGAAGGATCTAGATCATATTCATTTTCTTGTCTTCTTTGCCAAGCACAATGTCTTGAACATATTCACGTTCATTAGACACTTGTTGGATGGATTAGACACTTGATGGATGGTTGGACAGACAGACAATAGGTGGCTGGCTGGTTAGGCTACAGTGCCTACAGTTACAAATGGGGTTTGATTCAGATTGTTTACATAGCCTTGTCATAACCGCACCTGTTCATCTTCCAGGACTTTATTATTCCACTCTTAGATGCATCGAATAAAGAGATTTTTCAAGATCACATAGTCCAATTCCTTCCATTGACAGCTGAGGAAATGAGACTCAGAGAATCTAATTTATTCCAGGTCCCACACTAATAAGTAAGTGCCAGATCTGGGTTAAAATCCAGATCTCTTGCTTTTCAGTCAAATGCCCACTACATTATGTTACTTTCCATGACTCATATTTGGAGGCTTTAAGGGACCCTGTGGAGCAATCTGTCACTCTTGGCTTATCTGTGAGAAAAAGTAGGACTAGAGCAAAACTAGGTGAGAGGAGCCTAAGGGCTGCTGAATTCAATTATTGATGGTACTGGAGAAAGGTAAGAACAAGAATGACTCATCTTTATTCAGGCAGATGTAATTCATGTTTTTCTCAAAAAATGCTACACTCAAAACTCAGTGGGCATTCTATTCCCTCCCTAGTCTCCTGGACAACCTTTGGAGATGGTGCTGTCCAGCCCTACTCCACTGGCCACAATTTCTGTTAGATGCAGAGTCCAGCCTTTCAAAGCCCTTTCCAAAGAAGCTCATGCTGCCCACCTAACAGTGAGCTTGGCATGACAACACTATCTTTTGATTCTCCTGCTATTGGGACAGGCTCCCAGAATATCATCTCTGATTGCCTGGATTTCTGTTTCTCTGAATTATGCCCAGTCACACAACATCTAAATGCTTGTGATTGACCTATTCTAGCAATCCTTTCATTAAGAATTTAAATTTTTAGATTAAACTATTTTAGAATGAACATAACAACACAGATGAATCTCGGAACAATTGTATTGAGTAAAATAAGCCAGACCAAAAAAAGAGCATATACTGTCTGATTGCATTTGTATAATACTCCAGAAAATGAAAACGAATCTTAAGTAAGAGAAAGCACACCAGTGGTTAGCTGGAGAGTTGGAAAAGGAGAGGTAGGGAGGGGGAATTAGAAAGAGAAAGAAGTGAATTTTGAGGGTTATGAGTATTTTACTCACTTGAGTGCAGTAATGGTGTCATGGGTATGTGTACATGTCATAATCTATCAAAATGTACAATTTAAATATGTGCAGTTTATTATATGTCAATTACATCTGAAGAAAACTTTTTTTAAAGAATGTAACCTTTTAAAATTTAACCTAAATATGGTATTAATCAGGATTTGATGACAGAAGCAGAAACACTAGGGTGTGTGTGAGTGTGTGTGTGCATGTGTGTGCATCTGCACCTGATACATCTATCCCAGGTCCAACCAAGAATACATCACTTTTCCCCAGAAGAGGATTCAAAGTTCTTGTCCTGACTTGAGGTGATGTTTATTCTTAGTGTGATTCTAGCTGATTCACACTTCTCCTTTGCTATCCTGTAACTTATATACTGAGATATTAAGTTAACTACTATTAACACATGTTAGATAATAAGGGGATGAGAAAGGACAAACATAAAAAATAACTGGTTAAATATATATATATGCAAAAATATGTATATATAAATACATAGTCATGTCATAATAAAGAAGAAACACTCATAACTATTACAGTACTTATATCTACAAATGGTCATGTGGTCATAGGTAGTATTTATAACTGCTTTCTTCCAGTACCCATTCCATATTCCCTTTGTCTTTAGCAAAGACCTTAGCTAGTTGTGGTTTCTCTGTGGAGTGAACCAAATCTTTATTCCTGAAGGTTCTGGGCAATTAACAATCCAGCTAATTGAGTTTATATGGCTTTTTACAGGATATGTAAATACTAAGAGATAATCCAGAAGATTTTTAACATCAGAGACACACTCCTCCTTACCCCTATGTAGAGGCAGCCTGGGTTCAATCACTCTCTTCTTTGCCTGTTGATTCAATGGCATGAGTCAATGTGTTCAGGGACTCGCCAGTTCACTAGAATCATCTTTGGGTCCCCCAGTGGGATCATTCCTCCCTTTGGAACTAAGACTCGAAGACCACCAATGTCTGATATCATAAGGATGGGAAACAAAAGTTTAGTGGATCATAGGGATAACAGTGAGAGGAGCCTTTCTTATAACATCCTTTGTTCCCAGACCCATGAATCTTGGCCACGGGAGAAAAAGAAGTATTTATCGAATGATAAAGATGATTTAGAGCATACTTTGCATCCCAGACAACTGGCCACAACTCAGTCTTCAAAAGGCCATTTTGCCAATCCATCAAGCCAGCATCTTCTAACTAATAGGGGACCTGGTAAGACCAATAAACGGCATGAGCCAATTGCTGTTTTTCATTTGTTGTGACATTAGTTCCTCAGGCAGATGCACTGCGTGCAAGCAAGGCATATCTGTGTCCAGAGTTAGTGTCTAATCCAGTAAGAATAAACCATGTCCTTTCTGTGATGGAAGTGACTGATCTAATGTTATCAACCTACCAATAGGTGGCTAGCTGGTAGCTGGGAATGGTGCCATGTCAGAGGCTCAGTGTTGATTTCTGCAGTTCGCAGATGGAGCACTGCATGGTGGCCATAGCCAGATGGGCCTTGGTAAACAGAAGTGTGTGTTGCTGAACTCATGTATGGCTTCCATCTTTGCCACCATTTCCACTTTATTCATGAACCAATTGGGCAATGACAAGAGTTGCTGGGGAAGGAGGTTGACTTTTTGCCCATTTGGAGAGGTCTGTCAATCTTTCTCTTTCTTCTAGGTCTCTTTGTCACCAATTTTTCAATCATATTCTTTCCAAATCTCTGACCTTCTAGCTAAATATTAGCCATGGCCCATGAATTAGTGTAGACTTGTACTTCTGGACACATCTCCTTCCCAGCAAAATGAACAATCAGATGCCTGCTGAAAGTTCCATACACTGGAATACACTGGGAGTTTTGCCCTTCACCACTGTCCTTCAGGGCCATGTCAGAGTGGGGCTGTCATGCTTCACCTAAACATTTTCTTTTCAGCTGTCCACGGTTAAGTGGTTTCTCGCCTCTTATGCCGAATCATGTGCAGACTAGGCCTGAGGTTTTCTTCCTCCATCACCTGGTTGTAGGAGCTCCCCAAGATGTCATAGGTGGGGATTAAGAAAGAGAAGACAATTAGGAGTAGGAGTCATGGGTGGATGGGCCACTTACTCATGCAACATACTTGTGCCTTCAGGTTCTGCTCAAGCCTGATTTCATATATATCACCCCCATTTGAGAATGAAGTACTTCTACTCATGCTCTACTTTATGGCTTGGTAGGTCGGACAATACATAGTAATAGGCAGCTTAGGTCACACACATGGTAACTTGGTGACCCATTGCTAAGCACTGAATTTCTACTAAGGCCCAATAGCAAAACAAAAGCTGTTTCATAAAGGAAGAATAGTTATCCACAGAAGATGGCGGCGCTTTATTCCAAAATCCTAAGGATCTATACTGTGATTCCCTATAGGAGTCTGAAAAAGGCTCTAAACAGCATCCCTATTTTGACAATTCAAGTACCATTGAATCCTCTGGATTATATGGTCCAAGTGGCAGAGGTGTTTGCACAGCAGTCTGGACTTCTCACAGAGCTTTCTCTTCTTCTCTCATAAAATAGCTTTTGGGTCACTCAGTAATTGGGTCAGAAAGGGTACCTCAGCATACCTCTGACGGACCCCTAGACATTTCACTGAGGTTGCAGGCCCCTGGTTTTTATGGGATTTATTTCCTAGCCTCAGGTATGCAAATATGCCTTATCATTGTGTCGAGAGCAGTTGCCTTCCTGCTCCCTGGGTGCAGGAATCTGAGAAGCTGAAGGAGGATTCAAGGCAAGATGGCCAGTGTCTTACACTTATGTGGTGAGGTAAGCAACAGTGTGGGAGAGCGAAGGCCTGGCTGCTGCCCCATTCTGCCCTCCCCATCTTCCATAAGAATCTTTCCTATAGCCCACCTTAGCCAGAAACATACTGGACCAGGAATTCTGGAAAAAGCAGTTTATCCTAGCCAAGTTGACACACTCCAAAGTCACCACAAATACCATGTATAGTAGTAGATTGTTATAGTAGATCCTTATAGGGTGGAGAATCCAATTAAAAAAAAAGTTCGTGGCATGATCTTCTTTCCTGAAGAATTCATCTAACAAAATGATCCTTTTCACCTACAAGGCCTTGATTCCATGGAATATCTGTGTGTTCGCTGGTCCTGGGGAGATTATCAAAAGACAGCTGTTTTCAGAAACATATATTATTTTTTAGTAAATAAATGCTTAACAGTGTGAGAATATATTCACAGTTTGAAGGTATTTATCAGTTGCTTTTCCAGAGAGACTAAAGTTTGTTTTGGTTTGAGGGTTTTTTTTTTTAATGTTTCGTCTTCAAAGAATTAGAATTTGCTTTTAAGTTAAAAAGTGTGCTACAGGCCAGCGCAGTGTAATATGCTTTCGCATTTTAATGAAAAGAAAGCTTCAAAATTTGCTTTCTGGGATGCCTGGAACGCTGGTCATCCTGGTGCTGGCAAATGACCATTGTGGTTCCAGAATGGGCTCTTCCTGGAAGAGGAGAGAGTTGATCCACCCAATTTGTGCATGTGCTTAGTACAGACATCTTTCTTCTTTTGTTTTGGAAGTCTATGGTCTAGGAGAGAGCTGACATCAACTTTTGTCTCTTACCATAGGAATCTATGATTTTCTCTTAAAAAATGGTAAGACAATTGCTCTATGCAAGGAAGGAGTGTGTACGTGTGAGTGTGTGTGACCTGGCTGGTTTGCAGGGACTTACAGGACATAATTCATGACAGATGAGAGCTAAAGGAAGAGAAAGTACAAATGAGACAAAGGGAAAGAAGGTTTTCAAATCACCCTTTCTTATCTCTAGTCAATTCATGACTTCTTGATGAAGATATTTGTTGGTGTTTTAGAAACAACAAAAGTGCTGGTGTTTCTAAAAATTCCCATCACACAATAACTGTCAACACCTGTCTCCAACACAAGAGTCAGGAAGGACTAGAAGTGGGAAAGATATTTAAGTGCACAAACGAAGTTACTGTTGTAGTGACAAAATTGGTCATCCCAGCTAATTCACTGAGTTGAAGGATTAAAAAAAAAGGTGTGTGGTGTCTTTGACATAGTATTGGCTGAAGAATTATTTAACAAATACAATTGAATGTTTGATGAAATAAGGAGAGTTACATTTGCTATTTATATAAACATTTAGCAAATATTTGGTCCTATCCCAAGAGAATTCTGATTTTTTTCCCCCACTATTTTGGTCCTCGAGGTTTTAAAATCTCAAGTAAAGCTAACCCTTACAAAGAAAGCATGTTAGGATCAGAATGGACAGAGACCCCAAACAACTGGACAAAGAAGGGAGGGACAGAGTACAGAATGGAAAGAATTATGGAAATTCTCCACCCATGGATCAGACACACCCTTGTGCAAACAAAGCTTTTGGGTTAAGGCTATATTTTAGAAAAATGTGATAAAACTTTTGATAAGCCCTAAGGGCACTAAGAGAGTAAGCAATAAATCCTTTTTTTTTTTTTTTTTTAAATCCTGCAAAATTCAGCACCACATCCTGAGCAGTCGAAGGGGAAAAACCTTTCATCAAATCCGTTTCCAAATGTCTATTTCCTTTCTGGAGGGTCTGAAGTCTGAGCTGCGGTCCGAAGGGAGAGGCCGTGTATCAGCAGTTCTGCTCCTGGGTCCATCCGGCCTTGTCCTAAATGCACGCGTCCGCCATTACTAACTGGATGGCTCTGAGAGGAGCGCTTGGCCAGGTGCGCAGGAGGAGCTGTCAGGCACATTTCTTCCTGGGCTGATGCTGTTTCTCCAGCTCTGTGGTTTGCTCTGCATCACTCAGGACAAGGCAGAAAAGACAGATGCAGGCCCCTCTTGGCTTTGCTCCCTGTGGGCATCTCCCAGTGCTTTATAACAGGGAGCCAAATATCCGAGGTCCTTTGAAAGCGCTTCCTTCCCCCAACACCTCTTTGTGGAACCGCTTTGTCAGAAAAAAGTCTGTAGATTTTTATGATCATGAGACTACAATAAATTTGCTATCACCTTATTGCTTAATATTAAGCACTCAGATAATCTCAGAGGCGGTCGTAAACATTCGGCCATGGATAAGCTGCGTTTTTCTTAAAAATGGAGTGACCCACCTCTTCCATTTCCTTTTGTGTTTGACTTGGGACTGCCAGGCCCAGGAAGGGCATGCAGTTTACCCGTGGTCAAATGTTATATGTTACTTTGGTGCTTTATAGCTTTCAAAGAGCTTTTAAACAAAAATGATCTCATTGGGTCTTCAGAGAACCCTGTGAGGTGGGTAGGGTGGATGGATACTCTGTCACCATTTCTCAATGGAGGAAAGAAGAGTAAACAAGTCATGTAACATATCCAAGGTCACCCTGAACTTTAGTGGTGGAAGTAGATTCCAACAGAGGCATCTATCTTTTTTTCTTTTTTTCGGTCTATTTCATTACACCAAGCCACCTCTGAAGGAGAGGTGCATGTATCATCCCGATTCAACAGTCAGGTTGCATACCTGCAAACGTGCAGCTACAGTGTGGTGTCTCAGTAGCTCTGCTTGAGAGGTGACAACCGGTTCCATATTTCCATATTCTTTTTTCTGCACTGCTATTTTCATTTTCGTCCCTCGCCAGTATCCCATTTCCCATTTACTGAGAGCAAAAACATCCTTTTGTATTTCCTCGGGTTCTTTTCCCTCTCTCTCTCTTTTTGTATTTTCCTCTCCTTTTACTTTCCCCATCTCTTTCTTTCTCTCTTTTTTAAAATTTATTTTGTTCGTTTGCTCATATATTGGGTACTGAAAGTAACACATTACCAGGATATAAGAGAACTGGGTTTGAGATTTTATAATTTCATATCACCTTTTAAAAAAAGATTTATTTATTTATTTGAGAAACAGAGAGAGAGAGCACATGGGGGGAAGGGCAGAGGGAGAGAGAGAATCTCAAGCTGACTCTGCATCGAGTGTGGAGCCGGATGTGAGACTTGATCTCATGACCTATAAGATCGTGATCTAAGCTGAAATCACGGGTTGGATACTTCACCCACTGAGCCACCCATGCGACCTCAATTTCATATACCCTTTTAGATCTCTGTAGTTTTTTTTGTAAAATTGTGTTTCCTAAAATAATGATTTTTCTGGAGCCATGAAGAAAAGAAAAGGGAAAAATGTGATTTTTGTGATAATAAAAAAAAAAAGTATATGGTTAGAAATGTCTTTGTAAGAAACCCAATTTGTAGGTTTCCTTATTCTATGGTTACAGATGAAGTGATCAAACCTGGCTCATTAGTCTGTAAGTTAAAAATTTAGTGATTTTATTCTATAGTTGACTTCCATTAGCCTCATCAATGGAAGCCATTTTTCATATGAAATACCAGACAGATTATCCAAGATTTAGGAAAGAGAGCAGAGTTTTAACAAGATGATCCTTCCTTCACAGTTATTAATACCTGATAATTTCTCACATTGATGGCATTATCTTAAGCTCAAATCTAATAGTCAACCAAAAAGCATCAACAAAAGAAAAGAGAGCCAACATGGTCATCCTAGCACTCTATTTTTCTGGTGTTCTTTGTCAAGCTCAGCCATAGGAGGAGCTGGGGGTGTTTAAGTACTGACTAGAAATGAGCTGCATTTAGATACTGTCTATAGAGGTTTCTCCTAGGATGAAGCCCTTATTTAGCGCTAAACCCATGGTTCTGTAGACTTACATGCTCTGAACACAGCTGCGTAATTAGTAATCATCATTAATCATTTCTACTTCTGTACTTCTATCACCAACAAAATTACAGCAACCTATATTTTTAGTAAACTTTAATTGCAAGTTTAATTTGATAGTTATTTATCATTTTAAGAAGCAGTTTGCCGAACTGATTATACAAATCTAAAATGATGTTTCTGAAGATAGAAATAAAGCTTCTTATCAGGAATAAATAGGATTTTCAAAAGAAAAGTATTTTCCTCTAGGCAGAAAAAAAAAAAAAAGGAATTAAAAAGAGGGGGGAAAAACCCCAGAAAATCAGGCTTTCAGGCTTCTTCTACCTTTAATGTGAAAATGAGTATTCATGTGGGGCTGCTTCAGACTACCAATTGGAAAATACATACCGAAGTTTGATCCCCCGACAAATACCAGGCAAAGTAACAGATGTATAATTTATGGAACTGATTGCTTTAAGCAGAGAAGCTTAAAAATGAGTTTTTGCAACTCAGGTGGTTCTCATGAGGCAAACACATACTAATTATTCAGAATTGAAACCTGTCCATGAAATATACAACAAAAAGGAAAGGAAACTTATAGGAATAGTTGGCAAGTAACACGTTCCTTCTCTCAGGGGCGCCTGGGTAGTTCAGTAGGTTAAGGATCTGCCTTCAGCTCAGGTCATGATCTCAGATCCTGGGATCGAGCCCCACATTGGGCTTCCTGTTCAGTGGGGAGCCTGCTTCCTCCTCTGCCTCCCACTTGTGCTTTCTCTCTCTCTCTCTCTTTCTCTCAAATAAAGAAATAAAATCTTAAAAAAAATGTTCTGCCTTTTTTAGAAATATTTTCATGTCTCTTTTTGTAGGAAGAGATCAGGTCGTTTATACTCTTTTTGTTTGTTTTGTTTATATTCATGAAAACTCCATTAGAGAGTGAGACTGAAGAGTTGAGTTTCTCTCACAGGACTGAGTGTGGCTGTTCCTTGTGTGCTGTCTTGGGTGGATAGAGGAATGCACACATCCACTGAAACTTAGAAACACTCTCTCAGCTGGGCCCAAGACATGAAGGGGACAATGGCTCATTTCATTTATGAAATCACATCATTAATGAAGTCAAGAACAAAAGTCCAATGAAGATGAATAACATAGAATTATCATGATCCAACTTGTTATGTCCAGAAGAATTGGATTAGAAAAACCAAGCCACCTGTTGTCAGCAGTCTGGGGTGTGCAAGGAAATTCTCTCAAGAAGGTCCCTGTGAAAAATGTCCCGAAACGTAATCTGACACCTGTTAGTGCAAAAGGGCCTTGAATGTTCTTAACTGGTCTGAGGAGGACAAGGGGAGAAGCTCTGAGGATCCTTAACTTAAGCTACCTTAACTTTTAAGGTAGCTAGAGACCTTCAATCACATGCAAAAACTGGTTGTTTGAAAAAGAAACAAACCACCAAAGAGAGTATCGTTTAAATGTCACATCAAATCAAGTTGAACATAAGTCAAACTCCACAGAACAAGGAGTTCCAAGGAGAGATGCATCA
Organism: Procyon lotor; assembly: GCA_028646535.1. Taxonomy (NCBI): domain Eukaryota; kingdom Metazoa; phylum Chordata; class Mammalia; order Carnivora; family Procyonidae; genus Procyon; species Procyon lotor. Next base: position 24,473,549 of record CM053608.1, read on the forward strand.
AAGTTCTTGAATGTTCTACAAAGAGCAAGGCATCCTTCACTTCCCTCTTTTTCTTGTTTTTGTTAGGTTTTGTTTAGTGTTCATTTTAATGTCTTCCGTAGAAGACACAAAATTTTAAAGTTTCTCCCATTTAAAAAGATGCAAAAGCTTAAATTTTCTCCGATTTAAAAAGAAAGAGGAAGGGCCATTAAGAATAGAATGGATAACAGAGTGGGTAGTCTATAAATAAATTAACTACTAGCTACAAGTAGCAGAGACTTTCAAGAATTTCAAAATACATAATATTGAGCAAAAACAAGTCATAGGAGAATATGATTCCATCTATAATAATATGATTCCATCTATACACAGGTCAAAAGTAGGTAAAATTAAACAATACAAGAATTCACACTTGAGTGGTGAAACTATAAAGAATACCAAGGAATAGCTAACAGAAAATTCAGGATTATTTTTTCTTGGAAGGAAGGAGTGAGAGGGACGTGTGATCAAGGGGTAACCTGTGTGGGGTTATGTCTTCAATAAGGCCATGTGCTCTTATTACTTATGCTGGTAGTGGGTGCCTGAGTGTTTGTTTTATTGTTCTTTAAACTGAGTATACATGTTCTCATATACCCTTGTAAATGGATGATTTAAAAATTTGATTTATTTTTCCAAAGAGATGGGTTCTTTATCATTTCCTTTCACCTCTTGAAATTCTAACGTTCCTATCTTCTGATGATAGCCTTTGCCCAGAGTCAACGATGAAAAAACCTCAAGATGCAGCATTTCCAGACTCAAACATGAGGCTACCATAGAGCACAAAATAAACAAATAAAATAAAAATCAAGAAAAAAAAAATCTGTGGTTGAATGATTGTTAAAAGTTGGCCCACACGTTTGGCCTGCCATGGCCTGGCCACTCAAGGCCTTTTACTATTTGAATCCAGTCTTTCTAAGAATATTCTTCAGAACTTCCCCATGGGTCTCTTTCTGTGTTAAATATGGATCCCTGGGCAAGCCTACATTTTCCACCTTTGTGCTTTTGGTGATCTTATTCCAGTTACCTGTATTTTCCACCCACCTGATGATTGACCATCCTAGTATGACCTCTTCTGGGAAACCACGGTGATAATCTCATAGCCTCAGTGTGCAGTGTTCTGGCCTTTTCCTGAACTCTTTAACAACGGCATTTTTAATTTTTCTAGCAGTTAACCTTGTGTGCCTTCTAACACCTGCATTTTCACTAACCTGATTCCTTTTCCTCCCAGGCACAGAGCTGGGCTGCATTTCTACCCTCCCTTGTAGGTGGTTGCAGCCACATGATTGTGTTCGGCCCAAAGGAATGCAGACAGCAGGAGCATCTACCTTGTCTGGCCTGGCTCCAGCACCTCCCACAGAATCCTCCAGGTCCGGCCCGCTTTCTTCTCTCATTAGTGTTTGCTTAGCATGATCCTAGGGAAGCCCTTTTAGCGCTCTGGGAAAATGCGGACCCATATCAGGAATCAGTGAGCTTGTTCTGGAAAGGGTGAGATAAATATTTTAAGGCTTCTTTAAAAATGTAAAAATCTTTCTTAGCTTCCAGAATTGAGCTGGATTTGACCTGTGGACTATAGTCTCCTGATCCCTCCTCAGAGTGGAAAGAGCCCGAATTTCAGAATGTCTATGTAAAGCAGAGTCTTCCTGCCCCACTGCCTCCCATTCCCCAGGTTATGCAACTGACTCACTTGGATTATGATGGGAATATTTGTTACTAGGCTTAGCTTTCTCTGAACTATACTTCTGGGACCTTCCAGGGTTGAATGCAGTAAAGAGATAATATCTACTTGGTTAATTTGAACCAAGTAGAGTTCCATATTCAAGAAGTTGGGGCCCATTCACTCCAGTCAGTCTTCTTCACTACAAATTTGCTTACACTGGAAATACCTTAATTGCTACTCCACTTGGTGTAGTCCTTGTCTAGGAAATCATCATAACCAAACAATCTTCCCAGGGCAGAGTAGCCTGCTTTAAAATCCTGGCTTTGAAATCAGGCAGAAGAAATTGCCAAGTGGGAGAGAGAATCAAGAGGAGAATCTGAAAGAACAAAGAAAGATGTGTGCTTCACCACATAAATTGAACCTGCAACACGTATGGAAACTTCAGGTATATGTGACTCATATGTAGTATCAGTGTTTTCTGCAAGACTCCTAACTTTCTTCCTTTTCTTTTCCACTTTTTGAAATAACCCACATCTATGAATTTTCTTTCTCTTTTCTATATTCTCAGTTCTTATTGATGCATAGAACTCACTGGAATTGACACGCCCAGGCAGCCTTGGGGAGCAAGTCAGAGTGGTGTAATGAAAGGTTCCAGAAGGAACATGCCTCACCACAGCCTGGTTCCCTGAAACATGTTGCCAAGATGATGTAGTTCTCATGTGAGAAAGCCCTCCTTCACCTGTATCAACGTGTTGTCCCCCCTACAACAGCAGATTGGGTTTGTTTTGACCCTGAGTAAGTCGTTACTTCCTTTCCTTTGCTGACATTATCTTTTCTTTGTTCCTTGAAGCTACAAATTACCTGAAGGGTAAATTTTTTTTTTCTCCACACACTCAGTCTTCACTTAATCGTTCATGTATAAAACTTGAGAGGCACAAGAGGAAAAACCACCACTAAAGAGCCACTAGGCTCTTGTACCTGTTTCTGTAATGCACTTCTAGAACCAAAGAAATGAGGTATCTTTTTGATTTTGATATAAAAAGCAGAAGAGAAAAGTGATAGCTTTCCTACAGTTATCTTAGAAAAAGAGTCCTCTGTGTTTTGGGCTCCCATCCTCCTATCTCTGGAAGTATATTCATACCCATATCGTTTCCCTGGAATAAGCCATAAAATAGACCATAATTCTCAGTAACCACAAATAGTGGACTCTGAACAACTTATTTAGATGTGAGCTTTGACCCTACCAGCCCCCTTAAATATCTGGTCAGTTAGTGTGAATAAAATATTAGTAACTCATTTGTTAACTTTTGCAGGGAAATAGCATTTCACTCAGACCTGTGAAAATTGTCACTGTGGGACTTCAAGAAGCTACAGAACCCAACTGAATACAAACTGAACTCCTTTCTGGAGGTAGACCACACTAGATCACACTGTCCTGGTGGGATCACACTTAGTAGCTGCAGACTTCAGTTGCCTGTTTCCCAGGCTAGGACACAGATGTCCCAGGCTTGAGTCAATGCCTCCAGAAACCACAGGTGGGGTTGATGAAGGGTGCGGAGACAGTGAAGACTAGCTTTCACCATCCCATGAATGAATGAGTGCTGGTCCAGTTTGTTTAGGTTAGGCTAGAATGACCCAAAGGGATAGAATAGATTTCACTTGCTGTTTGATCTTCTTATGTCTTTCTTCTAATGCAATTATTTAAAATATAACTCAATGGAAAAGAGTCTGATTGCTCTAAGCTTCTTGAAGTGTTTATTTCATAGGAAAGCTTTTCCTTATTTCAATAATTTTTGGGGATTTGTAGCATGATATTATCCTGCCCCACCACCACTCCAAAAAAAAAATCAATGAAAAGATGAGCAGCTTTAAATTTTGAGTATCTGAAGAAAGGCCTTGGCCCTTGTGAAATTTTGTTTGAGAAAATTCATAGAAAGGGAAAGCAACCATGTTCTTAGAAAGTGCCTTATTTGAGACTCAATTGGGTCCGTTTTGAGGTTATTCTGGGAGCTGGGTACATTTGTTCTCTCCTTGAATCACAGATTCTGACATGTGATTTTACAAGTTCTTGGCTGTTTTCTAAAAATTGACAGGCATACGGAAAAGTTAATAATTCAGTGAGTGAAATATGCTTATGTCTGCAAACAACAGAGATGAAAAAAGGCACCCTATTTTTACTGTGACTCTTCTTAGGCGTATTAAAAATGCAACCCAAATTGACATAGAAAAGGGGCAAAAGATTTTGGCCCTTAAATCTTCTCGGCAGTTTCTCATTGTCATCCAGCTTTCATTTTCCTTAGGAGGAAACAATTTGAAGTCCAGCTTGTGACCACTATGCCTTATATTGTAGAACCTCTAGAATTTAAAAAGGGATAGAACTGTTTTAGAAAAACGTGGCTTTTGTGAAATACAGCCATATTTCACAAAGACGGCGATTTCTACATTACTTCTAATTTAAAGAGAAATTTAAGGGTGATTGAGAAATGATAGCAATGTCTTTTACAAATGCATAGATATAAATCAGATCTGACATCTTTTAAGGGGACATGAGTAGGACTTACCTAGCCACCAATACTTACTTTCCTTATTTTCTGTAATTCTTCGCAATGAAATTCCAGTTATATTTGGAAAGTAACTGTCAACCTATACACAGCCTCATAGCCCATAAAAATTATGCCATCTTCAAACTAAAGATGAACACTATCTTCCAGAGCATGAAAAGTCCCATTGCTAGGGTTGCTGTTCTATCTGTCCGTAACTGGAGAGAAAACTACTACCAGAAGCCCAAACTTAGGTAGATCATTTTTGAAGGAATATATAAATTCATCGAAAGAAAGAAAACCATTAATGCTGACAGACTTTGCTGTAAAGCAGTGGGACAGGAATGGATTCTTTTCCCCCTGGGAACATGGATTTCCTTTGCCTAAAATCCTTGTTTCTCCATCTTTGCATAGCTACTTCCTTCCTGTGGGGAGCTCAGCTTAAAGGTCGTCCTGGAGTCATCTTTCTGACCAATCAAGCTAAGTAGATGCCCTATTATATAATTACCTACATAGGGCTTATCAGCAACTGATATTCTTGGGTTTTGTTTGTTTAATGTCAACCTCCTTCCATTCGAAGGGCATGAATTTTGTTTTATCCATGTTGTAACCTGGCAGGTTACCTCTTCCAAAGATAGGTTGACATCTTAACCCCAACACCTCAGAGTGACATTATTTGAAATAAAAGTTGTTACAGATGCAATTAGTTAAGATGAGGTCATATGGAGTTGGGTGGGCCCTTAATCCCAAAAGACTACTGCCTTATAAGAAGAGAGAGACAAAGACACAGAGAGCATGGTATGAAGACATAGACACATGGAGAAGATGGCTGTGTAAACACAGAGGTGGAGATTGGAGTTTTATTCCTAAAAGCGAATGAATGCTTGGGGATACCAGGAGCTGGGAGGGGAAAAGAAGGATCCCCCCCTAAAGCCTTTGGAACTTTCCACCCTCTTAGCCAGTGGCCAAATATGTCCCTTAAAAATGAAACTAAAGAAGATGGGATTTTTGCAATGAAAACCATCTGTATAGCAAATGGGCCAAAACATACCATTCTATTGCAGTTCTCTGGTTTGGCTTGAAATAATATTGCTATAATTTCATCAGAAATATTTTGAGGAAGAATTTTACCATAATGCTGTGCTCATATTACTATAAATTTGCAAGTTTCAGCTAGCATATTTAGTAATATAAAAATGCATTACAGATGTATATATACATACATATATATTTGCTTTTTCCTTTTTTTTGTAGTGACAGGAGCATACCTTTGGGGCACTGGATGGAATCTGATAGCTAAACTAAAGCCAATTCCAGTTTTAAGAAGAAATTTTCATGGTACTTCCAGATAGGCAAATTAAAAAACAGGATGAAACAGTGTCAAAATGATGAAGAAAGTTTATTAATGTACATTATTATTTGGATTATAATTTATATTAGAATTTGGATATTAATTTACAAGGTCTACATGGCCAAAATGGGTAATAGCTCAGAAGCACAAATTCAAAATTTACTTATTGCTAATATTGATTTTAAGTGATCGCTTTTTAAAAAAATCTGTATTCTCTTGAAAACCAATCATATATATGTATATATGTATAGATAGGTGTGTGTGTGTATGTGTGTGTGCATGTGTGTGAAATCATTACTATTTGGGACCTAAAAATATTATATTAGGCATTCTTTTGTGAAGCTCCAATAACCTTACTATTTATACTGCATCTCTCTTTATGACCCCATGGTAAGCATCTTTATTGATCCCTTGGTGCTTTAAGAGCAATTTCCTTTGGAGGCATATTGTCCTGTTGCAGTTTTCTCTCTGTCTCATCTGGACACAATACATAGACTTACGCACAAAAAAGCATAGGGAGGTATTGAAAGCAAAGAGTCGTGTGCAGGGTCTGAGCATGTTTCCTGTCTCATAGGAAGTGTGCACATCATGACTTGTCGTCTATAGTGTCTAGCTTAGTGTCTCCTCACTTCCTGGAATAAAACCAAACTAAGCAAAACAATAAAAATGACAACTTTTCTGTGTTTGGGAATTCCAAACTCTTATTACTGGAATGTTAAATCTTTCAGCTCTACTGGCCATTGTGCTCTCCAACATTCACAGTGGTTTTTATGGTATATTTTTTCAAACATAGTGCTTCTTAGTACACCCCATATATTACACTTTATTTTAAATGTTATAATGAAACTCTACTCGTCCTGTGTCAAGAGGAAAATATTGACTTATTCAAATTACTTCAGTTGTTATTTCTGTAAGTCTTTTGGACAAAACTCATTCTCCTTTAAATATTAATTGAGTTTTAGATGTAGGCAAATGCAGGGAAATAAATGATATGAAAACAATCCTTAGTTTATCCCGTGACTTCACCATTCTTGCCCTCTACTTGTTGGTTCAATGTTTCCCAAATCTGATGCATAAGTTTCAAGTTGGCTTCTCTAAGAAACCATCCCATATAGAAATGAGGTTCTATTTTATCAGCATTGTTATTACTAACTATATGACTATCACTACTTTTCAATTTGTAGAAAATCCAGCATTATCTGCCAAGTTGGGAAGATGTCAAAAGCGCATTGATTGTGTAAAAGTTGGAAAGATGTCAAAAGCTCATTGATTGTGTAAGTGAGAATCACTTTTTCAGTTATAGATGCATTTTAGGGACGTGGGTCTGGGAAGAGCTTCTGTGTCAGAAGCTTCCACATTGCATAGATCAATAAAATGGTACAGATACAGAGGCCTGGGAAAATCAACAAAAACCTCAGCTTTTCAAACCAAGCCAAGGGTGCCCCTTCCAGCGTGACCTTGTGGGTAAGATGTGTTCGTAGTAAAGGGACAAACAGGAGCTGGAGCATGGGGTGAGGCGACTGTAGGTGGGTGTGTGTGTGTGATGGAGAGAGGTTTCACTAGTAAATCATTTAGCAGCTTTTTTAAAAAATCCGAACAAATTCAGCTTCTGGAAGCAAATGCAAAATTATCATAAAATTTAGGATGAAAACATTTTAAAGTCATTTTCTGTTTGGAGCAGAAATTCACAGAGTACAAATTTCATTCAGCCTTCAAGAAACATCTCAGAATTACCTAATCTAATGTCTTCATTATACTGGTAAGGAAATAAAAGCGATTTACCAAGCGGCTAGAATCCAGATTTTCTGACTGCTAGGCTTTATATCTCATTCATAGCTTTTTTGAGGAAAGAGGAAATTCGGAATTAACACTTATGAAATTGCATCCATGGGTCAGATACAGTGATAGCTGCCAGACGTTGTCACTGTGGTGAAGGGTGAAGCCCCCAGTCAGAATTCCTCAGTGGGAAATTGGTTCTACCTCTTATTACCTGCGTGACTTTGGACAGGTCACTTACGTTCTCTAATTCCTAGTTTTTTCATGTATAAAATAAGGTCATAAGTGAACCTTCCTCACTGACAAGGATTAAGTAAGATAATCTTTGCAAAAGGCTTAATAGAGCTTGGTACATAACTGTTGGCTCAATGAATACTGAATTTAAAAAAGAGGAACAAAAACCTTTGCCTGTCACAGGGGTGGAGAGGATTATTTTATGCCTCTTTTACACATGAGAAAAATTAGGATCGAGTAAAATTCAGTAATTCTCCACTGAGTTGTAAAACCAGAATGTGAGGTTGTGTCTGTTTGAACCCAAACTTCAGGCTGTGTCTGCTCTACCACAATGCGCTTCTAAGAGCCACGAGGAGCTGGAAAGAACTCAGAGACCATCCACCTTGAAAGCTGGCTGCTGTGCTCATGCTGAGTTCTGAAAGCCTTCTGGCAGTTTCCCAGCAATTCTGCAAATCTGCGAAGCTCTGAACTAGGTGCTGCCCATTGGCAGAAGCCAAAGAATATTCAGGTGATGGTGCAAATATCACTCAACACTGAAGTCTGGGATGTAAGCTTGGCTTCCTTTAGCTAATGACCAGTCCATTCTCAAGAACAGGGGCTGTGTCCTCTCTTTCTGCAGAAAGGGCTCACCCCATGCTCAACACTGTGAGCTCGCTCTGTGTCAGCTCTGCCCATACAGGAACCTTGCCCAGGTCACTTACCTCATCAAGGCTGGATTAGGACAGATCCTCAGGCCACACCCCCACCCAACTATCCCAGACTCCTACACTGGGACCCTGAAAGATCCACTTTTATGTAAACTTTTCACTGAAGTAAAGCTTAGATCAGAAAAAAAGTGCAGTCCTGTCATCACACACTTCAATTAATTTTCACAAAGGGAACACAGTCTCAAATCCAGTAGTGGGGCATTTCAGGAGATAGTCCCTTCTAGGTCACCACACATCCTAGGCACCGCTCTCCCAAGATAATCACTATATTCTGAGTTCTCACATCATAGCTTACTTTGGCCTATTTTTGAAATTTATATAAATGGAATCACAGTGTGTGTTCTTTTGTATCTGGCTTCTCTTACTCCACAGTATGTTTGTGAAATTCACCTCTGTTATTACATATAGTTTATTTTCATTGCTATATAGTAGGGGGCGGGTCAATGTCCTGTTTTGTAAATAAAGTTTTACTGAAGCACCACCAAGCTCAGTCGTTGCTGTATTGTCTACAACTGCTTTCACGCCACAATGGCGGAGTTCGGTGGCGACAGAGACTGCGTAGTCGTCAACACTGAAATATTTGCTATCTGGCACTTTACAGAAAAGAAAGTTTGCCGATCCCCGCTCTTTGGTATCCAATCACAGCATTTCTTTATTCGTTTTTGCCCCAAATAAACATTTTGAGTTTTTTTTATTATTTACTACAAAATGATTTTGAACTGTTTTTTTCTTTGCATTTGATGCTATTTCAGTCAATTATTAACAAAAATAATATCCATTAATTTTAACTCCTTAGACATTGCAGAAGTATCCACAGTAAAACTAATATACTTTCTCCTTTCCCTGCTGCGTAGTCTCTTGCCCTTAGGTGCTCACTCTTAACAATTTGTATTTTAATTATCTGTATATAAATGTATAAATATGCCTGTAAGTGATGTGAGTCCCACTTTGATAAAGAAGACATATAACAATTTTTCTTCAAGTTAATTGTTAGTTTGAAGTTCTATTGCGTCAGTTAGATGGTCCCTCAGTCTCGGTTAGTGTAGAATACGCTCCCTTTTCCTGAAGTTATGTCTATATTTCAGAGGGTTTTATGTAGTACCAAGAAATTGGGTGAGTAGTCAAGCATGGGCAGCATACACGCCTTGGTAACCACAGTGATAGTGAGACATCTTTCACTCTTTCTGGGCCTTGGCCACCAGTCCCCACAGGTGTGTTGGTCCCTGTTGTCAGACCCTGTCGGGTGCGGTGGTTCAGTGCTTGAGCCTTGGCAGTCTCTGCCAGGCTGCCTGAGGCCCTACCAGCTCTGGGCCACTATAGCCGTTTCCTCCGTGGACTTTTGCCAACTTCCTTGGCCTCCACCAGGAAACTGAGGCCCGATTTTCCTCTGGTCGTAGGTCCCACCAGACTCACTGGAATTTTCCACTTGCCCAGGGTCTATCTGTGGCTTCTGGCATCCACCCTGCTCTTCTGGGCTCACCTCCAACACTCATCACTCTCCTTTCAATATAATTGTCTCTCTCCAAGCTGGGCACATCTCCTCTCCAACCTTCTGTGAGCATCCTCGTACAGGGTTTTATATGCTTGTATTTTTATCTCTGTCATCCTCTTTCTCAAAGCCTCAAATGTTTGCAAATTTGACTTTTTGGAAACTAATTGCTGAGATGATTCTTTTGCTTACCCACACCTCATTGGGTTCAAAAAGCCCAGAGCAGCCCAAGGGCCTGAATGAGAGTAGGGGTAGAAAGAGGTTAAAAAGTGAACTACTAGAAAAAAAATATTATGGTCAATATCTCATATTACTATCTTACCACAAAAATAGGCACCTCTGTAGAGGAGTTATTTTAATTTTGCCTTTTTTCCCCAAATTGGGGTTATGCAATATATCAAAATGTAACTTGCATTTTTTAACTTCATAAAACTTGGACAAATACATACATACATGCACACACATATGTTTCATTATTTGTAATGGTTTCACAGTAGCATTCGTTCAGTTATGTTCCTTATTGATGGATGGCCAGGTTGTTTTTGTTATTATAAATAATAATAATCATAGCCAACATTAATTATGGTTTTAAAATGACCAGACAATGTTCTAAGCACTATCTCATTTAATGTTAAAACGACCTCCATGAGATAGTTATTACTGTTGCTTCATTTTTACAGATGAGAAAATTGAGACATGTAAGGATTAAATAACTTACTTAAGGTCACAGCAAATTAGGATTTGAATCCAAATGAGTCCATCTGGAGAGGCTATGTTCTTCCCCACTACAGAGTTCTGCCTTCCCTTCCCTAATTAGCATACTTGTACATGTGTTTATATACATTATTTTTATTTCTGTCCAGTAACTACCCAGAACTGAGAACGTGGGCAAAGTTTCCTTGCACTTTTATATCTTAAGATATGTTGGCAGATTACTTTTGGACTGAAGCAATTTACAGAACCACCCCTAGCATTCAGGAGTAATGATTACTCCCAAGCCTTACCAACACTAGACCTCAGGACTTATTTGAAGTTAAATCGTGCAGGCAGGAACATTGACCCTTCACCCCTAAATGATGACTGGGTGTTTCAATTTTCATTCCCTCATTACTAATGTGAATGTCAAACATCTTAGGTTTATTGTCCCTTTGTATTTCCTCTGCTGTGAATTGCCTGTTCGCTACTATGATTCTTTAATTAATCTCAAGAGCTCTTTGTGTACTAGGGATATTAAGCCATTGTTTTATATGTGTTGTAAATATTTTCTCTTAGAAGATCATCTGTTCTGTGCTTCCTACTACATGAAAGTTATACACATTTATTTAACTGACTCTTCCCATTTTTTTCCTTTATAAACAAGCTACAGAGTAATCTATAGCAGAGTTTTTTAAAACATGTATTCGGTTATTCACCTTTGGTTTCCCATCTGGCCAAAAAAAGCTTTCCTCACTCCACAGCTATACAAATATTTTCCTAATTTTTCTCTAATGTCTTTATGCTGTTCCTTGTTTTGTATTTAGTTTCTTTTTCTTTTTTTTTAAAGATTTTATTTATTTATTTGTCAGAGAGAGAGAACACAAGCAGGCAAAGAGGCAGGCAGAGGGAGAAGCAGGCTCCCTGCTGAGCCAGGAGCCTGATGTGGGATTTGATCCCAGGACCCTGGGATCATGACCTGAGCTGAAGGCAGCTGCTTAACCAACTGAGCCATCCAGGTGTCCCTTGTATTTAGTTTCTTAATATGTCTGGAACTTACTTCTGGATATATTATAAGACAGGAGTTGACATTATTTTCTTTAAGTATAGCTAATTATCCCAGTCCAACTTATATTTACTTTGAATTGTATGTATAATTAATATTATAGATCCTTCCCCAAAGGTACCTACTCCCTGATACACTTGGATCCAAACCCTACTCTTTTTCATTGATCTGTCAGTTTTGATTCTGCTTTGATTCTCATCACTTTATAGTGGGTTTTGATATCTGTTAAATGAAATACTTCCCTCACTTCTGAACTATGAAATGTTCTGAACAGAACTATGAAGTTCACTAGATATTTCTCTTCTCTAGATATTTAACAATATCACAGTAGGCCATGATGCTACTTCTTACAAATTTTTTTAAAAGATTTTATTTATTTATTTGAGACAGAGAGTGAAAGAGAGAGAGAGAGAGAGAGAGAGAGAGAGAGAAAGAGCGCAAGTGAGCATGAGCCAGGGGAGGGGCAGAGAAGCAGACTCCACTCTGAGCAGAGAGCCTGATGTAGGACTTGATCTCAGGACCCTGAGATCATGACCTGAGCAAAAGCAGATGCTTAACTGACTGAGCCACACAGGTACCCTAAACTGGTTTTTTCATGAATGAAGACATGCAACTTCTTTTAGGTAAATGAAGTTCTTTATGTCTGAAAACTTACACCATCTGACATCATTCAAATTTTGTCAAATAACATTATCAATGAATTGACCTTGAATTTGTATTAAAATTAGCATTTTTTTTCAGCTTTAGATATTGCCCAAGATCCAGACAATAGAAAATTAGCCAATTAGGGAAAGAAAGCTACCAGATTTAAGACTGATAAAGATCTTTATCTCATTTAAATAGAAACAGTTGAGTTTAACAATAATTTAACTGAAAAGTTAAATACTTACTCTTCTAATAATGCAACATTTATCATTGCTGTCTCTTCCCCCATCACCCTAACTTTTACTAATTTGCATCTAGCTTTAATTTGAAAATGTATAAAGATACAGAATGCGTCGCATGGTTTTTATTTCAAGCTTCATTAAGGACAAGGAAAGTTGAAGTTTATTATTCTTTTTAATGCCAAGATCTTAACTAATTCTATATTGAACTTCATGGGTGAGTCAGTACTTAGGATTTTTTTTTTTTTTTTTAAAGATTTTTATTTATTTGACAGCGAGAAACACAGCGAGAGAGGGAGCACAAGCAGAGGGAATGGTAGTGGGAGAAGCAGGCTTCCCGCGGAGCAGGGAGCCCGATGCGGGGCTCGATCCCAGGACCCCTGGATCTGACCTGGGCCGAAGGCGGACGCTTAACGACTGAGCCACCCAGGCGCCCCAGTACTTAGGATTTTTGACTAGGTCATTTTTGTTTGTAAATGCAGCTACATCAGCGTATTTCTCTAGATGTAATAGATATTTATATCTATATCTATATCCATGTTCGAGCAATCAAAATAGAACCATTCTGCACATAGCATATTACTAATCTATAATCTGGAATTGGCACAACAATGATTCATGTGCTGTAATACGCGTTACTGCTTCCTACAAGCTTTGAAAAACTTTATTTTGGGAAGAATTCTGTCTCCATATCCCCCACAGTAGATTTCTGCCCTCATTTCCTTTGTATTTATTCTGGGTGGTGTTTGCAAGACTATGAGGATCTATTTTGGTTGGGGACACTGTTCTCTTCCCAGAGGAGGAAGTGAGAGCGCTGTGCTTTGTCTCCAGCTCCAAAGCTGTTAGACAGATCAGACAGGGAGCTCTGTCAGCCAGGCTCCAGGAAGGGTTCTCTCTTCTGATGGAACAACTAAACAATTGTCACTATTCACAATGGGTCAAATGGAGAAATATTCTTAGAACAATAAGAAAAGGGAAAGTCGGCCACTAGGCAGGAAAGAAGGCTTTCAAGCAACATCAAACTTAAAGAATGTGAATATCTTTTAAATGTAAGCAGTTTACCATATCACTTCTCCAAATAACAATACCAAGAGTGCTTGCCATGTGCCCGGCACTTGACAGACCCTATTATCTCTAATCTCATATCAACCATACCAGACAAGTATTCTCCCTCTCTGACATGTGAAGAAACCAAGGTCAGAGAGGTTGTAAGAACTTCTCCGTGGATGGTAAATGTGGAATTCTAACCCAGACTTACATAATACAACTATTATATAAGAATCTACTTCTTTTTTTTAAATTAAAAAGTAGATGAGAAGTTTGCAATTTTTGAGGAGAATATCTATAGTCTTACAAAAAGCACAAAGCATTGGGGGGCTCATTAATACTTTATGTTCTTTTCCTTTTGAGTTTCCATGAATACTATGAAGGTGATAGGAACCTGAAGAAAATTTGGGAAAGCTGTGTGTGGTGACAAAATAGTCCCCTTGATTGTCACGCATATAATTATTCTTCCTCGATCCCTCTCAAATTCTGCAAAGGACACGGAGGATGAACTCTTCCTTGTTTACAGCAACTTCAAGTCTTACAAACAAGTATGTAAAGATCTAAATTATTAATAACTATCATACTAATTTTCAGCACCACTATTGGGTTATCTACTGTACACATGTAATATATGCATCTGAAAAAGAATGGTCTCTTGTCAAATAATTGGTCTTCTTTCCGTTAGAGTTTTAGTATTTTATCGAATGTTTCTTTTAAGTGCCAGATCAATGAAACAATTCTTTATCCTAATTTCACATAATTTACAGTAGGTGAGAAGGGAAAATAATGGATCTAAAAGTGAGGTATGCATTGGATTGCTTTTGGATATGTAGTAATATACTAGACCACATCAATAATTGACTTAATGAATGACATAATGAATGTTGAAGTTACTAGTTGTCTGGTTACTTCAAGAATAAAAACACAAATGATTTTACAGTTCTTTGCTAACGTCTTAGGTTCCACTATGCCCTATCTGGGCATACTCAGCATGTAGGTGGACCAAGGGGCTATTTATATGGTATTATGGGTAGTTCTTTTTCTGGCTGCCAAGTACTATGCCTGCATTGGAGATTTCCTGGTCTTCAACATTGGCCTCCCCCCAGTTTTAGTATCTACCTGATGCTCTCATTAGCTCTAGTTGATAACATTTTCATAGATCAGTTAGCCACTCATTAATTAGCATCACAGAAAGCAGGATTCTGGGTAAAAAACAAGATGGAAGACAAGACGTATGCTGTGAAGCTAGGATGGTGAGGGTGTGGCGATGGCTTTTGGAACTCTGCTCAGGGCACTGAACATGAGAAGGACGGAGTAGAATGGAGGAGAGAAATAGAGCATGAAAAGAGAAATGTTTCCCCAAAGAGGAGGTTGAAGCCTTCCTCATTCTTTTACCTAAGGTTCCCTAAAGTCAATTGCATCTATTAAAATGATCAATTTACAGAACACACCAGACCTTGACATGGCTGCTATGCATGCCTATAGTCTCTTCAGAGGGAAACCACTAAATCCACAGCACTTGTTGAGGAAGTTATTCTAGGAAGTTCCTCAGGCATAAGTGGCCAGGTTTTGCTCCACATCAGCCTCCTGCGCACAGACAATTTGACCAGGGTGGGGGTACCTAGATGGCTCAGTTAAGTGTGGGACTCTTGATTTAGGCTCAGGTCATGATCTCAAGTGTTGTGAGATGGAGCTCCACACCAGGCTGCATGCTCCACACAGAGTCTGCTTGAGATTCTCTCTCCCTCTTTCTCTGTCCTTCCCCCTGCTCTTTCTAGATAAATGAATAAATAAAATCTTTAAAAAAAGAATTGGAATAGGGTATATACCTAACCCAAAGGCAGATAATCTAGTCAGACCAACAGCCTCTGCAGTGGTCTGACAGCAAAAACTCGGCCTCCTAAAAGTAGCCAAGATCCTACTAGAAGGTCTATGATGTCAACAGTATTTTCATACACTAGGAGTTGCTTTTCTCACTGTTGGACATTTGCACTGATGCTGGTGCAAAGGCAGTGGCGAGTACGTTAGCCCAACGCAGAGTGGTGGCGACAAACTATACCATCAGTCATTGCAGCATCCATGTAGTGCCATCCACTCATATTTAAAACAGGGAAAAAAAGCCAGTGTTCTTTAAGAGAGTCCTGAATGAAGCAATAAACATTACCCATTTTATTTAATGTCAATCTTTGAGACCATGTTCTGTCTGATACCACGGGAGTATGTGAATGCACTAACGCTGCCTACCGCACTGTGTGTTGTCTCAAGGAAAGGCACCTGGGAGATGACTTGCAGGCTGAACTAGCCAGTTTTTAAGTGGAACACTATTTGTACTTGAAAGAACAACTGACAGACAAACTGTGGTTCTTCAGACTTTGGCATCTGGCAGACATTTTCTTGAAAATGAACAAAGTATGTCTGTCATTTCAAAAAAAGACTTGGCAGTATTTGTTGTGAATGATAAAATTTGAACTTTCAAGTGAAAATTAGAATTTTGCAAAATTTGTAGCTGCCATTTTGAGCTTGACAGCTTTCCAAAACTCACATATTTTTTTGTTCTGATGAGATTGGTGATGATGTTAACAGATGTCATTTTCTTGATGCCGTATAAAGACATGCATAATCATTTATAAAATCTGCATATCTCTTGAAGCCAATTTTCCAGATGACCAATACTTAATATTACAAAAGCAATGCATAAAATATTTGTTTAAGATATAAGATATATGGATGAATGTTTTTTAGATAAATGAATTTTAGTGCAACTATGCAAATTTTGTTAATATAATTTATGACTTCCTGTTACAACTAACCTTTAAGAAATTACTTCTAGGGCGCCTCGGTGGCTCAGTTGGTTAGGCGACTGCCTTCTTCTCAGGTCATGATCCTGGAGTCCCGGGACTGAGTCTTGCATCAGGATTCCAGCTCCATGGGGAGTCTGCTTCTCCCTCTGACCTCCCCTCTCATGCTCTCTCTTTCTCTCTCTCTAATAAATAAATAAAATCTTAAAAAAAAAAAAGAAATTACCTCTTGTTGAGTTTTGATATAGTACCAAAGAAGAATATGCATTAATTATCTGGAAAAGATGTTAAAATATCCTTCCCTTTTCTAAACATGTCTGTATGAGGTCAGATTTTCTTCATATACTTTAATAGAATACATAATGCAATGAATTGAATGCAGAAGCAGATGTGAAAATTCAGCTATTTTCTTTTAAGTCAGACATTAAAGAGATCTACAAAAAAATGTAAAATAAAGTTATTCTTCTCCTTAATTATTTCCATTTCAGAAAAAAATTATTTTTCCAGAAATATATTACCTATATTAACAGGTAATAAGTTTAGCATTATTTTAAGTGTATTAATAAATATTTTTTAAATTGCTCAGTTTTAATTTCTAAGATGACAAACAGCAATTGATATAATTCACATAAAAAAAAGTTCTTTGAGTCCCTCAATAATTTTTAAAAAATAAAAGCAGGTTGAGACCCAAAAGTATGAATTACTGCCTTTATCCCTGTCTCTTCTTAAAAAAAGGTAGGTAAGTCTAAGAGGCCATATTTTTGTCTTCAATGCAAAAAAAAAAAAACAAAAAAATCCCCCAAAAGCCCAAAAAACAAATACAAAAAATTTATAAATGCCCAAAGGAAATTTTTGTTTTAAAGTTGAAATCAAAATTGCAGGTTACATGTTTGAAAAGTAAACTAGAGATCCACATATCCAAAATATTTCCTAGTATATTGATATTTTAGCTAGGAGTCCCGCATAGCATCTGAATGGAGAGTCAACTATTAGGTTATATTTAAACGAAGACAATAATTGCATAAACATGTGTAACCATTAGAAGTACAAAATAAGTCATCTAATTTGAATCAGTGGGAGACTTTCATATTTTGAAAATACATGTATTCTTTAATGCCCCATATTCAGTTACAAAAGGATTAGGAATTAAATAAACATCTTGTTTGCACTGTTTTAGTCGCATACAGTATTCAGATAACAAAAACAAAGCTAAATTTTGAAAAGTCACGCAACAAGCAGGTGCTTACCATTCCTTCAGAACATTTCCTAGTATGAGGAAGATTATATTTGGGTGAGAGTGGTAGCTTAACTTTCAGCCAAATTCTGTTAATTACAGTAAATTTCAGCAATGATTGATCTGAATTACCGAGCTTCCAAAATTTGTTCTGTCAAATATTACTCAAAATAGACTATTATCTCTGACTTAAAATAACTTCATTATTAAGATTTTTGTGTGTATACATATGATATATAAGATTTTGCATATATACACTATTTATAGTATATATGTACATACATACATATATTTATAATATATATGTGTGTATGTGTATATATAATATATATTAATATATACTAATACATATATTAAAAGAAATATCTGACCTGTAGCTTTGGGGTTTTGATGCAATATTGATGAAAGCTTTTCACTAAGAAGTAAGCATCCTTTAAAGAACAGAGATCCTCACAGACCTGAAGTGCTGACTTGTTTTTATTACTATAGTTATATTTCTTATACAAGGGAAAAACTAAAATTAATTTACAAACTAACTGCATTAACCGATTTCAGTAAAATCCCAGTTGACTAGGCTAGTTGCACATGATCCATGATGCAGCTTTGCAGAAGTTAAGCCGATGCCAGCAGCCAGCCCGTGGCTCCCACGACCACAGCAGGGCTCTTGTGGCTTGATATGCAGATAGTACTACTATCAAGCTGTCTGATGGCCATTCTCATCTGTGACTTTTTGTTTTAACCAAACTGTAGCAAAATCTTCCTATATACAGGATGTTATGATATCACGCTTCTTCACTCACATTCCTATTAGCCGGAACTCTTGGATTCAGTGGGCACTGGAGTCCTGGGACCATTCTCATTTTGACAGGGACCGCCCAAACGATCAATTATTTTTACTAGCTTTAGGAATGAAAACACAAAAACTTAAATATTTTATAGAGGATTTGAGTGACCTCTAGAGTGTGCCCTCAGAGTCCAGTTTAGGAAACCAACGCTTCAGATTAGAAAGCTTTTCCAAAGCTGCAGGAAGTACCCTGCCCACAGAGGAGGCATTCAGGGGTGATTTTACTGGAAATACACAAGCTTTTCAAAACCTTCAGAGCTGGCCCATTGAAAGGTCACCAGATGGAAAGCCACTCCTTGAAAGAAGATCTTTTTTTGGGGGGATAGTGAAATTTTACACATTGATTTCTGTTTTGTAAGAAGGAAGCGTATACCTTTCTCCATTAAAAATAGAAAGTCTCCATGTCAAGAACTCTTTTATTTGCTAATTTTCTATGAAATCACTACTTACTAATTTGTATAAAATATTGTTGTTTTATTATTTATATTATTAGATTATTTATTTTATAATTTTTTAAAGTTTTACATAAGATTCTGGCCAACATTTGTCCTATTCTGAAATCTAGAGCAGGAGTCAGCAAACTATACCAACTGTGAGTCAAATTTAGCCCACTGTCTGTTCTTCTATGAGTGAAGAATGTTTTAAACATTTTCAAAGGGTTGTTTAAAAAAAGAAAGAGAAAAGAAAGAGAGAAAGAAAGAAGAAAGAAAGAGAAAGATACCCCAATATGAAACAGAGAACGTATGTGGTCCATAAAACGCAAAATATTTACTATCTGGCCCTTTACAGAAAAAGTTGGCCAACCCTTGTGCAAAGCATTGCTTATCTTTAAAAACAAATCAGTCTTGTCTTAAGGAACCATCAACAGCATTCATATTCTGCCCTTATTCCCCTTGATCCTCTTTTATTTTTTGTTTACCTTTTCCACACTATCATATCGAAGGCTTTTAATATATTGCTACATTTGTTAAATGAATTCTACCATTCAGTCTTTTATTTTAAAAACAGGTGAGAAGGTGGGTCACCTGGGTGGCTCCGTCGGTTAAGTGACCAACTCTGGTTTTCTCGGGTCATGATCTCAGGGTCCTGGGATTAAGCCCTTCGTCCGGGTTCCCACTCACTGGACAGTCTGCTTATCTCCTCTCTCTGCTCCTTTCCTCCTGCTCACGTTCTCTCTCTCTCTAAAATAATTAAATAAATCTTTTTTTTTTTAAGATTTTATTTATTTGACAGAGAGAGAGAGATCACAAGTAGGCAGAGAGGCAGAGAGAGAGGGGGAAGCAGGTTCCCCACTGAGCAGAGAGCCCAATGTGGGGCTCGATCCCAGAACCCTGAGATCATGACCTGAGCTGAAGGCAGAGGCTTCAACCCACTGAGCCACCCAGGCACCCCAATAATTAAATAAATCTTAAGAAAAAAACAAAGGTGAGATACAAAAATCAAAACTGTAGGGGGTCCTGCATGGTGTAGTTGGCTGAGTCTGACTCTAGGGTTTGGTTCAGATAGTGATTTCACTGGTTTGTGGGATTGAGTCCCAAGTTGGGCTCTGCACTCAGTGGGGAGTTTGCTTGAGATTCTTTCTGTCTCCCTCTCCTTCTGCCCCTCCTATTGATTCCCTCTCTCTTTCTAAAATACATAAATCTTAAAAAAAAAAAAAAATCAACACTTTATTTCTATCAACTGGCAATAAATTGGAAATTGAAATTTAATAAAACTATCATTTGCAATTACACTAAAAATATGAAATATATAGGTATAAATCTAACAAAATAAGTGCAAAGATCTGTACACTGAAAAATATAAAACACTGATGAAAAATATTAAAGAAGATCTAAATAAAGGATTACAATACCCAGCACAGACAAGGATATAGATGAACTGGAACTCTCATATATTGCTGGTGGGAATGCAAAATAGTGAAGCCACCTAAGATAACAGTTTGGCAATTTCTTATAAGTGTATGGTTCCATATGACCTAGCAATACTATTCACTCAAGAGAAATGAAAACTTATGTTTATACAAGCTAATACATGAATGTTTGCAGTGACTTTATTCATAATAGCTCCAAACTGGAAACAACCCAAATATCCTTCAACTGCTGAATGAATATTTTATGCTAAAACAGATTCAAATGAATATATAGGGTGATTCAATTCATAAGGCATTCAAGAAAGGGGAAACTATAGGCACAGAAAACTAATGGCTGCCAGGTGGTGGGGGAGGGGTTGGCTATAAAAGGGCACAGGAGAATTTTTGGAGGAGATGGAACTATTTTAAACCTGGATTTGGGTGGTATTAACACATCTGTATGCCTTTGTCAAAACTCCCGGAACAAGATACCAAAAGGGTGAATTTTATTGTACATTAATTTTACCTTAATTTAAAAAATTTTCCAATAAAGAAAATACAGGATGTAAAAAAAAAAGGCAAACAGGACCTATTTGCCTTGAGCACCAACATTCGTTCTTTAATGTCTTTGATTTGCGTTCTCATTCTTTTCTTTAATAATTTAATAATGAAAAAGTGGTCACTAAGTTCAAGAAGTTTTGAAGTGACTTGAGGAATGTTTAACCTGAGCTCCGGGCTTCCCAGATGGAGTAAGTAATTGCTAAACTCAGAGAAAGACGACCGAGCATTAACCTCATTTTCTGAATCCCTTTTCTCAGGAATTAAAGCATGAATAATATTTGTGTGGTAAAATCTAAATGGCTTAATAATCTGTAAGCCTACAGAGAAATTCACTTTCAGAGCTGCAAATGGTTTATAAGCTTCATTAATAGTCCATTTTAAGTATGATTAAGTGCTTAGGATATTGTTAAGTACCCACGAATTACTTGTTGGTAACCTATGACGATCTCCTTCACCTGACTCAGGGAACACATTTAAGTAGCCCAAGAAATGTCATAATTGCTCACTAAGGAAATAAAATGTGGTGGGTAGGTATCTGGATCCTTTGTCATCTTCAACAGATTCTGTAGCAAAGAACATCTGAAACGAAGTCCTTGGGGGGAAAATGCCGTTGCTGAGGAAGGCGCACAGATTGCTGGTGGCAGGATTTGGTCATGAACATCGCATTTGAAAGATTTAAGTGAATTACGTTTTGTTCTCTGAAGGCAGATGGGTCCTCGTTGAGCGCTTCCTTAAGCGAAAAGTTAGGATCCCTGCCAAGTTCTCCACCCCCTCAGTGTCTCAGTTTCTTCCATTCCAGAGTTCTCGGCAGGAAGCAGGGGAGGGTCACCAGGAGAGGGAGGCTGTGGGGCACCCTTGGCGGTCTGAGGACTCGATCCGCGTGCCTGTGCGTGCCCATGCGCGTGCCGATGTGCGTGCCCATCGTCCCCAGAGACGCCTTGCCCCTTAAGGAGTGCCGATCCAGAACTTCCAGAACTTAGCTCCAGACGCCCTGGCAGTCATTGGGGCCGCACCCTGCACCTCCTTGGCATGTCACGTGCAATACTTCTTTTGACACTGTTTCCAGCTAACAGCTCTGTAGAGGACTTTGGGGACAATTGTGCCCTCCTGGCCTCTAGTAAAACTAGTGAAGCTCTCTGGGGACATAAAGGGCATTGCCGTCCCCAGCACTAGCAGAATCCTGCTGCCCGCCCACTAATCCTTCTCCGCAAACTCAAGGCATGATGGCCGGCCCTCCTCCCAACCCCCAACCCCCCACCCACCAAACTCAGGGCGTCAGCATAGGGCCTGCTGGGGCTGGCTCTGAGCTCCGTTCTTGCCCTGACTCCTCAGGCCGTCTTGGACATGAGTTCTCACACGCCCGGCCCCTCAGACTTTCTTCTTCCAAGTGTGCATGAGTCAGGGAGCCTGGGATCTCTGGGTCTGAAAGCACCCTCTACCGCATCACCCGCACCCCCATCCCATGACCACACCCCCTACCCTTGCCCCTGGGGGATCTTGACCTTTGGTGCTCTCCAAGCAGCCAGGCAGCTTGAAGTCTGAACTTTGGCTTGCACCCCAGAATCTTGTCTCCCCCGCAGGCTTAATGTTCCTACATTTGTTTTATAAACTTTCCCTCCAGCTCTGAGCTCTCAATGCGTTCTAGCCTGCCTGTTATCTTGGTCACCCAGCCAGGCTGGCAGAGTCCCTGAAGTCAGTGTCTTCATGCCTATTTCCCAAGTGTGTTCCAGCTATTTGAATGCTCCCCCGCGAGTAAGGTGAGTAAGCTGAGTAAGGCAAGGCTTGGTGATAGAGTTATGTGAGACAGGCCGGAAAAAAGAGCATCTCTTCTACCTGGCTCCTTTCATAGGTAAGAAAAAAGAGGGCCAAAAATAGTAACTGACTAGGCCAGCATCATTTTGGTTAATATAGAGCAAAGCTGCTTCCTTGCTGGGTATAGTATTCTCCATTTTCATTCAAAGAGCATTCACTGAGTGTCTACCTTAGGACATGTTATTACAATTTAAAAAATTCTTGAGTATGTAAGAGTTGCTAAAAAGATACAAAAGAAATATAATAAAGAGATGTTTTCAGGAACATTGATCTGATTAAAAAAATAAGAAAATACATACTAAGCGTTTTTAAATAATCCAAGGTTGTTTAGGCTTATGTGGTAATAAAAGTGGAGAAATTTTCATGAAATTCAGAAATAAGAACTATCAATTTGGGTTGTGATTCTCAGGGAAAACTCATGTCGGATGTACAGAAATTAACTGGAAGACAAGGTAGTTTTTCCGTAAGTTGAGAGTTGTGAGAAGGGTTTTCAAGTAGGAGAATTTGAAGTGTTTTGCTGGAAATCTAGAAGAGAAGGTCATACAGTTTGTGCAGGAACAAATTATAGAAAGCCTTGGGGGGTGGGAAACAATTATCAAAAGTGTTCAGCCGGCACTGGGGAGTCACCTAAGTGTTTAGCAGGACAGCATTCATGAGGAAGAAGATTCAAGAAGATGGATCCAGTAACACTACTTTGGGAGGCAATAGGAATGAAGAGAGTGAGAGCTGAGAATTGGTAAGGCAGGTTACCGAGCTATCAAAATAACCCTCACTTATAGAAGAGTCTTAAAGAAAATCAAGTATATCGTTTTCAAGTACTTAGAATAATGTGATCTCATGATTAAAACATAACTGTCTCCTTCCGTCCTGAGAAATCTGCTGAAGCAGAGAATTTAGATTGTGTGTTCCTACCATGAGGCTTTTATAGAAATGGATGAAGGTAATGCTCAAAAATAAATTGTTCTCAGATTAAGCTAACCACCTACTCCCCAAACACAACTTCTTTTTTATCTATCTTTTGTGTTAACATTTCTTTCACAGCTGGTACAAAATTAAACAAGACTAGTTTATGCTCCCACCATGAAAAATTCTCCATGAGTATATTCTAGGTTAATAAGCACTTGCTCCTCTATCAGGGGGTTAAAGATACAAAAAACAAACAAACAAAAAACAAAACACCAAAAAAAAAAAGCCAGAAACAACAAAAAGTGCAAAAATGAAATTCATTCTTAGCCCCGTTACTGCAACACCAACTGTTTCTCCTTTTCCATGTTCTTTTCTCCAGGCTTTGTTCATGTGCTGCTTTGTCTCTTTTCATGATGGTGAAACTAAGTTTTCCCATAACAAGAGATGTAGTAAAACTGACTCTCTTTACCCCTCACATCGCCATCATTATCTTACTATTATTAAATAAGAAATGCTGATCTTGGTAGATGGTGAGATGAAGTAGACAGACAATTGGTTTCCTTGCCTTTGAGCTCTTTAACATAAAGATCATGATTGTGGCATTTCCTGCAGAAAGCCGGATTCCAGCCAGCAGAGTGGTGTGCAGTTAACTGTCTTCTGCTCCAACTAGCTGACTAAGTGACAAAGGGCAGCAGCTGCAGTACTTTCTTTGTATGTGGGCTTGTGTGTCTGGATTTTAATTGCCAAGTTAGATGCTAATGTCTCTAGCGAGTTGAACATGAAGAGGGTTGCTATGTCTTATGGAAAACATAACCTACATCTCTGCATATAGATTTCAAAGACTTGAAACCCTTGCTATCTACTTCTAAGATGTTTCTGAGATGCAGTCATCATTATTGGAAAGGAATGTTTTAATATTAACTCCATTCATATTTGAATACAATTATGTTCGGAGTCTTGTTATATGAACTGTAATTGTTCACTTATTGATCAAGTCATTATCCCCAGTGAACCAGACTTGCCTGCCTGGAGGCCGTGTTCTAGGATGGACTATATTTAATCAGAGGTTTTGGATTTGTTTATTTTAGTAGCCCTTATTAGCAAAAGCTGAAACTTGAAAGTTGTCTAAATTCACTAACAGAATGTAGCTAGACTTCCAATTTGGTGATGAAAGCATAAAGAGGTCTTGATTCCCAATGATCTTTTGTATCTTGATTTGTATAAATTTACATAGACATCAAGATTTTTGTTTAAGTGTGACAGAAGCTGAAATGAAACGAGGTAATATTGTTTTCAGCAATTGAATACATGCTATAAAAACAAAAATGAATTCCCCCCCAAAAGCTAAAATTTTAAAATGCTTGATATAATTCCATTAAAGCAAAGGTATACTAGTATCATTTCTGCCAAGAAGTTCATTCCACTGCCAAAATGACTTTTGTGATATTTAAAAAAAACAAAGATCTATTTTTATAGTTCCAGTTTTTATTCCATTAACTGATACTCCATGTGATAGTTACTTCAAAAAAAAAAATCCAAACCAAAAATTATGTGTGTAGGAAGATTTTGTTGTAGTAATGGTCTCCACTGAGTATTAAAATGCTCACTATCTCATGTCAGATTTTAGGAAGAGATCAGCATTGTATACAGAAGAATTTATTTGCCACAAATTAATTTTTCTTGTACCTTGCTTTTTTAAATTCCATACTTTCTGTCCAAAAATTGTTTCTCAAGAATAAGGGTAATAATAAAGTAATTTATGGAATTTTCCACAAGGTAGATCTCAGTATATTCTCATAAAATCTTGTGAGGTGGTAAGTATTGTTTTCGTTTTTGGTGGGTCAGTACATTGAAGGTCAAGTAAATGAAAAAATCTCTTTAATTCTTATAACAAGTCAATGGAAAACCCATAATTTGAGTTCATGGCCGGCTTCCCAGTACATTGTTCTTTTCATCAGCCTCGTATGTCATGTGTTGATTGCAATGGAGCAATGATTGAAAGTCCCCACAAAGGTTACCTTAAAATCATTTTATTGCTTCAGCCAAAGTGTTTTGTCAAAGTCAAATGTGGTGATTTGTGCTCATGTGCTTACTCCAGATTGGTCCACCAGCAGTCTTGTTTGGCACGGTTTTAAAGCCGTGGCTCATAAGTGGAAACATGTGCTTCTCTCATCTCCTGTATCCACTCTCCCCTCATCCAGTATCCTCCCTCTCACTCAGATCGTGCCATGTCTAATGAGCTTACAATTATTTTTAAACTTCTTTCCATGAGGTGGTATCTGCATACCAGCTGGGGGAGAGAATGTAATCCATCCTACAGAAGTTAAACCAGGGGTCATGTGAAGAGCAGGAGGTGGTAAGAAGGGGATATTTGATGGAACTCCCCATGGAAATGTCCAACTCAGTGTCACATGTCTGTCTGACTCCAGATTTTAGAGTTCATAATGTTTGGGCTAAAACCAATCAGTGGAGAGAGTTCCAGTTTGGAGAAATTTTTCTCCCAGATGAACAGAGAAAGAGAGGGGATTGGAAGGAGAAATGGAGGGATGGGGGAAGAAAAGGGAAGAAAAGAGATGAAGACCAAAAAAAAGAAAAGGAAAAGTGAAAGGAAAGAAAAAAGAAAGGAAAGAGAGAAGGGAAGGGAAGGGACGGGAAGGGACGGGAAGAGAAGAGGACACCTGCGTCGCTCAGTTGGTCAAGTGTCTGCCTTCAGCTCAGGTCATGATCCCAGAGTCCTGGAATTGAGTGCTACATTGGGCTCCCTGCTCAGCAGGGGAGCCTGCTTCTCCCTCTGCCTGCTGCTCCCCCTGCTCATGCTCTCTGTCTCTGAAAAATAAATAAATAAAATCTTAAAAGAAAAGAGAAGAAAGGAAAAGAAAGGAAAAGAAAAGAAAAGAAAAGAAAAGAAAAGAAAAAAGAAAAGAAAAGAAAAGAAAAAAAAGAAAAGAAAAGGACGCCTAAGTGGTTCAGTTGCTTCTGCTTCTGCTTTGGCTTTCCGTCATGATCTCCAGTTCCAGGGAAGGATCCCCATGTTGGGATCCCTGCTCATTCGAGGAGTCCTTATCCCTCTGCCCCTCCCCACTGCTCCCGCTCTCTCTCTTTCCTTCTCACTCAAGTAGATAAATAAGTTCTTAAAAAAAAAAAGAAAGAAAGAAAAGAAAAGAAGAGAAAGAAAAAAAAGAGAAGAAAGGGGGCACGGCTTTTGTGTATGCATATTTTTTTGCTCTTAAAAATACATGGCTTAGGGCACCTTGGTGGCTCAGTTGGTTCAGTGACTGCCTTGGACTTGTCATGACCCTGGTCAACTCCCACATTGGGCTCCCTGTTCAGTGGGGAGTCTGCTTCTCCCTCTAACCCTCTTTCCTCTCATGCTCTCTCTCACTTTCTCTTTCTCAAATAAATAAGTAAATATTAAAAAAAAAAATACATGGTTTATATAATTTAATTCATTTGACCATTGAAGATGGTTTTAGTTAGAGAATCAATCAATTTCATCTGGCTACTGACCTTGGTTTGCAAATTCATATCAGAGTTATTATTGGGTGAGTAATGATTTGGCCAAAGAAGTAGACAAGAGTTTAGTATACTCCTGTTGAAGCACAACAAAATTTCATGTTAAAAAAACAATGTGGATACCCACTGAGCATCACATATTTGTTAAGAGAAGATGGAGCACACATGCTTTAGGTTCTATCCAAGGGAAGGAAGGAGCATTACATAGCCCTGCTCCTCTGATTCTCTCCTTTCAGGAAGCACCACAAGCTATGTCTAAGCTGGGGACCCACTGATGCCCCTTACAACTTCTACGCCAGCAAAGGGAAGTAAGAGACTACTTGATTGGTGGTTAGGTATGCCATCTTGGTGCTCTTCCTCATTCTCTTTCTTAGCTGCAGCTTTCTTAGTTTAGGCTCTCAATTCTGTTTGGCTAGTATAATTGCAACAGCAGCTTGCTTCCTCCTTCCTCCCTAATCCTGCTACCTTGATCTTTCCAAAACACAAATATGTTATAGTCCCTTTGCTTAAGGAGCTTAAAATCCTTGAATGCCCTGCCCTTGACTCAGGATAGAATTCAAAGACCTTCACCAAGCTTACAGGACCAAGCATGTGAGTCAACCCCCACTGAACTCCCCAGTCCCACTTTTCATTCCTTTGCACTTGACCTGCCTATTGAACAAAATTACAGGCCATTCCAGAAAGGGCCATGCTCTCATCTGTGCATGAGCTGCCCCTTCTTCAGGATGATCTCCCTCACTGTTTCAAATGACTAGCTTGTTTAAAAGGAATTTGGCCATTTTATCTAGGATGTTAAATGTATTGACATAAAGTTGTTTACAGTAGTCTCTTATGATCCTTGTAATGACTCAAGTAACTCAGTAATATCCCCTCTTTTATGCACAGTCTTGGTTAGTTGTATTTTCCTTTATCAGTCTTTTTTGGACTTTATTAATTTAAAAAAATCTTTTCAAGGAACCGGCTTTGGACTTTTAAAGTTTTCTGTATTATTTTCTATTTTATGTATTTATGCTCTTTAATATTTCCTTTCTTCTTGAGGCTTAATTTGCTCTTTTTCTAGTATTTCAAGACAAAAATTTGGATTATTGACTTCAAATCTTTTTTAGTAAAAAAAAAAAGATTTAGTAAAAAAGATTCTTTTTAAGTCTTTAAAGCTTTAAATTTCCCTGTAAGTACTTATTTAACTTCCACCCATAAATTTTGATATGATATGTTTTTAATGTAATTCAGTTTGAGGTTCCGCCACCCTATTCTGGCTTTAACGACATCTAATACACGTAAAAAAATGCATTTATTTTAATTGCACAGTTTTGTAAGTTTTGACAATACTATATAATCATATAATCACTACCAGAATCAAAATATACACTATGTCTATCACCCCCAAAAAGTCCCTCATGCTTCTTTGCAGTTAATGACTTCCTTCAGTTCCTGGTTTCAGAAATCACTTTTCTTCTTTTGGACACTAGAATTTTGTCTTTTCTAAAATTTAATATAAAAAGAAACATGGTATATATATAGCTTTTTGGCTTGACCTATATCCCTTAATGTGATGTTTTCAGGCTCACTCATGCTATGTATATTAATACTGTGTTCCATGGTAGTTCTGAGTATTTCACGGTATGGACTCAGCAGCTGGAATTCAGTTGTTCCCACTTTTATGAATGATTCTGCTGTAATATTCATATAAAAGTCTCTATACGGACACATCTTTAATTTCTCACTTTATTGCTTGGAGTTGGGATTGCTGAATTAGATGATAAATATATGTATAAGCAAAGGACCCTGCCATACTGTCTTTCCAAAGATATTGTGACATTTTGCAGGTTGACTAAAACCGTATGAGAGTTCCAGTGGCTCCACACTCTCTACCAGCACTTGGTATTGTCGGTCTTTTTAGTTTTAGCTATTCTAAAGGGCATGTGGTAGGATATCATGGTGGTTTTAATTTGCATTCCCTTGATGACTAAAGATGTCGAGTACTTGCCATCTGTATATCTCCTGTGTGAAGAATTTGTTCACATCTTTTGCCAAATTTTTCATTGTTTGCTTACTATGGGACCTTAAGAATTCTTCATAGGTTCTTGACACAAGCAATTTGATAGACATATGCTAAGCAAATATTTTCTCTCAATCTACAGCTTGCCTTTTAATTTCCCTCATTGTGTCTTTCTAAGATCATTTGGTTTTGATTTTGCTAAAGTCCATTTTATCAGCACTGTCTTTTATAATCAATACTTTCTGTGACTTATTTAAGAAATCCTTGATTAGGGGCACCTGGGTGGCTCAGTGGGTTAAAGCCTCTGCCTTCAGCCCAGGTCATGATCTCAGGGTCCTGGGATTGAGCCCTGCATCGGGCTCTCTGCTCAGCAGTGAGCCTGCCTCTCCCTTTCTCTATGCCTGCCTCTCTGCCTACTTGTGATCTCTCTATGTCAAATAAATAAATAAAATCTTAAAAAAAAAAAAAGGAGGGGCGCCTGGGTGGCTCAGTTGTTAAGCGTCTGCCTTCGGCTCAGGTCATGATCCCAGAGTCCTGGGATCGAGCCCCGCATCCGGCTCTTTGCTCAGCAGGGAGCCTGCTTCTCCTGCTACCATTCCCTATGCTTGTGTTCCCCCTCCAACTGTGTTTCTCTCTGTCAAATAAATAAAATCTTTAAAAAAAAAAAAAAGAAATCGTTGATTAGCTGAATGTCACAAATATTTTCTTCCATGGGTCTATGAGTTTTATTGCTTTTATATTAGGGTCTATGATCCATTTCAAGTTCATTTTTGCTTATAATTTGAGGGAAGGGTCAAGGTTAATTTCTTTAAAATCTACAGAGATATATACGTACAATTGTTTCAGCAGATTTTGTCTAAGAGACAATCTTTCCCACATTGAATTACCTTGGCACCATTATTGAAAACAATTGATCATGTAAGGGTGGGTCTATTTCTGTTCCATTGATCTAATTGTCTATCTTTATACCATTAACATACTGTTTTGAATACTATAGCTTTACAGTAAAATTTGAAATTGGGTAAAGTCCTCCAACTTCATTCTTCATTTTCAAAATTATTATTGCTCTTCTATACCTTTGCTTTTCTGTATAAATTTAAGAGGCAGATTATTAACTTCAAACAAGCTATTGGGACTTTGATTGGTATTGCATTGAATGCATAATCAATTTAGAGATGCTTGCCATCTTAACAATATTGAATTTCCTAATCCATGAATATGTATATCTCTCTTTTTACTTAGGTCTGCTTTTATTTCTCTTAGCAAAGTTGTGTAGTTTTTAGTGTGGAGAGCTTACTCATCTTTTAATAAGTTTATGCCCAATTATTCTTATGCAAATTATAAATGAAATATTTTTTCAAATTCAGTTGTTCATATTAGTGTTATACGCAACTAATGAATCATTGAACATTACATCAAAAACTAATGATGTACCATATGTTGACTAAGTGAGAAATACAGTAGATTTAGTTTATTGAACTTGTATCTTGCAATCTTATTAGATTCACTAACTAGTTCTGGTAACTTTTTGTAGATTCTTTAGAATTTTCTATGTATACAATCATTATATATTAACAGAGAACTTTGCTTCTTCCTTTCCAATCTATATGCTTTTTATTACTTTTTCTTGCTTACTTCCTTGGTGAAGACTCCAGTGAAATGTTGAATAGACATGGTAAAAGTAATCAGACATCTATGACTTCTTTTTATTTTAAGAGAAAGCATTCTGTTTTTCAATACTGAGTATGATGTGATCTGTAAGTATTCACAGATGGTCTTAAATGGATTTAGGAAACTACTTTTTCATAATAGGTACTGAAATTCTATGAAGTGCTTTTTCTGTATCAGTTAAAATGATCAGTTTTTTTGTCTTTACTCTGTTAGTGATGAAATATATTTATTAATTTTCAAATGTTCAGCCCCATTTGGTCATAAAGTATGATCCTTTTTACATATTTCTGGATATAATTTGGCAAAATTGTGTTAAAGAATTTAGCATTTCTATTCACATGGCATATCCAGGTAATGTCTTCTCTTGTGATGTCTTTTGTTTTAATGTCAGGATAATGCTAGCCTTGTTAACTGTTGAATGTTTCCTCTGCTTTCTAAAAGAATTTGTATAGGATAGTCTTATTTCTTCCTTAAATATTTAATGAGAATCATTAGCGAGGACTTCTGGGTCTAGAGTTTTCTTTGTGTAAAGATTCTTAATTTTGAATTCAGTTTCTGTAATTAATATAGAGATATTTAAATTCTCAATTTCTTTTTGGATTGAGTGTGGTAATTTGTATTTCTCAAGAATTTTTTTTAAGGGGGTGCCTGGGTGGCTTAGTGGGCTTCTGCTTTTGGCTCAGGTCATGATCTCAGGGTCCTGAGATCAAGCCCCACATCGAGGTCCTGCTCAGCAAGGAGTCTACTTCTTGTTCTCCCTCTGCCCCTCCCTTTGTTCCGTGCTCTCTCTCTTTCTCAGATAAATAAATAAAACCAGCAGGCAGAGGAGCAGAGGGAGAGAATCTCAAGCAGACTCCTCAGTGAGTGTGGAACCCAATGCGGGGCTTGATCCCAGCACCCTGAGATCATGACCTGAGCTGAGACCAAGAGTTGGATGCTTAATCAATTGAGCCACCCACAGACCCCTCTTAAGAATTTTTTTTTCCATCTGAATTGTCATACTTGTTGGCAAATTTGGGCATAACATTGTCTTATGATCTTTTAAAGTATGAATAATTTTTATTTATTTATTTAAAATGTTTTCCAAGGGTACCTGGGTGGCTCAACTGGTTAAGTCATCTGCCTTCACCTCAGGTCATGATCTCAGGGTTCTGGGATCGAGCCCCATTTCAGGCTTCCTGCTTAGTGAGAGCCCTGCTTCTCTCTCTCCTTCCCACTTGTGTTCTCTCTTATTATCTCTGTTACAATCTGTCTCTCTCAAATAAATAATATAAAAAAATCTTTTAAAAAAATAAAATGTTTTTTAGTTTTATTAAGACATAATTGACATATAGCATTGTATTAGTTTAAGATGTACAACGTAATGGTTTGATATAAATATATGTTGTAAAATAATTACCGCAATAAGTTTAGTCAATATCCATTACCTTACATAGTTATAGTGTGTGTGTGTGTGTGTGTGTGTGTGTGTGTGTATGTGTGATGAGAACTTTTAAGATCCACACTCTTAACATCCTTCAAATATACAATACAGCTTTGTTTAACTATAGTTACCCTGCTGTGCATTACCTCTCCAGAACTTATTCATCTTTAACTGGAAGTTTGTAACTTTTGATCACTTTCCCATGTTATTCCCACTCCATCCCCATCTCCCACCTCTGGTGACCAAAAATGTATTCTTTGTTTCTATGAATTTGGGTTTTTAGATTCTACATATAAGTGAAATCATACGGTCTTTGTCTTTCTCTGTCTGATTTGTTTCACTTAGTATAATACTTTCAAGATCCATCCATCACAAATAATAGGATTTCCTTCTTTTGTGGCTAAATAATACTCCATTGTGTATTACATACTCCAGTAATACTCCATTATGTACTCCATTTCGTTTCTTTTGGACATATACCCAGCAGGGGATTATTGACTCATATGGTAGTACTAGTTTTAATTTTTTTAGGAACTTCCCTAATATTTTCCATAGTGGTTAGACTAATTTACTTTCCCACCAATAGCACATGGAAGTTTTCTTTTCTCCACATCCTCACCAACACTTATCATCTCTTGTCTGCCTTGATGGTAGACATTCTAACAGGTATGAAGTGATATCTCATTGTAGTTTTGTTTTGCATTTTGATATATTATATTCCCATTATCATTTAGTTAAGATATTTTCTAAATTTCCTGTGATTGTTTTCTTTAATTCATGAATTATTTATTAAGATATTTAATTTCCAAATATTTGGGATTTTTTTTCTTGGATATCTTATTCCTATTGGTTTCTAACTTAATTCTGTCATACTTGGCATGATTTCTTTATTTTGAAAATCTGATTAGAACTTGTTTGTGGTTAGATATATTCTCCACCTTGGCAAATGTACTAAACCATATTACATTTGAAAGGATGCATCTCTTGTATTCTTTCAAATATCAGCTTTAGGAATCTATAAATATCAATTAGGTCAAGATGGTTGATAGTCTTATAAAAATCTTCTATATGTTTCTGATTTTATCTTGTCTAGCTTTTTCTTTTAACTTTTGAGAGAGGAGTATTAAAATCTCCAGCTATAACTGGGGAGTTTAATTTTTGTTTACAGTATTTGGAAATTTTGATTATTAGGCACATAAACATTTATTACTCTTACATGTTTCTGATGGATTGGCTGATTTATCATTATGTAATGTCCCTCTTTGTTTCTGGTGATATTTCTATCTTTAAGTCTTTTTTTTTTTTTAAGATTTTATTTTATTTATTTATTTGACAGAGAGAGAGAGATCACAAGTAGGCAAAGAGGCAGACGGGGGGGGGGGAGGGAAGCAGACTCAGTGCTGAGCAGAGAGCTTGATGTGGCGCTAAATCCCAGGACCCTGAGATCATGACCTGAGTCGAAAGCAAAGCCTTTAACCCACTGAACATCCAGGCACCCCTATCATTAAGTCTTTTTAAAATCTTATTCTAATTTTGAATGTGTTCTCTCTATTCCCTTATTTGTAAGATTTTGATAAAGATTATCATTAATTTTTTTTTTTTTTAAGTGTTTGAGTAGGATCCACCAATGAAACCATGTGGTCTTGGGTTTTTCTGTACCAGGAGATTTTTGATTCCTAATTCAACTTTCACTCTTGTTATTAGTCTAAGAAGGTTTCCTATTTCTTGGATTCAAGATTAATGATCCAATCTTGGTAACTTGTGGAGTTTTAAGAATTATCTGGGTGTTTTTTTTTTCTGAGATCTGATTGTTAGTATATAATAGTTTATAGTAACTGTTTTCACACTATGTATTTCTGTGGTTATCTGTTGTGCTGTTTTCTTTTCCATTTCTCATTTTGGTTTTTGAGTCTTCTTTCTTTATTTTTCTTAGTTAATGTAGTTAAAGCATTGACAATTTTATTTATTTTATTTTTTTTTGAAAAACTGGTCATTATTTTCAGTGTCTTATTATTGTTTATTGTGGTCTCTTTTATTTTTTTCTGATTTGTCTTTGTTATTTCTTTCCTCTACTAAATTTTAGCTTAATCTTAAACCATCTTGTTTTAGAGTACATCACATCCCCTTCATATTGTAATATAAGAACACAGTTTACAGCTATAATAATAAATACAGAATTATTCTAAAAAAAAAAAACAACTTTATTTGAATATAGCCACTCTAGTCTTCTTATATCTTTGTGTTCATGTTGCATCTTTTTTGTCTATCAATTTTTATCTATTAATTTTCTTTTTTCTTTCAGTACTTTAAAAATGTGGTCTCACTCTCTTGAATGGTTGGAATAATTAAGTTTTAATCTCTTAGCAAGAAACGATACTTACATAATGTGATAGAGGTGCTAATTATCACCACAATGGCAATCATGGTACATTATATAAATATATCAAGTTAACATATTGTTCACCTTAAATTTACACAATGTTATATGTCAAATATATTTCAATTAAAATAAAAAGATGTTGTACTCTCTTCTGGCCTCCATGATTTCTCAAAAATATCAGCTATTATCGAATTTTTGTTCTCTCACATTTAAAGTGTTGTTTTTCCTCTTGCCACTTTCTAGATTTGCTCTTTATATTTGGCTTTCAACACTTTGACTCTGCCGATACCTGTTTCTGCAAGATTGGCTTTGGCAAGAAAAAAGGTTTATGCTAAATAACAGCCAATGTTGATTCCTTTACTGGCTAGATAATAAAACATAGGATGATGTCAGGTTTTAAATGAGAATTTTATTAAATCTTTAAAGAGCAAGTAATTTAAATGCTATTGAGATTGTCCAAAGTGAAATTCTTCATATGAAGCAAATATAATATTGATACCAAAATCTGATTTAAAGTTTACATAAGAAAAAAATCTATAGATCAATAACACATGTCATTGCAACCTGAATCCAACAATATATTTAAAAAAATCATAACCAAGTTGGGCGCCTGGGTGGCTCAGTCATTAAGCGTCTGCCTTCGGCCCAGGTCAGATCCCAGGGACCTGGGATCGAGCCCCACATCGGGCTCTCTGCTCTGCAGGAAGCCTGCTTCTCCCGCTACCATTCCCTCTGCTTGTGTTCCCTCTCTCGCTGTGTTTCTCTCTGTCAAATAAATAAAATCTTAAAAAAAAAAAAGATTTTAAAAAATCATAACCAAGTTGTTTTTCTCCATGAAAACTCAACATAAAGAAATCAATGAATATAGTTTGTCAAATTTAATGAGATTTAAGGAGAAATTTCACAAGTCATTTTTGCAAATAGTATAAAGATATTTGACATCTCTATGTTTGTAACAGCATTATTTACATTAGCCAACATATAGAAGCAGCCCAAGTGTCCATCGATTGATGAATGAATAAAGATGTGATATATATATATGTATTATATATATATACATAATGGAATATTATTTAGCCATAAAGAAGAATGAAATCTTGCCTTTTATAACAACATGGATAGAGCTAGAGAGTATTATTCTAAGTGAAATAAGTCAGAGAAAGACAAACATCATATGATTTTATCCACATGTGGAATTTAAGAATCAGAACAAAGGAACAAAGAAGAAAGAAGTGAGAGAGAGAGAAACCAAGAAGGCAACTCATAACCATAGAGAGCAAACTGATGGTTACCAGAGAGGACATGAGTGGGAGGATAGTGATGGGGATTAAGGAGTGCAGTGCTCATGAGGAGCACTAGGTAATATACAGAATTGTTACATCACTATCTCGTACACCTGGAACTAATATAACACTATATGTTAACTGTTCTGGAATTAAAATAAAAACTTAAAAAAAAGGATATCAGAGAATACTAGTTTTCTCAAAAAAAGATATTTGATGCAATATAATACCTCTTTATTTTTAAAATTCAATAAAATGAAGCTTGATAAATAATTTCTTAATGAAAAAATATATTTATATATAAAGGCCAGAAAACAAGAATGCACTCTGTACCGCTAATATTTAATATTTCATTGGAAGTATTAAGCTGGAAATAAATATACATCATGTTCCTTGATACAGGGACTCAATAACATTGCAACATTTGTACTTTCTAATTTAATGAATTTGACAATATCCAAGCAAAAATTGCCAGGAAACCTTGGAAACTTCCAGGTATTAAAATATAATACAAGCCCTAATTCACTGATTATAACATTATACTATTAACCTTTGAATAGACAGGTCAGTTGGACAAAGTAGGAATTCCCAAAATAGATAAGCACAAGTACATGTAAGAATTTGAATTGATAAGGATGATATTAAATCATTTTTAATAAATAGCATACAGTCAAGTGGGCAAAGGTAATGTTGGATCCATACCATACTTTAGGATAAATGCCAAATGGATCAAATATTAGATGTAAAAAATTAAGCCAAATAAGTACTACAAGAAAATATAAGTAAATTTCTTTATAACACTATAATGGGGAAGCCCTTTTTAAAATTGAAATTCCAAAGCATAAAGAGAAAATAGTGATAAAATCAAGTACATAAAAATAAGAAAACTTAAGCACAGCTAGAAAAAAAAATCCAAAGACAAAAGAAAAATATTGAAATATTGCAATTTATTATTGCAACTATATAATCATCTTCTAAATACATAATAGCTCTTAGAAATCAAGATTAAGGGGCGCCTGGGTGGCTCAGTCGTTAAGCAGCTGCCTTCGGCCCAGGTCAGATCCCAGGGGTCTGGGATCAAGCCCGGCATGGGGCTCTCTGCTCTGCAGGAAGCCTGCTTCTCCCGCTACTATTCCCTCTGCTTGTGTTCCCTCTCTCGCTGTGTTACTCTCTGTCAAATAAATAAAATCTTTAAAAAAAAAAAAGGAAATCAAGATTAAAAAATCAGAAATAATAGAAATGGGCAGAGGACATGAACAAAAAGCTCACAGAAAAAATAAATTTAAATGTCCCTTAAAGATATGACAATATATTGTCATACTCATGATAAGAGATCAAATACTACAACCAAGATAACATTTGTCCTCTATTGGATTGGCCAAATCCAGATGTTCGATGCACACTCATTTGACATGGCTATAGAGAAATAGGCACTCTTACACATTGAGTGTAGAGGGAGAATAACATATTAGAACTCTTTTTTTTTAAAAATGGTTTTATTTATTTATTTGAGAGAAAGAGAAAGAAAGCCTGAGCAAGGAGGAGGGGGAGAAGAAGAGGGAGAAGCAGGCTTCCTGTTGAGTGGGGAGCCCAATGCAGGGCTCAATCCCAGGATGCTGGGATCATGACCTGAGCCAAATGCAGATGCTTAAACTGCTGAGCCATCAAGGCACCCCAATATTACAGCTCTTAAAGAAAGGAGGTTGGAAATATCTATCAATATTTTAGATGCATTTATTCTTTAAGTCAAGAAAATCATGTCTCAGAATCTGGCCTTTAGTTACCCCTGTACAGAAACAAAATAGTGTATGCAAAAGGATGCTGCTTGCAGCATTGTTTTGCAATAGAAGACACTGTAGAGCTATCAGGAGCCTGAATAAAATCTAACACATTTACCTAAAGAAAAAGAAAACACTAATTTGCAAAGATAAATGCACCCCTATGTTTATTGCACATTATTTACAAAAACAACGATGTGGAAACAGCCCAAGTATCCATGGGTAGATGACCGGGTAAACAAATATATGTACATATATATGTACAATGGAATCAATAGAATACTAAAATAGAATAAGACTTCACCATTTGTAACAACATGGATAGATCTAGAGGGTACCTTGCTGAATGAAGTAAGTCAGAGAAAGAAATACCATATGATTTCACCTATTTGTAGAATCAAAAGCAAAGCAAAACAAAACAAAATAAAAAACAAAGCACAAACGAACAAAAAACCAATAGAAACAGACTCATAAATAAAGAGAACAAACTGATAGTTGCTGCACGAGGGGTTGGTGAGGACTGGGAAAACTAGGTGAAAAGGATTAAGAGGCACAAATGTGCAGTTATAAAATAATTAAGTTATGGAAATGAAAAGTACAGCATAGCAAATATAGTCAATAATATTGTAACAACATTATATGGTGACAGACCGTGATTACAACTTACCATAGTGAGCACTGAGTAAAGTATAGATTTGTCAAATTGTTACCCTGCACAGTTGAAACGAATGTAACATTGTGTGTCAACTATACTTCAATAATTAATATTAAAAAATAAACTCTTAGCTTAATGCTTATTTTAAAAAACCTTAGCACATTTTTATATTGGAATACCATGCAGCTCTCAAAAATGAAGAGGATTTCTACATACTGCTATGGAGAAATCTCCAGAATATCTTAAGTGAAAAACAAGCAAGGTGTAGAACAGTAACCTCTATTTTTTTTTTAAGATTTTATTTATTTATTTGAGAAAGAGAAAGAGAGAGAGAGAGTGAAAGACAGCATGAGAGGGGAGGAGGTCAGAGGGAGAAGCAGACTCCCCATGGAGCTGGGAGCCTGATGTGGGACTTGATCCTCAGACTCTGGGATCATGACCTGAGCTGAAGACAGTTGCTTAACCAACTGAGCCACTCAGGCACCCTAAACCCTAACTTCTTAAGGAAGAAGAAGATATGAGAGTATTTATTCATATGTGCATAATGAACTAATAGAAACAGAAATTCAATAACAACTTAGAGTGAGCAAGAGGGCAGGGGTGGGTGAGGCAGGAAAGTGCAATGCTGCTCAGTGTACCTTCTTATATAGTTCTGATTTTTGAGACATGTTTAAAAAATTTTGGAGTGAAATAAATGCAAGAAGATCCAAGGAAATATAAGATTGTTGTAATCTGGTAACATATACAAGCTTCTATCCTATGGCTCTGTGGAGTGGTAGCATGTAGGATAATCTTTCCTGCCAGGAAGGTAGGGCTGGGTCTAGGGGGCCAGTGTTCCTAGGGGCGTCCGCTGGGCACCGAGCCATTCAGAACAGTCAGAGCCTTAGCCCAGTTTATCTTGGCCTCAAGCATGGTCTGATTGCACTCATTGTCTTGGCGCTCATTGGTGGTTGTTCGGGTCAGGGAATCGCCTGGGGAAAAGAAGTAATAGGTTATCCAGACCGGCTTCCTCTCTGTGTAACCAGGTCCCGTGAAGGTCTCAGGGAAAAATTAGCAAGCGTTTCCACGACTTTTCTTTGAAAGGCCTTTCTATAATTACCTTTTCTCTCTCAGGAAGCCAGTTCCATTGCACCTCATCTAAATTTGGGTTTCCTAATTCCATTGCATATTTTATTAAAATAGTTCGGACAATGTAAATAATTATCCTCTTTGCTGATGTTTCAGAGAAGGAAAACTACTTAAATGATTCCTCTAACCAGAGCTTAAGTTAGAAATGGAGGCCCCCCCACGAGCATTTTCCTTGGCGAACTCAAGAGACACAGGGTAGAGGGTTTGCCTATGTTGCGCTTGCTGACATGGATTGATTTCTCTGGGCAATGGGACCGAAGAACCACTAGTTCTGGAGTCTCCCTTCAGCTTGGAGCCCAGCATCACCTTTCCTTAAACCACATCCTCTATTATCCATAGCAGCAGGGGGATGGCGTCGGCGCTGACAAAACATGGCTGTCCCATGGCCAGGAAGCAGATGCCCCTGGGGCCACATGGAAGTGCCATCTGCCTGCACTCAAACAGCAGCAGAGAGAAGGGGGACTTCCAAGGACAGCTCTCCCACATCCCGTCCTCTCTCCGTGCCAGTGGTTTGAGGGTAACCGTCAATAATATACTTAGGGTGTGGAAGTCTGGATGCAATTGGTTAAGATGACTTGAGTGTGGCAAGCAGAGAGA
Organism: Procyon lotor; assembly: GCA_028646535.1. Lineage (NCBI taxonomy): Eukaryota > Metazoa > Chordata > Mammalia > Carnivora > Procyonidae > Procyon > Procyon lotor. The sequence continues at coordinate 24,513,442 of CM053608.1, forward strand.
GGCCCCAGTATCATTTTCACGAATGTTCCCTCAGAACATACATTCTTTCCTAAGCAATTGAATATGAGACCAAGAGCCTAAACAAGGAAGGGCAATGAAAATATGTGCACAGGTGCGCAAAGTCCCTCTGCTCCCAGTCGCCGTGGCCTCCAGCTCCTCGCTACCGAAGTGTGGTCTATAGGCCAGCAGCCTCAGCATCACTAGGGAGCTTGTTGCAAATGCAGAGCTTCAGACCTTCCTCCAAATCCGCTGAATTCGAATCCGTACTTTAACAAGATTTCCCAGTTGAATCGCATGCATCTTGAAGCCGGAGAAGTGCCTCTCTGACCTCACTCTCCCCGAGCTCTGCCTTTCAGCCACTCTCGGGCTTGGAGTCTTGGTCCACTCCCTGGGTGCACATCCCAGTGTGGGAGCCGCTGAAGGCACGGGATGGGATAAACCGCCCTTCTGCTGCCATCCTGTCCACACAGTTGGCCCAAAGCAGAAACACCAGACGTTTAAATAAAGCAAATGTCTTTATTTTCAACATCAAACTTTATTTTAAACATCAACTTTTTTTAAAGTGGTAGGGTAATGAAGTGCTATCTAGAGAAGTGAAGAAAAGTACTGTTTGCATAATATAATTACGAAAACTCTAATTCAAAACACTCCCTAAAATAGGAGAGGAAAAGTCAAACTCTCTTACCCTTCTAAACTGCACCTCTTTCGAGATTCACCCCTACAATTCTGTCCACCTCCCAAGACATGGGGTGGGAGGCTCCTCTCAACCTCAGGGAGGGTCTTATTCTTCATACCTTCTTCCCTTTACCCTTGTGATGAGCCACATTTGTGACAGTCTTTCTAAAGTTGTGGATTGCAGTTGACCAGTGAGTGATGTTAGTGACTCAAAGTCCCCTTGTCGGTGGTGGAGATGGCAATTCCCGTTCTGATTTGTGGCTTTGCTTTCACACAAATGTGAGCTGCAGACAGATGGGGCCTCTAAGTAGGGGTCTTATTAAAATAGCCTGTCTTGGAGGAGGCAGTTCAGTGTGAAGGATAAGAGCACAGTATGGAGCTAGACCCCCTGGGGTCCAACCCTAGCTCTTGAGTTAGAGTAGCACCTGGTAAGCATTGGATAAATACCTACTATCATTATGTGGGTACAAATAATCTCTGGAAATGTTTCAGAATGCTGTTGCCGTGTGAATTCAAAGAGCAATCTGTCATGATTAGCTTGGAGTCTGATGCAGACTTACAAGCAGGAAAAGTAACAGTTATGCTTAAGAGCTCCAAAACTATTAGCGCTGTGCAGAAGAGAAGTCAAGATTTCTTGGTGCAATCTCCTGACTTCTCATGGAGGCATCTGAACATCTTGAATCACTTAGGAAATCCACTCTGCTTTCCCATTGTTTCAATTCTCATTATTTCACTATCACAGTTCTCTTTTCCCATTGCAAACATTTGTCAAATGGGGCATCATTGTTAATTTCCTTTTTAAAAATGATGGTGGGATAGAGGAGTGGGCATGAAATGATTTCCATGTAATTGTATAACTCTAAGGAATAGAATTAAGGACTCAAAAGAGCTATATACAGATTGGCAGAGAATTTTAGAATTGGTGCTTCTCTTTTGAAAGATATGCTAATTGTAATAAGATCTTTTTTGTTCAGGGTTACTTAGAATAGTTCTCAGTAAATTTGGGATCGTTGAGAATAATATTCCTCGAGTCACTAGATATTCTGTGTGATTAGTCAGTTCTGGGATAGTGTTCTACATTGTGTATTTGCTAGCGTGGCTTCAGGAATCATTGCCAAGCTGTTTAATGTGGTCCAGATATTAAGAAGATGAGAATCCTATTTTGAAATGTGCCCAAACTTATAAAAATAGGGAGATTTTCATCATCACACCTGGTGGAATTACTTGCATGCCAGAACTTATAACAAAAGAGAAAGAGAGAGATCTTTATCACATCAGGTAAAATTTTTGTGTGGGTTTAGAACATTTTTAGATTTTCTATGAAATTTAGGAAGTTATTTTTTGTTTTTAAAGTGGTAGGGTAAGGAAGTGCTATCTAAAGATGTAGAGAAAAGAACTTGCATAATATAACTACAAAAGTCCTAATTAGAAGAAACTTAAAAGATCATCTACTGCAACATTTCATAGAATGTTGGCATACCTTTGATGGCATCCTTGTTGGAGATTGCTCTGTGATGTATCAGGGAAATGTATAGCTGCAGAAGCCAAATGGACTGGGGATTAAATACCAGATCCATCACTTCCGAGCTCTTTGACCTAGGTCAAGATGATTAATTTCTATTAGCCTTAGTTTTCTCATCTATGAGATGGTACATAATACCTAGCCTAGAAGTGTTGGTAGGGATTAAATGAGAATATATTATTATTATTATTAGTAGTAGTAGTATTGCACTTAGCACTATGCCTATGTGTGTCATGATAAATGCCATATAAAGCACTTAGCTAATAGTAAGTGCTCTAGAGAACTTAATAAAAACAAAACCATACAAAACTCATAGATCTATGACCTTTTCTCTTCCTTACCTACTTTGAAGAGTTGTTACTAGAAATAGATTTATAATATTTAAAGCACTTAGCACATAGTGGTTGTTCCATAAATTATATAGGTCATAATTATTTCTTCTAGATTTTCATTCTACATCATTCATTCATTTTTCAAATATTTATTACTGTATACCAGCGTTTGAGGGAATCCAATGAATAATACACTTATGGTTCTATTCATTTGGAGACAGTTGGTTTGGGGTGGTTTGAGAAGGATAGGCAGAGGGACATCTAGAGTTTGGGGTCTAAACAACAGATAGATGATGGTGTAATTAACTGAGCTGTGGCAAAGTGAAGATGACAAGACTTTGGGGTGGGGGATGATGAAGAGAAATCAAGAGTTCTATTTTTCACATAGTAAGTTTGAGATGTTTGTGAAACAGTCAAGTGAAAGGTCATAGAAATGGTTGAATATATGAGGCTACAGATGATATTTGGTGCAGAAAACAATGGGTTCATTATCACATATATGCAGCATTTAAGACAATGGAACTGGATGACATGTTATAGAAAAAGTATGTAAAAGAAAAGAGAGCCCCAGACAAAAATCTGAGCAGCCCTGACATTTAGAACTTCGTGAAGCACAAGTAGCTCAATGATACCTAGGAAGCCAACATCATTGTTAGATGTCTCCAATGTTGAGGATGTTTCGTTTTGAACCTGCTCCTTTGGGATTTCAAGGTATTGGCCTTTTTGGAGCAACATGGAACAAGTTTGTTTCTTTTCAAATAGATGAAGAAGTCTCCTTGTATGTCTTCTCAGACTTCTTTTAGCTTAGAGATACCCACATGTCCTAGAAGATGGCTCAGAAGCAGTCGTCACCTAAACCTTACTTTCCCATCTTGACTAGTCAGCCATCTGCAGGACTTTTAAGCAAATACAAAGTGAGATGGAGTGAAAGGAAAACAGACTAATTACTTTCAAAATCCACTGCTGTGGTCTTGATGAATCATGACTGTGGATGTAACTAATGCATGAAAATCATCTTCTAGAAAGTACCATAAGGCTAAAAGGGCACATTCTATAGTCAGTTGTGCTTCCAGCAGCTTAAAAAATATGGAGTGGGAATGCATTCTCTGATGACATTAAAACAACTACACACCAGCTGGACTTCCAATGGAATTAAGACAGGCTGTTCATGTTTCCTTGAGTTCATGACTCCAGCTAACTCTTCTGTCTTTGTCTAATCCTGGTTTTGATTCCCATTTCACAACTCTGATTTAATGCATTTGTTACTCAGCTATGGGATCTGATATTTGGAATCCATCAATTGACCTTGGCATCACTCAAACTCTGTACTCAGCTCTCCATTTTGAACCCAACATTTGCTTACTACTTTGTCCAGTACTTAGGCACTTACCCTAAGTTTTGATCTTGCTGTCTCATGACATATATAAAGTCATATGCAGAAACAAGTACTGTGAGTAAAATCTCCAGCCATTAGACAAAAGTCAGATTTTCCTCTCATACTCTGTGTGAAATTGGAGATTTATCTGCATTCACTTATTTTTAGACACTTCTGCATGTTTAACAGTGCTGCTACCTAGCAATTTCTTGACCAAGAGGCAGATGACTAAACAAGTCAAAACCCCTTCCAACCTACTGGGTCTGTGAAGAGTGGTATCCATGTGGGTACTAAGTATCTGACTAGATAGTCAGTTGAGGTGATTATCCTCAGGTTACTATGACTCAGAGCTGAATATACCTCCCTTTGTAATGCCAACCTTCACTCAAGCATAAGACCATAAACTGGGTCCCCTTCTGATGTGGCTCTTCTCATTGCTTTTTTTTTTTTTAAAGATTTTATTTATTTATTTGACAGAGAGAGAGAGAGAGGTTACAAGTAGGCAAAGAAGCAAGCAGAGGGAGAGGGGGAAGCAGGCTCCCTGCTGAGCAGAGAGCCCGATGCAGGGCTCGATCCCAGGACTCTGAGATCATGATCTGAGCCGAAGGCAGAGGCTTTAACCCACTGAGCCACCCAGGAGCCCCTTCTCATTGCTTTTCTATGAATTATTCTCTCGTTGACTCTCCTCTTGAGGACCCCATCTACTTGCTTCTCTAAGCAATGGTTTTCAAACCCTGACTATTTCAGGCCAATCAGGAAGAGCTTTTAAAATATATAGAGGATATTGTTTAAGAGATTTTGAGTCAGTAGGCCTCAGGTGAGGCCAGAACTGTATAATTTCTAAAGCTCTTTCTGAAGTTTTCTAAACCTGAGTAACCAGGTTTGAGAACCATACTTGCCAAGAACCCAAGTCAGGGGCATGAATGAGGTCATGACTACATGGGCAACGCTTTCTCTCTGGTCTCACTCTATCTGGTTGACTCCTATCCAGTGGCCGTGTTGGTCAGTTTGTTCCCACTTTGACCATTACTACTCTTTGGACTGTTCTGATTCTCAGGTCTTAATGGATTTACTGGTTTCTTTAGATTCTCTGATCTCAATAATCTTTTTGACTCCCTGTTCTAGTTCACTGAGAGAGGTATAAATTTTGTTTCTGTAGTTTAATGTGACAAGATGCAGTGTCAGCATGTATCGAAGCTCCACATACTCTGGATATTTCTCAGCCCTCCAACCCCTTCCATGTTACTAGTTCTATCTAAGGGTAGAGACACGTCGTGTAATTTGGGGGCTTAGACCATTAAGAACTGATGGGACTTTATATATCAAGAGCAGCAATCTTGGAAGCCACATATTGAGATGGTGTCATCGCAAAATGGAGGCAGGGCTTGCACTGCTGAGTCATGGCTGAAGGGGGGGTCCCCATCAGGCTCCATCATTTCTCTGTGTGAGCTGTAAATATTTTTTTTTTGTCCTTAGCTATGGAGATTTCAGGATTAATTTGTTACTACAGCACAGCCTACCCTGCCCAGGACTATAGAGAAACCATGACTTCTGGGTAAAATGCTGCCAAGAGAACTGAGTCCAAGCCATCACCACACACTGTCCTAATTTCTTGTCTTCTTTCCTTTCCAAATAGCACATATATATCCATTTAATGCCACAGAGGACAAATTATGCTAGTTACATGGGACAAAACAGTTGTGATGAATAGTGAATAAAATGGACCTCCCACTTACACAGTGGTTGTTGTTTCAGAAAAGCCACTTTCATTCATTTTTAATGCCCTTAATGTTTCTCTTAACTCTCCAACACTCCCTGCCAAAGATGGCATACTCAGGCAGAAAGCTGAAATACATGAAATAAGCCAATAAAAGACAATGGACAATGGTGAGGTCTTGCACGTGTGGAAGAACAAATAGAAAAAGGCTTAATCACCTAAAGGTATTCAACATGAATCAAAGAAAGTAATAGCTCTACCTTAAATAAGAAACCAAAGTCCCAAACATCAACCTGTCATTGCAACTATGGCCTGAAGCTGTAAGTACCTACTGTAATTCTTGTCAGGTGTAACTGCCATTTTTCAAATTTTAGTATACGCATGACAAAATACTATGGAGCTATTAAAAATGTGATATATCATTAATATAAATAAATAATCTTGAAAAAATATGTGATATAGAAAAGTAGGAACAATAAACACTTTTGTAAATAAATAAACTGCACATATATTTAAAATTGCCAGTTATAGTATAACACAATTTTGCAAAATAAAGTGTGTAGAAAGAAGACTAGAAATAAGGTACATGTACCAAGTCAATAGTGTTAACAAGCCTTATTAATTACCAGAATGGATGTCTCTGGGTTGTAGAATTATATGATTCTTATTGACTTTCTTTTTTTTGTGTGTATTTTCCATTTCTTCCAAAACAAGCATGTGTTGTTTTAGTAATCAGGCAAAAAATGTTTCTTAGAAATTGATATTTAAGAATAAAGGGAAAATATATAAATATATTAACCATGAGATTTTCTAATATTTTTATTCTAGCCACATACTTTATCACATGGTATATTGTGTGTGGTATATTTTTGGTCTAGAAATGGTTATACTAAATTATAGAAAAACTAACCTGGAATGACTATTCATCTACAAATTCTGGGTAAGTTAAAACACACATCTCTATTATACTTTACGTATTTCAGAAGGAAATTTTGCTGATTTTAATAATTATCATAGCTAACTTGCAACAGAGAATGAACCACAACTTAAAAATACACCAACATGGGGACAAGTTGTAACAGACAATAAAAATATCTTGTAATTATAGCTACCAAAAGAATGCAAATAGTTATGAAGACTTTTTGTTCTCCAAGTTTTCCACTGTTTATTCATTGGAATGGCTTGGCATTAGGAGTTCACGACTGGCCTAAGATGGATTCATTAAACTCTAATCTGATTAGGACTTTTGTTTCTTTGTTCTCTGCATCCTCAGGTGGCAATTTTGGCTGGACATTAGAAATGTTTGTGCCATGTCGAATACAGTAACATAACTTTGCCTATGTATTACATAATCAGTACATAATTCTCAGGTGCTAATTCTAAAAAGGCAACTCTAGGTAATAGAATTCCAATTCTGTCTGCATACTCTTCAGCATGTGAATTTTACTTATACATATGCACTAAAGCATTACATATGCATTTATGAACAGATGACCAGATGTATATAACTTCCCAGAACCATTAGGAATTAAATATAAGTTGTGATTTTTTTTTAAGATTTTATTTATTTATTTGTCATAAAGAGAGAGAGAGAAAGAGAGAGCACAAGCAAGGGAAGCAGCAAGCGAGGGAGAAGCAGACTCCCTGCTGAGCAGGAAGCCCAATGTGGGACTTGATTCCAGGACTCAGGGATCAAGACCTGAACTCAAGGCAGACGTTTAACTAACTGAGCCACCCAGGTATCCCAATATAAGTTGTTTTTAAAAATGACATAAAAGCTCTCCTCAGTGGTTTTTTATCTAAATAAATTAAAGGTAGATTTAATGTAATTTAGAGATAGGTTAGGTTAAAAACATGTTAAGGACGATCACTTGGCAGTAAAGAATGCAGCTTGAGGTTGGTTAGATAAGGAGATTCACAAAACTATCTGGAAAGGATTTAAGTTAGATATGAAATACAATTAAGACCCCCCCAAATTTTCAAAATTGACAAGCAAATATGAGGCCCCTTTCTATACTGGTAGGCCGAAGAGACTCTGGGACAAAAATAGCCACTAACCAGATGTTATCATAGCGGTGACTGCTGACTTACCCTAAAAGCACAATAAATAAATGTTAGGAAATTTCCACTTTGATGAATCCACCCAGAATTTTACAATCAAGAAATCACTTAGGGAGAATGCTATCAACATGTGTATGCTGTAAGTATGCTATCAACATACTTATACATTTTATTTCAAAATATAAAATGGTATTTTTGTTTATGTGCTTAAGAGATTAGGGCCTCCAAAAGTCTTATTCTGGTCTTGGCAACAATTCAGGTGAATAGGGAATGAAAATTAAGACACTTATCAGGGGAGGTCCCCAGATACCACGTGTTTTGTATGAGACATGACCCAACAGAAGATAAGCTTAAGGCTGTGGAGAGTTCTAGAATGGTGGCTTCTGGGGGGGGTGGTAGGGGTGGGAGTGGGTGCTGTGGGCACTCTCCAGTCGAGGTACAGGTGCAGTCTCCACCTTTCCCAGCAGCATAACATCATTTGGATGTGCGGCCACTGGCTCCTAGAGTGGCCACCTGTTTAGTGGAGATCTGCTCTGTACTAAGAAGCATTTTAATTGCAGTTGGTTTTGTAACATTAACACTGGTGGAGGTGTTTGGTTCCTTAAGTGCGATCTCAGCAGCTGAATATGAAAAATGGATGCCAAGCTGGCTGTCAACCTATGAATGCCAGGCAGCATCATATGAGCAAAATAGACATGAGGACAGAGTCATTTGATCTATGGCAGATGTTCTTATGTCTGTCATGACACAGAAAGACCTGTCCTCAACTGAGAAGAGCCAATACGTTTTATTTTAGAATCTACAGAGACACATCTGTGTTGCCCATACTGTAACATGACTCCAGCATCTATGCAATACGGTGAAAGAAACAGAAATACATCTCTTTCTTAATCTTTAGACCACTGGGGACTTGAAGGGAAATCAGAGAAGCCCTTCAAGTCGCTCAAGTTTTTTTTTAGTTTCTGGTGCTTAACATGCACTCCTAACACTAACAAGCTTAGTTCCATGAAGCACATTCTGAGCCAAAAGATAAGACTTTCTTTCCCCTGAATCACATTTTCTCAAATATTTTGCAAAGCTGAGGCATAAGCCTTTTAATAGAATTATGCAAAGTTTGCCCTAACTCCACATGTTTTCAGAACTAAAGACCACTTTGAAGAGATGCTGTATTTGCAATGTCCACATTGGGCAAGGAAAGCTGGAAACAGCAGGCGGTGAGGGGGACCGTAGCAACAGCCCACACTTGGGCTTCAGTCGCCGTTAAGGTTATTTTGTGCAAACTTAAAGCAGCATCTCCTTCTGAAAGGTCAAACTTGCTGGGATGGAAATGCTGACCCGTCAGTAGGGGATTATCTTCTTGGCAGTAGCAGAAACCCAGCTCAAATGCACCTCATTCCTGATTTGAACTATCTGGATGATAGGATAAAAACATCTCAGGCACATGCCAGGTCAATGACCCCAGGGAGGCAAAGCAACATTGTACATCCCTCCTAAAATGGGGATGTGAAAGTACATTTGCAAAAAAAAAAAAAAATGTACATGGCTCCTTGTGAAATAATGTTTTATTTCGTAGTTTTCCCTCTTCAAATGATAGAAGACATTTTCTTTGAAATGAGACTTAGGAAAAGATGACCGTAAAATAATTTTTCCCAGTGTGAGACACACTTAGCATTTCAGAACTGGTAGGACTCCCTGTTTCACAGATTAGTCTATTTGTGTGTGGAAGATATTATCAAGAGAAGCACAGCAATTGTCCCGATTCTGCAATTTTTAGTCCTTCTGTATGTGGGTGAAACAAAAAGCACGCATTTGAAATTGCCACAGGGATGCTTGGCTGGTCCAGTTAAGTGTCTCCCTTCGGCTGGGGTCCTGGGATCGAGCCCTGCATTGGGCTCCCTGCTCGGTGGGGATCTGCTTCTCCCTCTCCTTTTGGTCCTCCCACTTGTGCTCTCTCTCTCTGATAAATTAACAAAATCTTAAAAAAGAAATGAAATAGTCACAGGCTCAAGGGCATTGTCTTATTTTACTGTAACTCATTAGAACTAAATGCTGACTGAAAGCAGTATTTGGGGGGCTCAGGTCATAGAGCAGCAAGAAGACAATGTTTGTGTTCGGAGCACAGTCTCTGCTGTTCTACGCCTCGAACTTGCTGATTTGAGGCCCTCTTGTCCCCTAAAGTGGTGCTTGAAGGAAGAGTGGCAAAGCACTTTCAGAACAAAAATAAGGGGACACAAGAGAAGGGCAGCCCACAGGGACCTCTGCCGAATTTTGATTTTGACTCCCATTTAGCTTTTCTTTCTTCTTCTTCTTCTTCTTCTTCTTCTTTTTTTTTTTTTTTTAAGATTTTATTTGTTTATTTGACACAGAGAGAGAAAGAGAGATCACAAGCAGGCAGAGAGGCAGGCAGAGGGAGAGGGGGAAGCAGGCTCCCTGCTGAGCAGAGAGGCCAATGCGGGGGCTCAATCCCAGGACCCTGAGATCATGACCTGAGCCGAAGGCAGAGGCTTTAACCCACTGAGCCACCCAGGTGCCCCATTTAGCTTTTCGAGGGTCAGTAGTTAAGATGGCATTTATTGCCAAAAAGCCATTTCCTAATAACGTGGCCTCAGCGGAAAATCCAACTCCAATCACCTTTCTACCATCTCCTTTTATACTTAAAAACACACGCAAGAAGACAAAACCCCCAAACTCCAGCCCTTTCTCAGTCCCAGCATCACTCCTGCCTGTCTTGGTGCTTCCGGCCCGTCTGCCTGAGGTGCCCTTCGGAGGCAGAGGTTGCTTGTGGCCCTGCGTCTCTGCAATGTGCACACTCATCATGCGTCTCCGCCAAGGACTTAAAGTCGGGACCGGCAGTTTCAAATATGCCATCTGGATTTCAAAATAAAGTTCCTGTGCCTCTGGCACATCTGAGTGTTCTGAGCCAAGGTGGGCTTTACTGTGACTTCTCTTGCAAGCTGCTTGGTATTCATCCAGGGCGAAAACGGACTTCTCCGGGTCAGCAGAAGGGGAGGAGTTTCTTCCCTGGTTTATTTGTTCTTGTTCATGTTCAGTTATGATTAGAAGCCACCTCTACGCAGCTGCCCCACCAACGGTACCACGTCGGCTTCTGGGATTTCTTCTAACAGCGCTGTTCAGCGGGGTAATGTGAATATTACCAAAAAGGAATCACTTTTTGCAGTTTAGCCTGATGTGTATGGGGTCCTTTTATGAAAAAATTGCAGAAGGCTGCAATGTGTAGGTAATTAGTTAATCCACGTGAAGTTTAACCTTGGCATATTTTCCCCCTAGAGGAAATTTTTATACAGGCAGAAAGACAAATATGAAAAGGTAAATCAAACCCAAAACATAGCTACCAAATGAATTCTGATCAGAATAGCAATACCCTCTTTCTTGCTGATATATTTCTGGAAAAAAAAAAAAAAGGTGACTTTCCACTTTGGACTGAAATGATGTCAGGTTATACAAAGAAAATGTATAGCTGTTCATAGGGTTTTGGGTTCATTTTGTTTTCCCAATCCCACCCCCTCACCCCACCCCACCCCACCCCCTCCTGTAATTAACAGGTACTTCAGAGGCACAGATAAACTGCATGTTCTTTTCCAAGAAACTTCTGCAACAGAGTTTTCAGATGGGGTCATATTACAACTCTGAACATGAATAACACAGCAGAGGGGAAAAAAAAAGAAAGGCTCGCTGGTAGTGTTTGTATTAGTTTGCAGTTTTGAAGCTAACTAAATATCTATAGACTCTGGATAGAATTTAGAGATGACTCTGATGCTCCATCCAGTGCATACTGGTTTGGTTGCCTGAGTTAAAAGTGCTGGAAAAACAAACAGACAAATAAATCTCCTGATTGGCTGCTTTTCTCAGCGGTGATTAGGGAAGGTCAGGAATGACAAGGAGACAGGATGTGGCCTCAGGGAAAAAAGATCAATCATATATCCAATATGTGTTTTGACTACTGTAAATATGACTGTAAATATGACCATAAACGCAAGTGATTAAGCAGATCATTTTCAAGCTCTGCAGTTTCCAGAACTTTTAAATTTAAGCATAGTAGATTCAGAATAACCATTGGCTTTTGCATTTATCATCTTATGATGTGCCATTTGATCTTTTAGAAATGTTAAATATTGGTGCTTTCTTTGTTTTCTTCCCTCCCTTACTAGAACTAAGAGGTAAGTAACCTTGATTTGCTTTATTTACTCCTCCGGCCCTAGACCTGGACCAGCGCCAGGTACATAGTTGTTACTCAATAAATGTGTATTGAATAAATATAGATTCATCTCTTTTATTTCTCTGTCCCGGGAAGCTGATTGGTGATGTTTCTGTAACTTCTGAAGTAACACTACATCATTCCCTATTCACTAATCCCAAAAGCAAAATCTCTACTTTTTTATTTCAACATCCAGTACAGAATGCTAACATCTTGAGGACTTTAATATTATAGCTTGAAATGAGTTGAGGCCCCCTTCTAATTTGGGGAGTTCCTGGTTGGTTATCAATTTAACTGCTTATGAGACTGTTGGTTTCTTGAATGGAGGCCAGAAATAACACTGAAATAGAATACTCCTTCCAAAGTTCTCTTATAAATGCACCATCCAATTAAAGAAAGCTGAGAAAACATGACTTCAAAGTGCTTTCAAGCAAGTGAACTCAAATTTTGCACACAAATGCAGTGCTGCTTTTATTCCACATAAGCACGTGTATCTGCTTTTAATATAACGTTGATAGGAAAATCTTGTTACCGCTGGAAAGAAACGAAGAACGAATGTTCTCTTACAACTTGCAAACCTCAGCCAGTAAGTTCTGGGCTCCTGGACCAGTGGGCCTAAGTCTCAGCTGCTATGCTTGCTAAAGAAGGCAGACTCCTGGGTACCTCCCTGGAGCTTCTAATTCTGGAGACAAAAATGGGGTGCAGAAATCAGAAATGTTTATAATTGTGCCACGTGATTTGTATGCAAGTTATCTGCAGATTTCACTTTGAGAAAAATTAAGAATTAAAAAAAAAGAGACAAGACCTCGGTTTCCTTTTGAGCTCAGCTCCCATAGATTGAATTCAGGTATCTGGCTGCCAAACAAACACGTATATGTTTTGATCATAAGTAAAGTAAAATGGCCAACACACTATTAGAACAAGCTAATGTAATTCTAAAAACATTCATCTTTTCTGTTGTTCAATAGAATCGATTCTATTATTTAATACTCAATTTCTTATTATTCTATTATTCAATAGACGATTTGTTTAGGACAATGCTACAAATGCTGGCAAAAGTCAAGTGCAGAGGAAAAAAATCAATAAAAATATGTATTCTTTATTTGGCAAACCACAAAATATTTTCTCCCATATTATCAGAGTAACTCTGTAAGGGAGTCGGGGCAGGTGTGAGTTAATCTAATTTTGCCTATGAGCACACTGCGATCTAAAGAGGTTCTCACTTGACAGGTGCCAGAGAAGCAGAAATCAACAGCGGAGCATGGCCATTGCTCCTGGGACCTCTTCTGCCTAGTTAAGTGCTTGTTCTACCTCCTGCACCACCGCCTTGGTGGATTTCCTCATTGCCTTTCTTCCTTCACTCTTTCATCTCTGGAAACACTGTATGCACAGTGCTCACCTCATGGTAACCGGGAGGAAGAGAAAAAGGGCTGGATGTTATTACTGTATTACAATTAAATGGAATAACGTGCCTGAAAGTGCTTTGTAAGTGACACGTGTACGTGCGTATGTTATTATTCCATATACATATGGATGAGGATAATGATTACTGTTGCTTATCTGATCCTAGGCACTAAGCCTTCAAAAAAGAAACTCTTGAAACTTAGAGTTATCTGAGAAAAAAAAAGATAGTTACCAACAATAAATTTGGTATACATCGTAAGAGAAAAAAATGGAGAAAGGAGCCCGAGCGGAAAGAATTAATATTTTTAAATACAGTAAGGAACTGGGGGCCCCTGGGTAGCAGAGTCTGTTAAGCCTCTGACTCTTTTGGTTTTGCCTCAGGTCATGATCTCAGGGTCATGAGATCAAGCCTCCCCTCAAGCCAGCATGGGGGCCGCACTCGCCTCGGAGTCTGCTTGAGATTCCCACTCCCTCTTCCTCAGCCCCTCCTGTTCTCCTCTCTCAAATAAAAAAAATTTAAAAAAAATCATAATAAACAAATAAATAGAGTAAGGAACTGATGAGAGTATGCTGAGCTTTGAGTAGTTGCTCGAATGTGATTGGCGTTGAATTGTAGGGGGAGACATGTGTCCTGTACCCCAAACATCCCCACACGGCACATGAATAAATAAAATATATATAAAGAAGCTTAGAATTTCTCATTTCGGTTTCTCAGTCAGTCTCTCCCAGTTGCCTTTGAACCTGCTTGAGATGTGGAGCACTTCAGAGGAACTGCAGGGTCTGGCTGCTTGTGAGGCGTCCTCACCTGACCAGGTCTGATGCTGTCTACAGTGTCTATCCTGAAAGCAAGGAGGCATTCTGGGCGGGATGGTTTCCCTCCTCACAGCCCGATGAGGTAACGCAGACTAGCTCACGGCCTTATTATTGTCATCACTTTATGTTTGCTGTTCTCTACTCTTCAGCTCTCTGCCCAGATTTCCCTATGGCTCTTAGTAACCGAATCCTACCTTGGGGATGTCAGACGGGAGCACGAGGAGTAGTCACTCCAACAGCTGTCACTGCGGGCCCTTCTGCTATGTCACAGCGTAACATATAGTGAGCCATAAATTGATTACCTGAGTCCTTTTCACCAAACGGACGCTGCCTAATGCTGGTATCAGTAAATGGTGTGGTTATTTGGTCTAGCCCATTGTTCAGAAGAGGAATAAAGTCAACGTCAACTTACCACAAGGACATGTCTGTGTGTACAGCAGGACAACTTTGTGAGGGGCTCGAAGGATATTTTTCTCCCTTAGTTGAATCTGAAAAAGAGAAAACAAACAAAAGAAAGTTCATCATCGCTGACAGATTCACAAATATCACTCATCTTGCAGCAAATTGAGAGTCACTTATTACTCAGACCTTCCACAGGTTTGTTGTCTGGATTGGACTCAACATAAATCAGAATCTGGATCCGATAATGTCCGGTGTGTTCGCTCAATCTGTTGGGGCATCAACTGTCAACGCTTCATTGATTCGGCCTCAAATGCCCACTCAAGGAATTCGTGAATCTCAGCCCCCTCTAAAAGTTTATAATCTCCTTTGAATCCCATTATACGATAACCACTTGACATCACACACTTGAAGGGTGCACTGAAGCAGTGTTTGAGAAACAAAAGTCAACATACTCTGGGAGTTCCCATGCTTATTTCTTTAAGGAAAATTTAAAAATTGCTTTGGGATGAAAGCTTTCCTACCTTCTTGAACCTTCTGAAGGGGTAAAAGCAAAGATCATTTTTCTGTGACATTTCCCCCCAGATAGAGATAAAAAGAAATACTTTTAAGACGTTCAGAGGCCAAAAAAAACAAAACACAAAACCTTGGTCACTCCTGGGCCCACTAATCTGGTCTTTTGAATGTGAAAGAAATAAAAATATTTCAAATTCTTTACAGACACCCAGAACTTCAAGCTGAAGTAGATTCTCTAGTCCCTCCTTTCTATTTCTTTATTCCCACATCTGCATAATCTTTAAGATGATAAGCATCTGCCCACAATAAAAGTTCTATTTATGAAAAATCTACTGTATATCAGATCCTAGACCAGGAGCTTTATGAGCCTTATCTCATTTGGAATGTTCGATCCCTGGAGGCATTGTCTACCTTCCTTGTAATAAACAAAATGAGGGTCAGAAAAGGTAGGTAATTTGTCTAAGACAAGGAGAGCGAGATAGAAAAATTTACAGCCAAGTCTGTCTTATTCCAAAATTGTGCCCCGTGTTTTATGTCCGCCTGTCCATTTGCCATGCAAAGTTACTGAACTTCTCTCTGATCCCGAGCGTTTACTTACCGGTTATGTGTCCATGTGCAAGTCACTTAACTTTCTCAAAGGTCAGTTTCTTTGACTGGAAAACGGAATGACAGTTTTTGTTGCTTGCAGTTCATGGCATTGTTGAAGAGGTGAGAGGAGATAGGTCGTATGTGGTGATTTTAAAAGCGCTAAACTGGCTTTCAAGTCACTGGCTAGGTCTCTGAGACGGCCGGGGGGTCACCGTCACTCTCCGCTCTTTGAGATGTCTTCAAGAGAGATGGAATACCATCTCCAAGGCTTCTAACCATCCCTCTGTGAGGCCCCTCCTGAAATGTCACCTCCTCAACACTAACTTCCCCACCACTCTATCTACAAAGCCGCACACCCAGACGCATCACCCTCTGCCTCACTCATCATCATTTTCCTCTTGCACTCGGTACCATGTGAAGCCCACTATCCTCAGATAAAATGTTAACTCAGAGACTGCTGCATCCCGACTTTGTAGAACAGAGCCTGAAATATTTCTAGAATAAATAAAAGAATGAATATTAAGTATTTTAGACACTGTGACAGGCCAGCGAATATTCGTTTGGGCAGGTAATTCCATGATAGACCCCTTAAATCACACCGTAGATGTCTCTGACCAAGCTTAGGAAAGGCTTCACAGAGTCCTTACTAAATCTTGTACAGCACTTTTTGTTTTTATTCAAATGAAGAATTTTGACAAAATCCATTATTTCCTTCAAGGCTTCTGACTGATTTCCAATAAAGTTGCTTAAAGTTGCTGCCTTTATAGTCACAGTTCCTTGAGGGCCTGACATTAATTTCCTTATAAACTCTCAGAGAGGAGAGAAAGCCGTATGCTTCCATATTCATGTATTCATTGGTTCATTTATATAATTATTCAACAAATATGTTTAGAATACTTTCTGAGCTGGGCAGTATTCTAGATTCTGAGGATATAGCAGGACCCAAAGTTCTTGCCTTCATGGAGCTTATATTCTCATGGGGTGAGAGACAGACAATAGATAAGCAAGTATATTTGGAGAATAAGCAACGTTGTTGGAAGAAATACAGGGTGAGTGAGATCGGGAGCTGAGTGGGATGGAGAGGGCGGCTAAACCTTGGGAGGTTAGGGAAGGACATCTGAAGAAATAAGAGGCTAAACAATGTGGAAATGGTGTGGGGGGCAGGATGTGTCTCAGAGGGAAGGGGGCTCCAGATGAAAGAAGAGCCAATGACAAGTCCCTGAGGCAGTGGCGGGCTGGGCGTGCTCTGAGACTGGTAAGGAGGCAGTGTGGTGACAACTACTGACTTAGGCGGTTGGGTCATTAGGGACCTTATGGACCTGGGGCCAGAATGTGTGGAGGGTAGTGAGTGAAGAAGATAAGAAGGAGAATATGGGAGTGGGCCTTAGAAAGATGGCATAATATTGGACTTTATTCAGTGAGGTGGAGGCCGCCAGAAGATTCTAAGGAGAGGAGTGACACAATGGGACTTCCTTTTTGCAAGACCACTCCGGTAACTGGGTTAGCAATGAGCCATGGGGGTCGGAACGCATATGGAAAAACCTGTTGGGTGGGCGATTAAGAGAAAGAGTAAGGTCAAGGATGACGCCAAGATTTGGGGCTTGAGTAAAGTTGCCATACAAGGAAATGAGGAAAGGAGAGGAGTTGGGGGCTTGGGGAAATTGGAATTGAAGGCACTCAGTTATAAATAACAGAACTTATTTGGCCTATTTAAGTAGCAAAGTAATTGAGCAACATTCAGAGCTGCTGCGGGAGAGCCAGAGCGCCAGGCTTAGAGGTTGCAGCCAGGAGCCCAGCCCAAAGAGCACCCCCACGGCTGCTCCGGAGAAGTCTCCATGGCCGCGGCCACTGAGCAGACACAACCTTGGCCGGCCGGGGCTGACACCAGACACCTCAAGCCCCTCCCCTGTGGCCCAGAGCTCCAGCTGTCACTGTGATCCTCCCCAGAAAAATATAAATAAATGAAGTAGGACACACGCTCCTGCTTCTCACTCCCCACTTCAGATCTGGGGGATCTGATTGTAGAACCTGGTCACAGGTTGCAGAGGGGCCTTGCTCCCCGGGTTCTGGTGCCCAGCTTGAGGATTTGAGAATGTAAGCCCCCAAAAGGCAATTCACAAAGTCCTGACCAGCAGCAAGCCTGGCAAACATCCTGAGAGAGTCTTGCCGTCATCGCTTTGCTTGTTCCTAAATGCTCAGTGAACGTTTTCTTAAATAACACATGATTTTTTTCTTCTGCCTTTAGACCTAGATCAGGTTTCCCGTGGGATATGTGCCTAGTCCTACCCCAGACTTAGAAATCAAAAGATTTCAATAGTCTTGAGGCATAGGACGGCATAGACCCCAAGTAAACAATAAATGGGTAATTAAAATTGGTTATGTCAATATTAAAAAATTAGAAATAAGATTTCTAATTTTTTAATATTATAGTTATTATAGTTAGTATAGTCATACTAACCTCATGGAGCAGGACTAGGCTCAGGAGCTTAAGAATCTTGTCTGACTGGTAAATGATGGGATTCCATTGTCCTAAACTCTTAGTTACAAGGCTATATGCCTCACTTTCATCCCTAAGAAGACATGATGTCAAGTAAGGAACCAAGAGAGCCACAGCATAACAATCCACCCCAAATACTCTCATTAATTGTATATTTTAACTTTGTTCTCCAGTGTCATTAAAATAATCTGCTAGGATATCATTCATCTTTATTTTAAGCAGATATGCCTCTGTGTACAAAGGAACTTAGTCCAGTTTTATTTGCAAGAGAAAAAAATATCTGGCAATCTAATTATTATCTATTATTATTAGGAGCTGATCAATAAATTGTGACATATCTCCTTAATAGAATACCACAAATTCTCGAAAAGCACGAGAAGAGTTTTCAGATAAACTTTTAAGTTAAAAAATATCTACATGGATAATAGTGGCTCTAGTGTGATGCTATTTGTAAACCTATATACACATTTATGTACACTTATGTGTTGATGGATGCATAGAACATTTCTAGAAGGATACATAAACTACTGCGAGGAGGGGGAAAGGGATTTGTAAAGGGCAAAGGAGACTTTACCTTTCAGTTTATATCTTTCTGTATGATTTCAATTCTACTTTGTACTTTTATACTTAATGAAAGTATTTTCAGTAAATTCTGGGTTTGAAATATTGTTGAGCCTTTTGAAGAAGTTAGTATATGCCTTCATACACTTCATTTTATTTTTTTAGAAGATTTTATTTTAGTTATTTGTCAGAGAGAAGGAGGAAGAGAGAGAGAGAGAAAGAGAGAGAAAAAGAGAGAGATAGAGAGAGAGCGCCTAAGCAGAGGGAGTGGCAGGCAGAGGGAGAAGCAGACTCCCTGCTGAGCAAGGAGCCTAATGTGGGTCTCAATCCCAGGACCCTGGGATCACGACCTGAGCCAAAGGCAGAGGCTTAACCAACTGAGCCATCCAGGTGTCCCTATACACTTCAATTTAAAATCATGAAGCTGCAGAGAAACATTGTATTGTTTTGATCTTTATACCAAATGTTCTTATTAGTCTTGATTGTTTTTCTCAGTATTTAATGCTAAAGCAAATAGTATAGTGTTAATATATAGACTTTTGTTATAAATGGTCATATTTTCCCTCTAGATTAAAAAAACACACAACTGCACACCTAAAAATGGTTAAAATGGTCACTTTTATGTTATATATATTTTACCATAACTGAAAAAATAAAAAAACTACAGTACTTCCTAACATAAAGTATTCAATGGAACTTAATAACCATAGTTAAACTTTGTTGCCTGCCCAGTGCCAGGCTCTGTGAAAAGCACTCACGGGATATTTATCTCCCTGAATCTTCAGACTTCCATAACCTTGGTGGTTTTCCTGTCCATTTCATGGGGAATGCGGACAGAAATGAATCGCCCAAGGGCATGCAGCTGGCTGGAGGTGAACACAGAGGCAGCCCTGAGAGTGAGCCTCGCCATAGGAACCCACGTGCTAACACTTTACTCTCCACTGCCTCTCGATACAAATGACTTTGACTCCTGGAAATGTAACTGTGACATTCTCAAAGCAATTTGACCCCCTCCTGCTTGTACATATGTAGTGAAATGTGAAGCTTAACAACATAAAAATTATTTAACCCAAGGATCTGGGCATTTTAGGGCTGTATTTTCTGATTTATGTAACAGTAATTTTGACGAAAGTTTTCAGTATTCATGGTATAATTTCTAAGTGATGGGTGCAGTTTTTAATAAGTAACTGGAGTATATCAGCTAGGGAAATTTTCTGGCTATATCAGTGATGAATATATACTTGTCTTCATCTTTAGTACTGAAAATATTTCTGAAATATGTCTACCCACCTTCTTTTCTTCATAGAATAGTGATAGGATCTTCTTTTGAGAAAAGAATTTCTTATGCAATCATCATGAATTTCAGTGGTCATTGTCTAAACCCACACTAAGCTGAACTTATATTGAAACTGCGCTATAGCTTGAAAATGTCCTTTTTCATACTAAATCATCAATACGGGCCTGTTTTAGATGATTTTCTCCCGTGTTTTCAAAAAACAGACTTTTCAAAGTCACTCTGGCTAATTGAACACCCATTAGTAAGGTTTGGCTACACGCTAATGTTTTAAGCAGTCCTGCCACTGAATAGTTCTTGAATTGCGGGGTTTGGAGAGAGCACTACGGTAAAAAATACTAAATCACCACAAGACTGAAACGTGGTTTGTGAAAAAGAAGAGGCTTCCCTTTTACAATATCCATTCCTGCTGCACCTTAAACCCCTTAAACCCCTTAAAGCCCTCTCCCACCTCTCATCTAGATACTCCCTTGGAGAAGATAGGCAGGTGTGATCCTGGCCTCCCCTGCCCCTCCTCCATACTATACTTTCTCATTTTAAGTCCCCTCACTATAGAGCGACAGAGAGAGAGAGAGAGAGAATGAGAGAGAGAGAGCATATATCTTACAGGATTTCTAGGAGTTAGCTAATCAAAGTTCTCCACTAGTGTAGACATGCCTTTGGCAGCATTCCTGACAAGACAACCATCTAGTCTGAATGTTAATTCTTTTAGTTTATAGGGACGTCCATGTCCTTGGACATTCCTTCTCTTGTCAGATAATTCTAATTGCTGTAATCCTGCTGCCACCGAAACAGTCGACTATTGATACTAGCGTCTGGCACTTGGAGCACCTCAGATGATGAACACTCACTTTTCCACAAACAGACTTCTTTGCCCAAGCCTTTGGGCAAAGGCTTTTTGCTCAAGCCTTCTTTGCCCAAGACCTGTCCTTATCCAGTTAAGAAGGTGCTAGAAATGATAAAGCCAGAGGCTGAACAAGGCTCCTTATGACCTTTGGACAAAATATTTATTGACTATAAAAAATAAAAAATATATTTAACCAACTGAGCCATCCAGGTGTCCCTATACATTTAATTTTAAAATCATGAAGCCGCAGAGAAACATTGTATTGTTTTGATCTTTATACCAAATGTTCTTATTAGTCTTGATTATTTTTCTCAGTATTTAATGCTATACCAACAGTCGAAACTGCTTTATTGCCTTGTCATACAATATAAAGCATCCCAGACTCAATTTATTTTACCCCGGATGGAAGTTAGATTTTGCATTATGTAATTAACTGGATAGTAAGAGCAGATCGTTCTAAGGTATCCACATCCAACAGAACTAGGCTAGAAGCCCCACAAAATGGAGTTTACACAGACAATATTCATTTCTCCTTAAAGAGTGCCTAGCACGGTCTTCAGCTGCCAGGATGAATAAATGAAGGCTGAATGACTTGTACAAAAATAATCTACACACACAATTATCAACACATCAGGGTGATAACAGCCCAAGATTAATAAACAGGTAAAAATTTGCATAATTAGGTCTTAGAATGTCTTTAGTTGTGAAATGTGTGTGATTCACTCGGTGATTCTGGAAGTAGGTTAGGAAATGCTCATGTCTCTTAAACTGAGCCTGGTAGAAGCCAACCAGCCTTCATATCTTGCCAGTCCACTAGGTGTTTGTACTGCTGGGTAATATTAGCCAGCCAGTTGGACGAGAATTCTTTGTTTTTTTGCACTGATGTGATGTATTTTCTGACTTGCCTGAACAAACATGTTGTTCAGGCCACTGTGTGGAGAAACCTGGATTTGGAGAAGATAGAGCACTTTTCCAGGGAAAGACTATTATATGGTTGCAGTCACTGCTGAGAAGTGATTCTCTGGATGTCTACATGTTGTTGAAGCCACTGGAGGGCGGGAAGCAACTTTTCAGATTGACGTGAATAGTGGAGGGTAATTCATCAAACCAGTTTCCCCTGAAAACATTCTCAACCAAACTCTTCCTAAACTTTCTCTTCCCTCAAGTACCCCTAATAGATTGGAAGGGGAGGTGGTTTACCCCGAAATGCATGATGCTTGTTATAAAGACATCCAAAATATTCTATGTGTGGGCAGTGAAATGAAGGAAGAAACCGGGCTGCCTATGAGAAAAGCATCAGCCTTTGATAAATACACTTGGAATCAGATCCCAGCTCCATCATCTGAAGCTTCACGGCCTTGGATCCTCACTGAATCCCAGTCCTCAATCCCAGTCCTCGATTGTAACGCACTGTTTCGAACTTGAGTAACTTACATAAAACACCTAGGATCCTGTCTAGTGACGTGGTTCTCAAAGTGTGGTTTCCAAAGTGACAAGCAGCAGCATCTGGGAACTTATTAGAAATGCAAAAACCCCACCCCACCCCTGACCTAATGAATCAGAAGAGGACAGGAAGGAAGTGGCAGCAATCTGTTTTTAACAAGCCCTCAAAGTAATTCCCATGCATGATAAATTTGAGAACCACTGTCCTGGCACACAAAAGTTTTCAAAAATGGCAGCTGTTACATATTTCGTATTAGTCTAGTACTTTGCAGCTTACAAAGTCGCTTTTCCACTCAGTATACCATCTACTTTACCAGGGTTGGCATTCCTTTTGACCCAGTAATTCCACTGCAAAATTTTCCTAAGGAAATAATCAGAGATGTTCAGAAAGATTAATGTAGTAGAATATTCATAGAGGAATTAATTGTGCATGTGAAAATTTGGAAACTAGAGTTAATTAAACAATATGGGGTTGTTTTAATAAATTATGACATCTATATAATAGAACACAGTGTAGCAATTAAAAATCATGTTGTAGATCCAGTTCATCAGGGCAAGTGCTGAGAATCATCTAGATCAGAATCACCTGGGATGGTTTTCAAAATGCAGTATCTCAGATTTATGAGTTCGACTCTGTGAGTAGATGTATCTTCATTTTCTGCATGCTCCCAAATGATTTTGTGTGTCAAAAATTTTAAAATTATGTTAGTATTGGGACACCTGGATGGCTCAGTCAGTTAAGTATCTCCCTTCGGCTCAGGTTATAATCCCAGGATCCTGGGATCTGGACCCACATCGGGCTCCCTGCTCGGCATGGAGCCTGCTTCTCCCTTTGCTTGCCGCTTCCCCTGCTTGTGCTCTCTCTCTCTGACAAATAAGTAAATAAAATCTTCAAAATAAACAAACAAACAAACAAACAAATAAATAAATAGTGTTAATAATTAATAACATGGTAATAGTGTGGCAGGTATTCATGGTATGTTACCGAATGGATAAAAACATATTACAAAACATGCATGTGCAACATCTCAATAATATAGGCACCTAGACATGTATGTATAAAGAAACCCAAAGATTCATGTGCTCAAATGTTGTATAATTATCTCTGGATGGTAAGATGACAATTCTGGTGGCTGTTTATTTTCTTAGGTTCTAAATTTTCCACATTCTCTACAATGTGTGTGACTTTTCAATGAGAAAAGTGTTGCTACTTCAAAAACAACGTTTTAGTGTGTGTGTCCTTAAACAATGGAGTGGGAACTTCATGTTTATACCTGAGAATAAAAAACTCTGATGTAGATACATGTGCACAAGAAACAGGAAAATCATAAAAATCAAGATGAAGGTGAACAAAACAAATATACCTGTGTCCCTTGGGAAGAAAATTTAAGCCTGCTTGAGGAGTGGGGCTGAGATAAATTCAGAATGAGGCAAGAAACCATCCCCTGCTATTCCTTGACCCACCATTTGTACCCAGCAGATAGGGAGGCAGTCTGCCCTCCATTAGACAACGCAGGTGGCTGGCATACTGCTGACCTTGTATGTCCTTGATGAAAGAAAGGAAAGCAGAGGATGCTGACCTGGTGCAGAAGTCATGGAGACTTTGATGGATTTCTTTTGTAATAGGAGAATTGCCCATCTTTCAGGGGTGATGGAGGTATGGTACTTTCAGAGGTCAGAGCCATGGTGTAAATTACAGATGAATGTCTTGGCCAAACTCCTGATTTCCCCTACAGTGGGCAATGGCAGGTGAGGTGAGTGATGGGAATTCAAGCAAGAAGACAGTTGCTGGAAAATGCAGCAAATCCCCCCGACCCCCCCACCCCCCCCACCAAGCCCTCCAACCCCCACCCTGCCCCTGGCCCCAACTGACTAGAGCAACTGGCTATTAAGGAACTGCTTTCACAAGTGTATGTTAACTATCTACCCTGGGCCCACCACCAAGCTGGGCCCTAGAAAAGATATCATAAGAGGTAAAGAGTGAAGACCACTAGGGCAGCCCCCACCTCAGAAAGGGGTGCCTGTCCTTAGGGCTTAATGCTCTGTGGTCATCTCTTGAAATTCTCAAGAAATTCATCTTTGAATTTGTGTTTTGTAAGGGAAGTCCAAAGAAACAATGAAGCAAAGGGGTGAGGCGGAGCTTGCTTATCCCCTGATTCTCATCCCCAGGTTATAGGCCTGTGGGGCAGACAGGAATCTGGACACAAGTGCAGGCAAGTGGGAATTGCTGTGGGTATCTGGGGCTCTAAGTTGTTGGGCAAAGCTGGGGGCACCTGGGAGGGTATCCCTATGCTCAAGGCGACACAGTGCTAAACAGCAAATAAAAAGAAAATATCATGACACATCAAGAGAGAGACAGAAAAAGAAAGGAAAGCTAATTTTTCCTGCTTTTTGAACAAGAGAACTTGTGGGGTTTTGCCCTGAACCTTTTAAATTAGGGAGTTGTCCTGATGAGGACTTACAGGAGTGGAAGGAATCTGGGTATGCATATCGAATAAATGAAAAGGGAGGACTTACTGGAGGCTCATTCCTTGATGAGCACTTACGGTCTGTCCAAGAAAATAATCTACCCAGGAAGGGTGTATCCCTTGAGAGCATCAGGCTATACAGTAAATTGTGGTAAAGAAGGGTGTTTTCTCAGAAGGAAGTCTCTAGTGATTATAGACTGGGACACACGACTTCACTTTAATATACGCAGTACAAGCAATTATTCTAAATATGTACATATGTACACACACACACACACACACACACACGCACATGAAGTTAGGACTGATTAGATGGAATATTGAGAATGGAACAGACAAGTTCTTTACTTTTGCCGAAGAACGTTGGGAGGAAAAACATAAAAAAATAAAGTTGAATTGAGGGGCGCCTGGGTGATGCAGATGCAGTTGGTTAAGTGTCTGAATCTTGATTTTGGCTCGAGTCATGATCTCAGGGTTGTGAGATCGAGCCCTGTGTCAGGCTCCATGCTGGGTGTGGTGCCTGCTGGGGATTCTCTCTCCTTCTCCCTCTGCCCCTTCCCCCCACCTAAAAAAAATAAAGTTGAATCGAGTTCACCTTTCTTCCTTAGAAATTATCTTCCCAGCAGATTTCTATTTCTCTCCTTTTGAGAAAATAGTTCATTTTCTAAAAGTGAAAGTAATAAACTGTGCTTTTAAGAAAGTGTGCTATCTCACCCTATTCATTAGCATTCTGGGGAGCAGAGGGGACACATGCACAAACAAATCACACTGCAAATGCTTATTAGTGCAAAATATATTACACGCATTATTACAAGAATGAATTACACTTCACAACAATTTTTAAATTATCCCCATAGAAGTAAAAACCACTTTGGATGCTCAATAAAGGGAGAAAAACTCATTAAACTCCTGAGTCCTGCTGAGCGTCTCGGTGAGAGAGAACAAGAGCTTAGTAATTACATGCAGAAGAAGTGTGTATTTAAAATGGTCTCTTCAAGGCCTAAACCGTGGCTTAGTTTACCCCATGTCACACGAACTTCTTTCCTTCCTCTAAGAAGAGAATTCATCAAGATCTTCTTACTTGGGGGCACCTGGGTGGCTCAGTGGGTTAAAGCCTCTGCCTTCGGCTCAGGTCATGGTCTCAGGGTCCTGGGATCGAGCGCCGAATCTGGGCTTTCTGCTCAGCAGGGAGCTTGCTTCCTCCTCTCTCTGCTTGCCTCTCTACCTATTTGTGATCTCTCTCTGTCAAATAAATAAATAAAATTAAAAAAAAAAAGATCCTCTTACTGTTTGCATGCTTATAGACCCATGGGCAATGTGCATCCTGTATTATGGAGAAAAGGATGTAGGTAAGAAGGTGGTTTAAGACTAAGCTCAGCTTCCTGTCAGAGGTAAGATGTACCACCTGGGAGATTCCAGGAGGTTTTGCCATTAGACCCCGGCAAATGGGGCTGGAGCCTGAGGCCCATGCTCTAGTTTAAGAGGAGAGAGGGAGACATAACCAGCTGGAATCAACATATTTCCTTCTAGTCCATGCTTTGGGGACTTTGAACCCTGAAATGTTCTTCTTACCTATCCCAGTCTGCTTCTAGAACCTGTGGAACCTCTTCTGCAAGTCAAGGCATCACACCCATCAGCTGCATCCCTGGCTGGATAGTGGTCAACGGGCAGCTCTTTGTACGGCTTCTTGTGTTTGGACTGGGATATCCCCACACCTATGAGTATGCATGAGGTACCTCAAGTTGCAAGAGTGAGCAAAAGCAGAGAAAACAAAAGGGGAAGGCCATGGGTTGGAGGAGGCGGGGGCCTTCATTTGTACTGTTGCCCCTTTGTGCAAATGTTAGGGCTGGGTCTTATTCCAGAAGACCAGATGCACAAGGTTCTGAGGCAGCTTCTGGGCAGAGAGCATCTTAAAGGCAGAGGGAGTTGGTTGACCCTGTATTGGGGCCTCATTCTCTAGTTAAAAGAATGATTGTGAGGACTATATAGGATCCATCCTTTAAATTTTCATTTATAATGACAAGACACTCAGCAGAGTTGAAACTAAAACTTACTGAATAGCATTTGACTTAACACAGAAAATGTTCACTGATTTATCCAAAGTTCTTGGATTTTTTTACAATAATTTAATCTTCTGGAGGCAGAAGCTTATGCCAAGGACTAAGAGTGGGACCTCTGTGAGTTGTTTCCTCTGTGTTGCCATTGACACACACAGGGAATCTGCCTGCTATCTAAGGATATCTCCCTTCTTCCTGGATCTAAGGCTTCAAGTTTTACCTGGAGAGGATCATTCTTTGGTTTGAACTTAATTGCATCTGAGATAGGGAACCCCACCCACATTTCAACTCTGGTTAATCTTCTGAGAAGCAAGGTGGAGCACAGCCATGGCTATTGAGAACGAATGGTGCAAAACTTCACAAGAGCACTGGTTACCTCAGGGTGCTTGAAATAAAAGGGCCGGAAGTCCCACAAATGAGACAGGAAGGCCTGACAGCCAGGTCCACCACATAGACTTGCCCATCAGAGACCCTGTGAATCTGTGTAGTTTCAATTCAGGATTACTTGCTGTAGTTGACTGGAAAATAAGGCCACTTATACAGAAAGAACAAGAAATTCACACATTTTTTAGTTGATTTAGTCGGTAAATTTTTTACCACACTGAAATTGGCTCCTCTTTTGGCTTCTTTTCTTTTAAAAACTTGTGTGGTATTTGGGAGATTCATCTTAGAGGCATCTATGTGATAACGTAACTTTCGTGTTGAAAGCCATGTGATACAAAGAGTATATCTTTTATTATTTTTTATTGAGTTACAAGTCACATGTCAACAAATTTATCATTTTAAAAAGTAAAATTTAACAGTTGTTAGTACATTCACAAAGTTGTACAGCCATCACCATCATCTAATTCCAGAAAAACTTTATCTTTTCCCCCAGAGAAACCCTATTATCCATTAATCTTCACTCTTCATTCTTAAACTCCTCTCAAACAGTGGCAACCATGAACCTACTTTTGATCGCTATAGATTTGCCTCTTCTGGACATTTCATAAAATAAAAAAATCATACAACATGCAGCTTTCTATGTCTGACTTCTTTCGCTTAAAATAATGTCCTCAAGGTTCATCCATGTTGGGTATCAGTAAGTACTTACTTACAATCAGTAAGTACTTCGTGCGTTTCATTGTATAATATCCCATTGTATAGATATACCATAACTTTTAAATCTGATTATCAGTTGATGGAAATTTGGGTTGTTTCAGTTTTTGAATCTTTTTTTTTTTTTTTAAAGATTTTATTTATTTATTTGACAGAGATCACAAGTAGGCAGAGAGGCAGGTGGGTGGGGGGGAAGCAGGCTCCCTGCTGAGCAGAGAGCCCCATGCGGGGCTCAATCCCAGGACCCTGGGATCATGACCTGAGCCGAAGGCAGATGCTTAACGACTGAGCCACCCAGGAGCCCCTCAGTTTTTGACTCTTATGAGTAATACTGCTACTATTATTCATGAGAATTTTTGTGTGGACATATATTTTCAATTCTCTTGGGTATATACTTAGGACTAGAATTTTTGGTTGTCAGTGTATTTTTTTAAATGTCTTTTCATCTTAAAGAAAATGAAGGTTGGTGTTCCAAATATTAGCCTGAATCTTGGGTTTCCCACACTCCACCAAAAAGTGACATGGTGTGAGTGTGACATTTAATCTATTGGCTCCTTTGTTCCTTCTTCTCTTGGCTCCCCCAGAACCCTACAACCCAGAGAAAGCATTGGTTGTTGAAACAGGTCTTAGCAGATAAAATTAGTGGTGGTGCTTTTCCCAGCTTGCTCACCATAGAACACTTTTCTTGAAATTTGTACTTAATCCTTCCTTCTAAAAAGTAATAAAAAGTAGCAACATCTGAAATGCTCAAAGAGGAAACATGGGTATGTGCTCTGGTTTGGCTGTTTATGAATCTCTTCCTAGAAGCGTAGGGCCGTGAAGACCAAAATAATACGATGACTTGGAAGATGAACATAGCAACTTAGCAGGTGTGGGTGCACACTTTTTTTTTTTTTTTTTTTTTACCAAAGAGGAGCCTGAATAAAGATCAAGAATGGGAAATACATTAACTGTAATACTGGTTAATAAGATGTGCCTCTTAATTTTTATCCACATAGACAGTTGACTTGACTATGCACCAACCAGTTACATGTGCAAAATTCAGTCCTAGAGGCCATTTAGCATCAGGCCCTTAAAAAAATAATAATCCAGTGTTAGTTTTGGTAAAGTTTTCCTCCCCTTCAAATTAATTTTGTTTGTAGACATAACTGATTTGAAGAACAGAACATGTACTCAGAAATGTGCTACATTGATAAATTATGCCGCGAAGAAAGAGGCAGGATATATTTTTGACTTTTCAATTTGACTGTTAAAATTTGCATTTCTTACTTTCCATGTGTGTCACCATAGCTTTTCTTTTCCTGTAAGTTTTTCAATTCTCTCTCCCCGCTCCTTTCTTGTTTTCTTCCTTTTTGACCTAATGATTCCTGAATCACCATTTTGCCACTTGTGATTGTTTTCAAACTAATGTGTTTCACACATACGTTTCAGAGATACATCCATCAGGAGAAAATTGCAAGTGCCAGTAAAAATCGTCTCTCTAATTTGTTAATGCATGTCTGAAAAATACAGAAAGTGTGAGATGAGTACAGAAATAACTTGAAACAGAAGGCTGGGGAATGGAAGGAGAGGAAATATACATAATAAGTAGTTTGTTGATTTTTTTCCCTCATAAACGAACCCACATGTCACTGGGGTTTGGGGCTATAGGGCTTGTCCACTGCCTGTACTTTAAGCATTCTGTGGAGTTCCAGGGTTCATGCTCCGCGGTGGTAATTCAGGCATCCAGCATGTTCTTTTCCTGGCAACTCTTTCAAGAGATGGAATGTTGTAGCCTCATTCGAATCACCAGGTTCCTTGGGAAAATCTTTTGGATGCCGTACAAACCACTCAAATCCAATCTCTCACTAGGGATAACTGAAATGTACAGGGGCCACAATTATGATTCGGATTTGTGGTCCTTGTGATTTGTATTAACCATAAACTTCCAAAGTGTCAGAACGAGTTCACTGCCTACACAAAGGATTTGCGCTGCCTGCAGAGTTTTGCATGCGCTACCCTGTGTGGAGACTACAGTGGCAACGGTGCACATTTTTCTCCATTCAGCTGAGTAAGCATTGCTAGGCACAGCAGAGTTCTAGACACAGAGGGAATTGCAAGAATAACTTGTTCTTGAGGAGCACAGGAGATAAGCTGTAACAGAAAACATAAAAGAGGGGTGCCTGGGCCGCTCGGTCTGTGAATCCGCTGACTCTTGGTTTCAGCTCAGACCATGATCTCAGGGTCTTGTGATCAAGCCCAGTGTTGGGCTCCCTGCTGAGTAGGGAGTCTGTTTCCTCTCTCTCTCTCTTTCTCTCTCTTTCTCTCTCTCTCCCTCTGCCCCATCTCTGCTCGTGCGCACGCTCTCTCTCTCTCTCTCTCTCTCTCTAAAATAAATAAATAAATCTTTAAAAAAAAACAGGCGTTTGTTAGAACAATAGATACACAGATACATGCTATAAAACAAATATGTAAATGCTTAGAAAATGAGGAAATCATTATGTGCAAATATTTGGAGCGGACTTCATTACGAACTTAATTACTGAGCACACCAAGTAGAACTCTAAGATTGAGTTTGGCAAAGCAGAGAGAGAATGCCTTTTGGATCTGTGCTGGAAGAGTAAAAGGGTAGAAGGCAAAAGCCTTAGCAGGGTCGTTTGAAAATTAAAACTCATGTATTCCACAAATCCCTTGTAGTAGAAGGTGGCCATGTGACTTGGCTTGGGCCACGAGTCGGCAGAACTCTACTGGCAGCCAGAGTGAGAACGCTCTGCTCAACTCTGTGCAAGGAGGCAGAGGCGGCCGGCACCCACCCCCTTCTCCCTCATTCCTACTGGAAAAACACAGAAGAAAGACCAAGAGAGTCGGAATAGACTGGACTCAACATCTCTGGGCCCTTCTGTTTAATGTGGGGAAAGTAACCCATTGGGGGTTGCTGGCCCCGTGTTCTATTATGTGTGGTCCATCACGTTACTAATCAATGTTCTTGGGTGCATTTTGGTGAGCAAAATGTTGCCCATTTTTCGTTGTATTTGGTGAAACTGGTTTTAAAATAAATATGTACATGATCACCCGATGATTTCATGAGGAAGCAGTTATCTTATAGCTGGCAAGTTTATTCGCTTGAAGAATAACACTTCAATAATTATATATATACACATCCATTTCATAATTTGTAGCTAAAAGCAGATTTCCTTAGCTTTCAGCCACTTTTGGTCCATTAAGACTTACTATCTCTGATGAGCACTTCTAAAACCCTCCACATGGCTGCAAACTTAATAAGTCGGCTACGACTTCAATGGACAGATATATTTACAGGATCAATTATTTTCCTTTGGTTTGTCTTCCAACTCTATGAAGTAATCTGTCCCTGCTGGCATTCTTTTTTTTTTTTTTTTCCATGTTTAGAAGATTGTTGTATCCGCTCCAAAATCTAATCTTTTTACAGAATGTTCTTATATTTCATGAAATAAAGGTGGCTTAAAAATTCATAGTCCCTAAACCATTCAAGAGTTGCTTTTCCACCAATTCTAATAACTATCAGCAGAATAACTGGGCAGAAATAAGGATAACAGTCTTGGAGGCTAGTAACTGCAGAGACTACAAAAAATGCAAGGGGCCATCTGGGCTAATGGAGCCCATCGTTGACCTTCAAAGTCTTCTTGGAAAATTAAAAAAAGATAAAATTTCTGAGATTCATGCCCAGAAATCCTGATCCAATGGATTAGGAGTGAAGGCCAAAAATATCTTTAAAAAAAGAAGAAAAACCTCTCCAAATATTCATCTGGGTTTGGGAACCACCCACCTCATCCACAGCACTTCTCCAAAGGCTCAAAATGACAGAGCTCAGGGATCCTACTAAAACGCAGTTTCTGGGGCGCCTGGGTGGCTCAGTGGGTTAAAGCCTCTGCCTTCGGCTCAGGTCATGATCTCAGGGTCCTGGGATCGACACTCGCATCCGGCTCTCTGCTCAGCGGGGAGCCTGCTTCCCCCTCTCTCTCTGCCTGCCTCTCTGCCTACTTGTGATCTCTCTCTTTCTGTGTCAAATAAATAAATAAAATCTTTAACAACAACAACAACAACAACAACAAATGCAGTTTCTGTTTCAGTAAAATCTCAGGATGGCCTGAAATTCTGCTTCTCAAACAAGCTGCGGGGGGACACCCAGGCTGGTGGTCCACGAACCAAGCTTACTTTGAGTGAGTGGGATCTGAGCCGCACTCCACATTTGGTACCGCGGGCGAGGAAACAGAGAGGTTACGTGGGTCCTCCTCGTCCCACAGGCACGAGCCTGAGGCCGGAACCCAGCTCCTTTCACTCCCAGCCCAGTGCTCCTTGGCGCTGCTGCACTGCGCCTAGAGCGCACCCGGGTCGTTCTCAGTGTTGATGGGAGCTGGAGAGGGCGAATCCTCTTTGATCCACACTCTTGTTTTCTCGTGGAACCTTTCAATAGCTGGTGATCTTGTTCTCTACCTGTCTTCCACTCGTCTTTCCACCTCGTCCCCCTCCAGTGGTGTGGCCGCGAACGTGTAACCACTGGCTCCCTGGATGGGTGAAGACGGAAGGAAGCCCTGATTCGCGGCGTTGGTTGATTTCCACGGTGTAAATACTCGTAGCATGGCCAATCTGAAGATAACCAGCTGACGTGACTGAACGTGGGCCTAGGAAAAGACGCACACAGCCCGCTCGCATGACCCAGTGGGAGCCGGCTCCCGGCACCCTTTCATCAGCTCTCTGACCCGGAGGACCCGAGGCGACAGGCCAGGCACAGCTGTGTTTCCAGCCGGGCTGCCAGGAGTTGCTACCTGGCTAGAGGTCAGGAGAAGAAATAACACTATTGTTTTTCAAGCAAGTGAACCTCTAGTGTCACTGGTAAGATGAACTGATTGTGTATTAACAATGAAAATGTCTTAAGAAAGCTAATGCCAAGAAGAGAGAAAAGAGTGCCAAGAGGAGAGGAAAGATAATGTGGAAAGTATCCGCTTACCAGTGAATCGAACATTTACAAACTGGAAACAAACAGGCAAACAAAACGAACTGGCTAATCCGAAAGTGGACAAGTGTAGAGAAAAATACTTCCATTGAGTTAAAAGAGAACCAAAAACCACTGGGTTCATTTTCAGTTGTAGTCGATAGTATAAATCGAGTGCCCCCTGTTCATGACATTTAGCTAGGATAGTTTTATTTTCATGTGATCTTACAGTAAGTTTGGGTTTTTTTGTTTTGTTTTGTGTTTTGTTTTTGTTTTTTTGCTGCCTCTGCTAGGTATCCCACTGGAGAAGACAGGACAAGTAGGCCCTTGTGCCAGTGCAGGGCTGACCGAACTTTATCTGCCACCGCATTTGCCATATTTTTTTTAAATGAAGGCTCTCTAGTAAAAGAGATTCATTATATGAAGCGGTGTATGCAATTCTAGAAGGAGACTCCACAGTCATACAGAGCTCATACCATCGGAGGGAACAACAACTAGATTCCATATACCAAAAAGTTTACTTTGTTTTGACATCAGCCATACAAAATCGTGTAAATATAACCTTATTATTCTTATTCATGAAAACATACTTCTAAATTGCATAGAAGTATCACTTTCCCATGTGATTTATAAACAGTGAAATTTAGTACAAGGAAATGAAAACATTAAGTATGGACTTTCAACCTGGAGGCAGTTCAGGTACCATATATATTTCTATTGGAAAGAGCTTGGTTTTTCTCTTAAATTTCCATTCTGTTCTCTCTCCCTAATAGAAATAACTTTCCTCAAAAAAAAAAAAAAAGAAAAAAGAAAAAAAAATTCTCCCTATTCTCCTCCTAAATGTTCCCATCACTCACTTACTCCCTTGGGGGAAAAGTGTCATTCTTTCCCATCATATATATTTAGTAGGTGCTGCATAAGATCAGGAATACCTGTGATGAGTTTGATTTCTTTTTTCTTGTTATCAATCCCTGTAGTTGAGTGTGACAAAGCAAAAAGCTGAAGAAAATCCACAGAAATTCTGTTTAAAACTACATTTAGCAAAGCTAAGCCGAGAAGTTTAGAAGGTAGAAGACCATTCCGAAGTGACCTAAGCTATACAAAACCTAATATTAATGAATTCAAATCTCTTTGTTTAGGGATATCTGGACATTAAATTGGCAAAATTCCTTGAAGGTTTGTCTTCAACTTACCTGGTAAGCCCTCTAGGTTTGATACCCCCAGGGTACCCCTTTAATTCAAGAATCTGTTTCAATAAATATTAACTGAGCACCTATTATGTGTGAGATCCTGGGCAAGGCATTGCAGATACTGCATATAATGTAAGGGATATCAAACAATCTTTTACTAAGCACATGAAATTGTGGGCATTCACAATTCATTCATTTTTGAACGTCAGCACTATAAGAATTATTTTGAGCTATGATCTAATTTTTAACCCAGAATAGGATTATCCAGCAGGTTTAAAATATGGCTCTAGTAAAGTAACTATTGTCCCCATTATACATTCCTGACAATAACAAATTCTCAAATATTTTGATCACTAGAGAGTCGAGTGAGAGAATATAAGTTCAACAGAAATCCATCCTGTAAATGAGAACACAATTCTGAGGTCCTAAACCAAGGGCTGAGCATTTTTGTCAGTTGCACACTTTTTCTAGGCTTCAATTTATACCAAATACATTTGCTATAAAGATCAAAATAGATGACCATGTGGAGAATTTGTGAACTTTATTTCACAACTTTATTTCACAAAGCACCATATAACTGTAAAATGGGGTAATTATTAATATGTATAGATTTTTACACACAGAAATTTATGGAGTCAACTTTTGATGAACCTGTAGTGTGAAAAGTCTATCTCTCCTTCCAGAAAACATTAAAAGTTTAGTCAGTATCTGTCTTCTTATTTCCACAGTTAATCTGAGAGAACTGTAACTTCCGTCCATGGTGAGAGCTATATTTTGCCCTTTATTTCTGGAATCCTGTTGCTTCTTTCTTTCCTTCTTTCTCTTTCTCTCTCTCTTTTTAAAAAATTTTATTTATTTACTTTTAGAGACAGAGTGAGTGGGGGCAGGAGCAGAGGGGAAAGGAGAAGGAGAGAGAAGCTCAAGCAGACTCCACGCTGAGTGCAGAGCCTGATATGGTGGGATGCTTAACCTCCTGAGCCACCCGAGTGCCTCTCTCTCTCTCTCTCTCTCTCTCATTCTTAAAACATATATCCTCCCTTGCTCAGAAAGTCTACTGTTATTATTATTACTATTATTAGTAGTAGCATCTTGACTTTTATAGGTGAGAGAAACTGAGTCTTGGGCTCATCTGTTATATGTGTTCGTGTTACAGATGAAGAAATGGAGAACCCCAGGAGTCATTCATTGTCAGTCAGAGATAGTGGCAATGATAAGACTAAAGCCTAGAGTCCCAACTCCTAATCACGTATTTTCCCTGAAGCATTCAACCCAAGAGGAAGGAAATAAATCCAAGTTTTGAGGATTTCTAAGCTTTGGCTCAGAGAAAGAAAGCTATATTAAGTCAGAGATAAATAGGATAAAAATAATGTAACATATATTGATTTGGAATGATCCTTTAGTGAGAGACACATGTCAAATAGACACTTTCTGTATTTACCTTGAAATATCTAAATTGTTTTGTTGAATTATGTAGTCGAATGCATGGATTGTTTATTCATTTGGATATAGAGAAACCAAATCCAAATATTTCTCTATGCACATTTTTCCTAGATTGCTTTCCACATATGGATTCATCCTTATGGTGAAATGTTGGGACCAGTATATAAGTTTTTCCCCAATCGAATCTGGAAATTTTTTTTATATTCATTTTCTGACATCTAATTTCATGTATTACATTTTTCTGTTCCAAATTTCTATTTGGTTCTCTTCTATAGTTCTTTGCCAAAATTTTTGGTCTTGTCGTTTAATTCTTTAAACATGTATAGCATTTAAAAATAAATCTCTGATAAGTGCATTATCCAAATCTATATATGTCTATTTCTGTGGATTATTATTATATTTTTTTATTTTGGTCATATGGTCTTATTTCCTATTATGCTTAGTTATTTTTGAATGGGTGCTGGACAATATATATGAAGAATTTGGAAGTAATCTTTAAACTTTTAATAGATTTAATCTTTCTCTAAGGTCAATCTACTCTTGTTTCCATCAAGTAGTTAGGTTTGAGGCATGAGCTATCTGAAATCATAGCAAATCAAATTATAGATTAAGATGATTCAAAGATGGGGTTCATTCTCTATGAGGGCTTATCTGTTACCAGAATTGGCAATCATTTCAAGGGGAAAACTGGTCCCCAAATACCAGGATCAATTCTCTGGCTTCTTTTCCTCTTCCAGTCTTTGTCCCACAATGTCTCACTGAATTATTACTGCCCTAGGGTAAAATCAATGAATTCTTTAAAAATTTCCTGAATGCCCACAATTTCATGTGCTTAGTTCTGTACCAAACGCTACATAACTTTGGATAGGTTGATGAGGTTTTTCAAAACATCTTGAGCCATGCAATTCAAAAGGGTAATTTATGTAGGTCTTAGTCTACTTTTCCACAATTTTTTTCTGATGGTTTTTTTTTCTGATTTTTTTTTAACAATTTCATATCTGTTGAACTTGGGACAATGCATCATGAAATTTCAGAGCCTTTGAGCCTTTTTGAAGTGTCCCTCCACAGAGGACTTGTGCTCTGTTAGCTTGCTAACTTGATCCTGTATCTCACCTACCCAGAATCCTTCTCTATTCTTTCCTCTCTTACCCAACCCTTGAATTGTGATTCTGCCAAGGTATGGTGAAATAACTAGACAAGACTGAGTCTCTGAACATTTTGGGAAGCATTCAATCACTACCCTATAAAATTCTCTATTAATAGACACATATGAAGAGTTCATTCTAAAATATAAAAACATTATATGCTTCATAGAGACTTCCTTCAGAAGGGTTGAAAGGGATTTCCAAGTCTTCTATTACAAATCAGAAAGCAGAAAAGCATTTTTAACCTGATAAAAAAGCAAAGATACAGGGGAGATAAATGGCAAGGTCTTATCAGATTAATGTCAAAATTGGCAGTACTAGGTCATTCTCCAGATATTCACTGTAGATTTCAAACCATCAGAGGGTAGATATGTTTAAGTGAAATAAGCAGTAAGATGGTAAGCTACTAATATCATTATCGCTGTTTTTCAAATATTTTTTTTCCTCATTGTTTCAGTTAAGGGACAATAAATCGTCACTTTGCAAACATGGACAGAAACAGCGAGTGATTTCATTTCATCTGTAGTCTTCCATGTGGCTACAGCTGGAGAATATAAATTCTCCCTCTAAATCCCCAGTTTCTGGCAATTGCATTCAGTAGTTATGTAAAGGATGCATATTCTCTTGTTAATTAAATATTTTATTTATTTTGACCATAACTTTTAACTTTTTATACAATCTTTGCAAGGTGACAAGAAAGTCTTTTTTTGGGGCGGGGAATGTCACCCTTGTTTGTATTGTTTTTACTCATGTCCCTTCCTTGTGGATGACATTGCCTCTCCAGCAGCCTCTCTCCTCCCTCCAGACCTCCCTTCTCTCCATCCCTGGTTTGGAATTCTGGTCATCCTAATTATTAGCTATCTAACATAAAAGGGAAATGATTTTAATGAAGGGTAAGCTTTTTATTTTTATTTATTTATTTATTTATATATTTATATATTGAGAGAGACAGAGAGAGAGGGAGGGAGGGAGGAGGGACAGAGGGAGAGGGAGAGAGAATCTTATATAGTTTCCACGTTCAATGTGGAGTCTAACACTGGGTTTGACCTCAAGACACTGAGATCATGACCTGAAATGAAATCAGGAGTCAGACACTTAACTGACTGAGCCACCCATGTACCTGGTAGGATAAATTTCTGATTAATTATTTTTAAGATTTTTATTTATTTATTTGTCAGAGAGAGGGTGTGTGAACACACAAGCGGGGGAGCGGCAGACAGAGGGAGAAGCAGGCTCCCCACTGAACAAGGAAGTGGGACTCCATCCCAGGAGCCTGGGATCATGATCTGAGCGGAAGGCAGACACTTAACCAACGGAGCCACCCAGGTGTTCCAACAGGATGAGTTTTTTAAGTGCCTTACTTTCATTCCAGAATTTGTGACAATGGCAGGTATCTTATTAGAGGCAGCAGTAGCTACATGTATTTTTGTAAGGGGACGTTGAAATTAAAAGGCAGCATCTAACATGGAGAAAGGACAACAGGGGTGAATACCCCCCAAATTCACATTATCAACAATAGTATATAATATAGAGTAGACTCTGTGAGCCTAGCATGCTGGACCAGTATTTAACTGTCAGTCAGAGGTCACTTCTTCCTTTATAGCTAAAAAGCGAAAGATGACGTTTCTGTCTTTGCTATTGATATAAACAAAATGTTATGGGGAGAGATGGAGAAGGGGTTGCATGAGCTGGTAAGGGAGTAATTGTGCCAGCCGGCTTCTCCTCCTCCACGTGTGCACATGCTGGGTTTGTGAGGTGTCCAAGGACATCTACTTACTGCACAGCAGGTGCAAACATTCAAGATTACAGTGAGTGCCGACCTCAAATAGCTTAGGTGGCCAATCTAAATTCCACAATCTGTCAATCTGACCTTGTCCTCTCTTCGGGTGTTTATATGGTGCTGGAACAGGAATATTTCCATTACATAAAGGGAATTACAAAAATAATGTATCCATAGTCATTACAATATTGCATCATTTTTATAGTAGAGTAAGAATTACAGATCAGCATAAAATGTTGGCCAGAGCCTGGGTTAGCATATTTTAAATGCGAGCACTTTGGATCTTTTCTTGTTAAGTTCATTGAAAATCTTTATGCCCTTGGCAGTTTTCAAGCACATTGTCATTAAAGGTAGGTCTGCAGTTGACTTCCAGGGGAGAGTAAGAGATGGAAAAGAAGCAGCCTGATCCAGTTGTGAACTTTTTATATATACCTAAATTTTTAGATCTTATGTGACAACTGATTTCTGCAGAAACTGGCTTGTAGGATGGGATAAGTTATTTTTAAAGGCACATCTGTTATTTATATTTTAAGCTTGATTTGGGTTTCTTAAGAATTTCCCTTTAAGAATCGCCCTTCTTTCAGGGTCGTATCTACCCAAACAGTTGTCACATCCATAAGAGAAGAGAAAGGGATTTTAAAGGCAAGACTGTTACTTGAGAATGTGTGACCCCTCCCTGTGGCCTGCCATTTCTCTGATGATAGGAGGGGGGTGTAAAGTGCCCCCTCCTCCCCTTCTCTGGGGAACGCTGTCATTGGCAGCTCCCTGGGTGGACTGGAGCAGGACACGTGCACTGTGACACAGAACATGTAGGAAAGAACAGCTAAGGATGAACAACGCATTGCCATCATTTCAAACATCTCAGATGGTCAGAACTTTCATAGAGGAAAGATTCAGTATATTTTTCAGCAGTCAGAGTGGTGCTTGTTTGGTTTCTGAAAACAAGCCATTGTAGGTGCCTGCTTCTGAGCAGCACATAACTTTACTGTAAATGTCCTAAGGCTTAGTCACACGGCCCAGCCCTTCTTGGTGCATTTCAGGAGGACAAGGGGCGTGTCAGCGATGTTTGCTACTGAGTCAGTGCCACCCTTACCCTGAGCATTCAGTAATGGGTGATCAGGAAGATGACACATCCCATCATGGTTGTGGTTTTCAGAAACTAGTAAACACTGAAATCTTGTTTTAGCTACAAACAAAACCAAACATTGTTACATTTCTTTTTCTTTTGAAGGCCTATAGATGTGGATATGAATGGACTCTCCGATAAGAACACACACCCCTGGAAATTCAAATCCATGGGGTGAGACTCAAGAGCGCTGTGTGCTTAAGATCTGAGTAGGTGTAAGTAATAGTTACCAGATAAGGTTCATTACTGAGGAAACCTACGGGTGAAGCAAGTGAAAATGACGGCTTTGCATGACCCTGAGTTTGCTCATTTCAATTAAAGGATGCCCTGTGGCTTTATCATCCCTGAGTTTTGCCTCTACAAATATAGCATTTTTAATAACTCACATAATTTCATATGCTGTTGAAATGATAGTTATGAGCATACAAATTAGATCTACAAAAATTATTTGAGATTATCTTGCACAGATTTGTCTATTCTTTCCTATTTATGTATTTAATCATTTATTTAGATCATTATGGACACCTGGATATTTAATTGTATGCTTTGAGTTACAATCCAGTACTGCTTTATCTATTTTCTCGCTCAAATTATTCCAGCTTTGGTCATTGGGAGATTTTACAGTTGGTTCCTGTGTCACTTGGACATATTCTTGTCATTGTGGGGTTTGGGTTTTTTTGCTTTTTTTTCGTTTTTTTGCTGTTGTTACTATTGCTTTTCTTTGAGCCCTTCCTTATTTTCTGGCACTACAAGGTGCCGCGGGCTTACCGTGTGTATTTCCTGTCCCAATCCTAAATCAGCCATTTCTCCAAGGGGTCTTGGTTGCTTTTATGGGAGAATGGTATTAGAAACCAGTATCTCCTTGCTACTGGGCATGGTTATTCTTAGGTCCTCTCAGTTGCCAAAACAAAGAAGTATACGTGTGTGTACAAACCAGCATATATACACAAACCTATAAATATTTCAGTATGTATTCATTTGGATCTATATTAAGATACACATGAATGCCTATGATGTCTCCAATCCAGTACCACATGAATCATTCTGGCCTCTTCCCCTTACTTATCTGTAACCTTCTGCTCCAAAACGGAGAAACTTAGCTGTCAATATCCACAACCCATTTACTTTGTGTTCAATTCCAGTTTACCTGTCTAGTGGTTTTAAAATTAACCCAGTGAAGCTCATCTTCACTGATAGAATGCAGTCCTTTGCATAGTTGCTTTTTCCCTTTGGTCTTATAGTTTATACTCTATTCATTTCCAAAGTTACTTAGATCAGCAGACTTTCCCCCTCAACCCCTTTGGTGAGATTATTTCCTACATTCATGATGTAGTTAGATTATTTTGGCATAGCCTGCATTTCATCCTGGGATCCCCCCATCTCCTAAATGATTTTTTAAATTTGCAAATATTAAAAAAAGAAATGATGTTAGCAGTTATGTATCTCTGTTAGTATTCCAGTTTCATTCAAAGGGAAGCTAACATACCTGTCCGTGAAGCCTTCCTAAATCATTGGAGACTATAATAATTCC
Organism: Procyon lotor; assembly: GCA_028646535.1. Taxonomy (NCBI): domain Eukaryota; kingdom Metazoa; phylum Chordata; class Mammalia; order Carnivora; family Procyonidae; genus Procyon; species Procyon lotor. The sequence continues at coordinate 24,554,488 of CM053608.1, forward strand.
TATTTGATTTGAGATCAGAATTTCTCGTTGACGTTGACTTCTTTTGCTGTATTTTACCTAACAGAATGCTGAGTCTCACAAGGAGGAAATCAAATGACTTTCAAAAACCTTATAAAAAGGCAAACTATAAGAGACTCTTAATCTTAGGAAACACACTGAGGGTTGCTGGAGGGGAAGAAGGTGGGGGGATGGGGTAACTGGTTGATGGACATTGGGGAGGGTCCATGTTATAATGAACTCTGGGCATTATATAAGACTGATGAATCACAGACCTGTACCCCTGAAACAAATAATGTATGTTAATTAATTGAATTTAAATAAAAAATAAATACAAATTTGTTATGGTATAGATGGCATCCCTGCTCTGGCTCTGGAATTGATTTTCCTTCTCTGGCTTCATTCAGATAACTGCCTGACTTTTGCTTTCAGTCCCCAGCCCAACCCTTCTTTACTTAGTCCCCACATTGATTTTGTCTTATCTTTTATTTTATCTCGTGATACTACTACTTGACACCAGGTCGACTAAATAGGAGCCTCATTTGTTTCCTTAAAATAATGCTTACATTAAATACGTATGCTGAATTCTCTCATTTTCTGACTACCAAGAGTAGAAAAAATTGTGATGATTCTAGCTTTCTCTAAAGAATGCTTAAATGGAATAAACCTATTTTACTAGCATAGAAATTTTTGAAATCTTTGCCTTGATCTGTGTGTTCTCTATAAAAGTGCCCTTTCATCTTCTACAAAATTTGCATACATTAAGGGTCACTTTTCGTGCTGTAAAGTTCTACCCTTCACTGAAAGAGCTGGAGCCTAAACCTCCCTCTGTCCCCTATTAAGGAGGAGGTGCGCATAGTGACTTCCTACTGAAGAATGGAGTGTGGGAGGAGAGAGGACACTAAGTCTGTGGTGGAGAAACTCAGCAAACACTCCCACAGCTGGGCAATCAAGGTTAGCATCTCTTCAGTCCTAAGTCATACTGATAGTGGGGTACCCTGCTACGGTTCAATGAAAATGACACTCTACCTCTGAGATCTTCTTCCCAAAACCCATACCCTGGTCTAATCATGAGAACAACATCCAAGAAACCTCAACTGAAGGACATTCTACAAAATACCTAACGAAACTGCTTTCAAAACTGTCAACATTATGAAAAACAAAGTCTGAGAAGCCAAGGAGACCAGATAACTAAATGCAGTGTGCCTTCCTGCATGTGATGCTGGAACAGAAAAAGGACACTAGGTAAAAGCTAAGCATAGCTGAATACAGTATGGACTTTAGTTAATAATATTGTATTAGTATTAGTTCATTAGTAGTAACAAATGGACCATACTTGGGACGCCTGGGTGGCCCAGTCGGTTAAGCATCTGCCTTTGGTTCAGGTCATGATCCCGGGGTCCTAGGTTCAAATCCCACAACAAGCTTCCTATTCAGTGAGGAGCCTGCTTCTCCCTCTGCCTGCCACTCTCCTTGTTTGTTGTCTCTCTATCTCTCTATCTCCATCTCTCTGACAAATAAATAAACAAAATCTTAAAAAGAAGCCTCCCCCCCAAAAAGAAGAAATCCAAATGTAGCATGCTAATGTTACCAGGGGAACATTGGGGGAAAACTGGGTGGGGGCTCGTGGGACCTACCTTTTTAACTTTGCCATGAATCTAAAAATACTTTAAAATAAAGAGCTTATTTTTAAAAAATGTGGAAAAATTTAGATCTGATACCTCAAGGAAAAAAGATTTGTAAATTTCAGAAAAAGAGACTATTGGGAGATTTTGCTTCATTTGGTTTATAAAATATATTGATACTACTAATCTTACAAGGTTTTGACTATTTTCTTTCTTTCTTTCTTTCTTTCTTTCTTTCTTTCTTTCTTTCTTTCTTTCTTTCTTTCTTTCTTTCTTTCTTTCTTTCTTTCATTTTTTAATTTAAAAGTAGGGCACTGCCTATGAATCTAGCAAGTAGGAATGACCCAGAGGAACTCATCTCTTAAGATGCATTTAGATTGGGTTAAGAATGAATTGATGACCCAAAAACCTTATTTCAAATGCTAATCAGCATCTATTAAACAGAAAATTGTTATATTCTGGAATGCTAGCTGGGTCCTATAGTCAGTAATGTGGGTATAAGTTCATGTCAACTCTTCTTTGTATTATTGCTTTGGAACATATTAGACTATGTTTTTTTGAGGAGAAAACTGAATTTCTCAATCCTGTCGGTCAGCTCAAAATCTATACAATAAGGAACTTTTTTCTTTGTTGGGATGAAATATATATAACATAACATTTTTAAGTGTACAATTTAGTAGCATTAATTAAATTTACAATGTTTTGACATCATCACACTATCTATTTACAAAACTTTTTCATCAAAACAGAAACTGTATCCATTAAACAATGCCTTCCCATTCCCACTTTCACCAGCCCCTGGTGATCTCTAATCTACTTTCTTTCTCCATGAATTTGCCCAACCTAGACTTTTGTCTAAGTGAATCATACAATATTTGCCCTTTTGTGTCTAGTTAATTTCACTTAGTATGCTGTTTTTAAGGTATATCCATGTTGTGGCATCTATCAGAATTTCATTCTTTTTTTATGGCTGAATAATATTCTATTATATGCATAAAGCACATTCTATTTATCTATTCATTTGTCAATGGAATTAAGACTAGTGACAACTTTTGGCCATACAAAACAATGGGTTTTATAAGTGTAACTCTTTTAAAAAAGAAAAAAAAGAAGTTTGTTAAACTTTCCTGGAATTCAAAAATTGGCTTCATTGTAGTTAGCATGGATGCCTATCATTTGATGTCACATGGTAAGTAAATACACTCGAAATCAGTCCCTGAAATTTGTGTCACTGATATCAGAGGTGGCTCTGCAGGCCCAGGTCAAAGTCAGCTGACCCTGTACCATTCTTCAAAAGGCTTGCTTTTGTTGTTTGTTTGGGTATATATGGTTCTGCTTTTGCACAACCCCGAAATGTTACACCCCATCTGGTTCCCTTTTCTTTCTCCCTTTTCTCGTGGCTTTATTATTGTCAGTAAACTCAGGTTTCACATTTTGATTGGTGTTTGCTGATTATTAATTAGCACAACTAGTACCACCATAGTTTATAAATCAAGTTGCGCAAGCTGGCATAATCAACCCGGCTGTACATAGGAGAATACGAGCTTGGTTGTGGTCAACAGAATTTATCTGTGGAGTTTGCATGCCCCAAATACAGTTCCTCTTCACCCTGAAAGTAGATTCTCCAAATGCTCCCTTTTAGTTAGTAATATTACTATTCGCCTAATTACTCAAGAAAGATCCCAAGGAATTACTCTTGGCACCTACGTCTTCTTCATTTCTTCCTATAAATCCTAGATTTTGCCTTGTGTCCGGCTTTATCAAGTCACCCCTTACTCTCTTTTCTTTTATCCTTGCCTGCACAGCTCTAATGGAAGCCCTCATCGTTCCTTTCGGTACTTCCTGAAGACTCAGACAAGAGGGACCCTTGCCCCGGGGTGTTGTGCTGTAGAAGGACCAGCATATCACAAACACAAGAGATTGTTGAGGGACACGTGGTGACTCTGTCTTTCGGGATGTCACAAACACAAGAGTTTGTTGAGGGACAAGTGGTGACTCTGTCTTTCAGGATGTGGTGCTCAGTACTGGAACAAATGTAGGTCAAGCCTCGGGGGAACATTTTTCCATATCTCTTCTCCCCATCTCTTCCCCCAGCTCCCTCAAACAAAAGGCAACTATCTGTATGCTGTTAAAGGTGGGTGTTATGTTATATACGTAAGAGAAAAACATCACTTTCTTCATGTCACTGAGATATTGAAGTGGGCAAGTGTTCGAGTGAAAGGAAAGATAAATGAACGAGCTTGCTGTTATGGGCTGAATTTTGCCTTTCACAATTCACATGTTGAAATCCTAACCCCCACTACCTCAGAGTGTGACTGCATTTGGAGATAAAGTCCTTGAAGAGGTAATTAAGTTAAGGTGAGGTCATTAGGTGGGCCCTAATGCAATATAACTGGTATTTTTAGAAGAAGAGGAGGTCTGGACACAGACACATGAAGAGGGAAGACCACACAGGGAGAAGACTGCCATTTATAAACCAAAGATAGACACCTCAGAAGATACCAACCCTGAACGATATCTCAATCTCGGATTTCTAGCCGAGGAATTTATTTCTGTGAGGAAATAAATTTCTGTTGTTGAAGCTACCTAGTCAATGGTACTTTGTTACGGCAGCTCTAGCAAACTAATATTTGCCAAAGTTCTTCCTCTCCAATAGTATAACAAAATATTGGCTTGCACACATCCAGATAGAACACTTATGACACATAATACCAATTTTAACATTAGCAATGAAGTGAGTATTAAAAGTAAAATTGCAAACACTTGTGTTTTTATAAACATTAATGGGATTTCATTAAATTTTTAAAAAGCTCCACAAAAATTTTGTCATTTAGATAACCCTGGCCTGGCCTCATTAGGTGATCTTCCTTCAGGCACCGATTATTTCCTATGTACTCCTTTAACCTGCACTCTCTACATGGCTTTATAAACATCTGCTTCCAGGAACTAGGAGGGACCAGGAGTAGCATCGGAAAGGGTCTTCTTTTAAGAAACTCCCTCATTTCACTTTATAATCTAAAGGAGATTTTATAATTCAGTCGACATAGAAACTGATTTGTTTTTATCCCAGGTAAACATATCTACCCCCCATTGACATCAAATCATTATGAGATGAAAAAAAATCACCTATATTTTGTTCTGATGTCTCCATCAAATAACTAGTTAAAAGTGAAATTATCAGTTCTTGGCAAGAGTGAAGTTGAGTTATTTAATAAATTTTAATAAACCAAGTAAATTTTAATATTTTCTTCTTTTTGAATTTTTTTGAATTTTTTTTCTTTCTTTTTGAATCCGTTTTGAATTTTCCATCTTTTTAGCTTTTTTTTTACTTTTAACTAATAAAACCAGTCTACAAGCATACACAAGAATGTAAATGTCCAGGAGTATATAACATTTACCATTGTTTTCCTGATTGCAACTTATGTGTAATAGGTTACTACCACTCCCAAATTATTAATTTTAGGCCTCAGTCTCTGAAGTATAATACAGATGTTTCCCCTTCTTTAGTGTAAAATGAACTTGATACTCTTTCACATAGGAATAAGAGGTGTTGACATTTGGAGCTAAGTAAGTTTTGTTTTGATCAAAGAACTAAGGCTTTACACTATCTATAAACAAAAACAGTTTTGTTTCCAGGGTCACTGCCTGGCTCCAGGATTCTGGGTCAGAGCATATAGCGTTAGTGGTTAGGATTTCCTTTTATGAAATTAGAGTTTTCACACATCTTAAAAATCCTCTGAATAATTCGTTCCACACTGCCCTAACAATAAAAATAATGTGGCATTATAAGAATCCTTATTAGTGTCCATAATGCACTAAGGTTTATACCATTTTTTCCCCCTAAGAGTACTTGTATATCTTTCAGGGCTTATCAAGTCTTCTTTTACATTTTTGGACATCAACAGTAGAAAAAGAAATGGAAAACTCAGCCTCCAAAATATTATACATAGGCTTCCATAAACAAATATTATTTGATTATAAATTTGATTATTTAATTCAGCTAGTTGTTTTGTTTATAATGCACTGTTTAAACATTTGTTTGTTTGTTTTAGGGGCACCTGGGTGGCTCAGTTGGCTTCAGTTGGCTAAGCAATTGACTCTTGATTTCGGCTCAGGTCAAAATCTCAGGGCGGTGTGATCAAGCCCTGTGACAATTGACAATTGAGTCCAGCGTGGAGTCTCCTTAAGATTCTCTGTCTCCCTCTCGTCTGCCCCCCACCATGCTCACATGCATTCTCTCTCTCTTTAAAAAATAAGTAAGTAAATAAGAGGATTTTTTTTAATGCCTAATTTTTTAAAAGAGAGCACGAGCAGGGGGAACAGTAGATGGAGAAGTAGGCTCCCCACTGAGCAGGAAGCCTGATGTGGGACTTGATCCCGAGATCATGACCTGAGCCAAAGGCTCTGACTGAGCCACCCAGATGCCCCTTAATGCTTAATGCTTGATTTTTGAAATTCATTCACTCAACAGATATTTGTTGAGGCATTACTATACACTAGCATCTTTCTAAGCTTGGGGGATGCAGCGGTGAACCAGGCACAATGGCCCCTGTCTCAAAGGAGCCGATAATCTAATTCAGGAAATAAAACTAATTAGCACATAGTAATAATAATATCAGGATAATCAGAATAATCTCAGATGATGCACTGAACAGACATAAATTCTGTGAAGAAATGAGACCAGGGAAAGGTGATACAAGAGGGGTCAGGAAGGTGTGTCTACTCAGTGTTACATGCCCGTGATTCTCTTTGACTACATCATGGCCACGAGATGGTCAGGTCATCAACTTTCCCTGCCAGTCATTTAGTGAGTATTATAACTCTTCTCCTCTTGCTGTTCTCTTCTCTCTTGCTCACGTTATTTGCCGTTTCAGTTCTCTTTAGGCCATCTCTAAGGCCACATACATAATAGGCCAAAGGAAGAAAGTGCAGAAAGATTTGGGTGAAACTAATCTGTTGGTTCAACTTTTCTTGGCTTAATCCCTTGAGGCAAATGTCATTTGGTGAGAAGAATAAGAAAAACATGAAGTTAGGAAACTTGGCTTTGAACCTCTTCTTTTCTCCTTATTAGCTCTTATTTAATCTGAGTCATCGTTTCTTTGTCTCCAAATATTGAGAAAATGATTTCTGTGACATGATGTTGGTGAGACGCTAACTGAGAAGTCACACGTGCATCATCCAGCAAAGAGAAGGCCGCCCGCTTGGTATTCACCTGATGTCAGAGCAGAGGTCTGCTATTGCCAATTCCAGAAATGGTGCTGAAAATGCAGGACCCAGCCTGTTCTATTAAAAAAAAGAAGGAAAGAGAGAAAGAAAGAAAGGAAAGAAAGAAAGAAAGAAAGAAAGAAAGAAAGAAAGAAAGAAAGAAAGAAAGAAAGAAAGAAAGGAAGGAAGGAAGGAAGGAAGGAAGGAAGAAAGGAAGAAAGGAAGAAAGGAAGAAAGAAAGAAAGGCAAAATTCCCATCAATATAAACATTTGCATTCTAGAGATAACATAAAGATAATTTTTGAATAAAGTAATAATTTGAGAATAAAATTCAATTAATTAGGTATGTGGAGTGTGTTCATGTTCCATTGACAAATGAGAGCATAAATAAAGACTCCATTGATTCACCAGAACCTGGAAGTCACCCTTGACTTCTTTCTCTCCCTTACTCCTCATACCCCACGGGTCACCAAATATCATGGATTCTGCCTTCTTAGTCACTTTTCTATTTCCACAGCATGTTCTTAGCTCATGCCCACAGCATCATCTCCCCTGGGCCACGAAAGAGCCTCTTTCCTAATAAACCTTCTTTTCTTCTTTCCTTTCCATACCTCCTTCTTCTTGCCAATGCCAAAGGGGGAAAACATTCTATTACTGTCCCAAGATTAAGCCTTTGAAAATGCATACTTAATCTAAACATGTTACTCTTTTGCCTAAATCCATACAAAGCCTTTTTCCTGGCCTTCCGGGTAAAATCCACTCTTTATCAGGCATGGTTTCCACTGCTGCTCTTTCCCATCCTTATCTGTGCAAGAGCTAGCAGGAACTGCTGGCTGCTCATTCTTGTGCTTCTGAGCTTTTGTGCGTGAGGTTCCCTCAGCATTCCCAGGCTGGGCCCATCCTCTAACATCTTCTCCCTCTGTCCCATGGCTGGTACTGCTCTACAGTCCAAATCCCCTACCCAGTTTCTGTGACCAAATGTCTAGGAACATCATGGCAAACTCAATCTCTGAAATATAGATATGTCTTATACCTCAGGATTTCAAATACAAAAAGGTCCGCCTCAGCTTACTTTGTCTCCCTTTAGGCCTGAAGGGGAAAGATGGGGCAGTGTGGAGCGATGAGGTTGATCAGGAAAAGGACCAGACATCTTTCTCTCTAACTCAATTTCCTTTTGTTGGCTGTAGTTAAAATAACTCTAAGAGCTTCACAAGGCCTCAATTCAAACACAGAAAAGGGAATTTCCTGTTTTCCAGAGGACCATAGCAGAAAATGATTCTCTAGTTAGAAGAAATAGCTGGTAGCTATAGAAAGGGAAGCAGATGGACCTTCAGAAAGTAATGGCACCAATAACACCTTCTGGGGACACCGGTAGGAGGTTCTCGAACCTTCCTTCCCCTCTCAGATCATTCTCCTGATCCCAAAGCCTCAGGCTGCTGAGTCTCTGTCCAGGCCAGGAGAGCCACAAAAAATGGTGAGTTTGAGCTGAAATTGACTCTGTTGCCCCTGGCTAGAGAAGTAGGGATTGGAGTGGAGAAGAGGCGTCCCTAATTTTCTTTTTACAATTACAGCCAAAACAGCCGTTCTCACCTTAAACAAGTAATAGGGCTTCCATTGTGCCATCATTAACATCCTTCATCTATATAGTGTCAACTTGCAAGAATACTTTGAGACTAATAATAACATTACCAAATATCTTTTGTATTTCATGACCTAGGCTAAGAATTTCATATATATCTTGCCTGGTCCTTATAATGACTCTACGAAGTGTCAGCGTTTCTATGACTTCCATTTTGTAGGTGAAGAAACTGATGCCCAGAGTAGCTGCATGATTAGGAGGATGTGGGCCCACAGCCAGCTGGACAGTCTCCCAAGCCCATGCTCAACCCCCCAGGGCTCACCATGTCAGGTAATGCTAATCCCATGCCTTGTGAGCCCTCACTCACTGTACCTCTTCAGTTTTTTATCTCCTTGTGTACCTTTTTCTTTTGACACTATGCAATTTTTACCAAGTATTAGAATTCTTTTTATATCAGTCTTACTTTTGTTCCTAGGCTTTGAGTTCACTGATATCCTGCCCTGGATTTGATTCGTCTTGGAATCTGAAAAGCTCAGAATTTGCCTTACACATATCAGGCCTTAAATAAACTTTTTGAATGGAAGAATGACCATAAGTAAATACACAAGTGGATTCCAAGTTCTAAACAGTCTGTTTAGAAAGAGCTTTTTAGACCATCACCATTTTGTGAGTTGGGAACTGTCTGTATTCACATTTGGTAAGGAGTATCTCACAAACTATTCATCACACATCAATTTTCCTCAAGCCCATCAATATCTAAAACAATACCTAAAATCTTTTTGATCTTAGAAATTCTTTCTTGTATGAAACTATGTAAGGAAATTGTCTTAATATATTAAGTATAATAGGAAAATTCCTCAAACTTTCATTTGGCAGATTCTTCAAACACACAAACAACTGCTACCTTCAACAATTGTCAAATTCTCCTTTTTCCTAATTCTCCTTTGTTTAATAAAGTTTCTTGAAAAACTTTATTAAAGTTTTGTTGCCTGGATGGCTCAGTGGGTTAAGCGGCTGCCTTCAGTTTGGGTCATGATCAAGCCACACATCGGGCTCCTGGGTAAGCCACCTGGGATCAAGCCACACATCGGGCTCCCTGCTCAGCGAGGAATCTGCTTCTCCCTCTGCCCCTCCTCCTGCTTGTGCCCTCCCTCCCTCTCTCTCTCTCTCTCAAAAATAAATAAACAAAATCTTTAAAGGACAACCAAAAAAACAAACAAAACCAGTCATTCCTTCCTACAAAGATTGTCTTCCGGGTCTCTTTTATTTTCCTTTGGGGATATTAAACCTCAAATATCCATTATTCATAGCTTTTGTTCAGACACTTTGTACACTTTCACTTGTATTTTATAGTCAGCAGAGAAGAAGAGCAGGAGTGTGCAAGCCAGTCCCATTCCTTCCCTATCTTCACCCTCCAGTATCACCCCTAGTCTGTCTTCCCCAGACATGGTGGCCATGAACTTGGCTAACTACTTCTCAGTTCCCTTTTTCTGGACTCTCCCAATATTAAACATGGGTCTACCAGAAAAATACCAACTTTATGTCCACCTGAGTTTCCTGGGCTGGTGCAGACAACTGGACAACCACCTCACCAATTGACTCACATCACATCACTGACTCATGACTGTGATCATACTCTAAGTTACAGACCATGGAACGTTTTGTCCATCTGGTCGGAGAAGCAGAGGTGACTAATATGGGTTGTTGCTATTGCCCTTGGTTTTTTGTTTTGTTTTGTTTTGCTTCACAAAACAAACACACCATCTTTTTCATTTTGCAATGGAATGTGAGGCCACAGTTGCTAAGAACTCTTGCCATTTCATTGAGGGATTTTCCATTCAGTAAAAAAATTAGGATATGATGAAGTGTTTAAAATAGCTATTTGTGCTTCTGTTTTGTTTTACAGTGCTTGGAAGTTATATTGCCCTAAGATTTATCTGTATTGAATTCTATGCATATTTGAGAAAGATGAGCTCAAAATCTCAGGTAAACTGCTGACTTTTCTTTAACTAATAATGCAGTGGAATGAGGGGATGGGACATAGAGATGGAAAAAGAGAGGCAATATATTTTCCCTGGTACAAAGTAACCCTCTGGTTTTATTAAAATTGTAAGAGAAATTTAGTAGGTGCTTTCTGTTAAAAGTGGCCGTAGATTTTCTAGAATCACTATGAAATTGGACAAGCACTAATATAACAATTCATTTTTTTAATAAAGAGAAAAAAACATTACACATCAGTCTAACAAATCTTCTGCTTTGATTTTTCTCTGGATTGAATACTTGGATCTCTTTTGAATTGCTATTAGATTGAAAAAATATGTGTCACATTGTATTATTATTTTTCTTCTTTCATGAACCCTTTTATTTACTTAGGACAAGATAACTTGAAAATACATATAAAGAGCTGAATCAGTATCACAAAAAATATTGCAATTATTGTACGGTTTCACTCATATAAGGAATATAAGAAATAGGGCAGAGGATCATAGGGGAAGGGAGGTTAAAACAAAATGGAAAGAAATCAGAAAGGAAGACAAACCACGAGAGACTTTTAACTAACTATGGGAAAGAAAAAGAGAGAAAGAAAGAAAGAGAAAGAAACAGCATTGCCGGAAGGGAGGTGGGTAAGGGATTGGGGTAACTGGGTGACAAATATTAAGGAGGGCACCTGATGTGATGAGCACTGGGAGTTATACACAACTGATGAATTACTGAACTCTACATCTGAAACTAATGATGTTCTATAGGTTGCTAATTGAATTTAAATTAAAAAATACAACTTTTGGTCTAATTTGAAGGGATACATGCACCCTGATGTTTATAGCAGTGTTATCTACAATAGCCAAATTATGAAAAGGGCCCAAATGTCTATTGACAGATGAATGGATGAAGATGTAATACACACACACACACACACACACACAGACACACACACACACACAGGAATATTACTCAGCCATAAAAAATGAACTCTTGTCATTTGCAATGGCCTGGATAGAACTAGAGAATATTAATTATGTTAAGCAAAATAAGTTAGTCAGTGAAAGACAAATAACATATGATTTTTCACTCATTTGTGGAGTTGAAGAAACAAAACAAATAACCAGAGGGGGGAAAAGAGAGAAGCAAACCAAGAAACAGATTCTTCATTGTAGAGAGCAAACTGATGGTTACCAGAGGGAAGGTGGGTGGGGGGGATGGGTGAAACAGGTGATAGGGATGAAGGAGGGCACTTGTTGGAATGAGCACCAGGTGTCACTAAATTACACTTGAAATTAATATTACGTTGTATGGTAACTAACTGGAATTTAAATTTAAAAAAATACACCTTTGAACACCTCCCCACCCTATTGGCCCAGTGCCATACTAGCCACCCTGGGAGATACAAAAATCCCCGTTTTTCAAGACTTTACAATCTGGTGTCCAAGGCAGAACAGATGTATGAAAAAAACAGATGTAGAAGAAAGAAAGGATTCTCCACACTCCCATGACACATCCATCTTTTAATGAGAGAGACCCTAGACTGTGTGAAAGCTGACTTCCCTACATCATTTTCAGGTCCTTTATTTGTTAACTCTAGGAAGGATTAACTGAGATATCATTGTGATATCCCTGCAGCTATCACTGTGGAGAGTAGACCCTGATCCAAGAACAATAAAGAAGGCAATTTTTCTATTCTTGAGCACTGAATCTTTTCTTCTTAACACTTCTGTAAGTTTTTTGTTTTGTTTCATTTTACCTGGTTTTTGTTCTGTTGCGGTTGTTGTTTTTTCTAAGGATGAGAAATCCAGGCCTAAGGATGTCTGAAGGAAGGAAGCATAGTGGTCTTGGTGGGGAGAGTGGGAAGAGGTGAGGCCAAGTCCAGATTCTTATGCCAGCAAGAGTCCGGATCATCCTGAACATGAAGGAGAGTCTCAAGTCTCCGAGAAGATAGGAGACATAGCATACTTCAGAGCTTTGAGACTGGTATCTACAGGAGGAATGGAGTGGAACAACTCATTATCTCTCTATCAATTCAACTACATTGTCTTAAATGAGTGGCCATGGCCTGGCCTAGACTAGGGATGTCCTCATTCTGCAACATTGTTGCTACTGAAAAATATTAGATTTCAAACAATCTACAGGCAAATATACTTTTGAAAAACAACTTGTTCAAAAGCAAGGTTGTCCTGCAGTGTATGGGGTCATGAACTTCTGGATTCTAGTTAAAAAAAAGAAAGGGAATGGGGCACGTAGGCAACTCAGTCTGTTAAGCGTCTGCCTTTGGTTCAGGTCATGATCCCAGGGTCTTGGGATTGAGCCTTGCATCAGTCTCCCTCCTCAGTGGGGTGGGGTGTCTGCTTCTTCCTCTGCCCCTCCCCCTGCTCATGCTCTTTCTCTCTCAAATAAATGAATAAAATCTTTAAAAAAAAAAGGGGGTAACAGCAATATAATCTCTAAAATATTGAGAAGAACAAGCAAAGCAAATGTGCCTTATTTCTGAAGAGATGAGAAGGTCAGTTAGAAATTTTGACCTGAAGTCTGGTTCATTTAGATTAGTTTCCATCTGTCATCCTCAAATGGTGAGATTAACGTGGTGCAGTCATTCGTTCTGAGAGCTCTCCATCCAACATGCACTGATCAAACCTATGTGCCAGGCATTGGGCTGAGTTCTTTGTGCACATTATGTAATTGGCCTTTCGGTTCTGTTAGGTGGGTATTACCATCTTGCTTTTCATCTGAGGAAACTGAAGCTCAGAAGGTTAACTGATTTTATCAGGGACATACAGTTATCAAGAAAGCAGAACCAGACGTGAACTCAGAAATGTCAGAGCTCAAAGTCAGGGCGTCCAACCACTTCCCTGTACACCTCTGGATCAGTCTACCCTCAAACCATTTTTATTTGTGTTCTCTAGCTTTTCAAAACAAGTCCTTTCTAATTGAATGGCTGGTTCAGGTAACAAGTACATTTAAACTGTGCTATTTGTCCAAACTGCCCCCACCCCTCCCACGTGAATCCTGTGCAAGTACTCAAACACGATCATATTTTCTGCATGCTTCTCAAGTGTATCATTTTACATGTCCAAAATCTCACACCATCACTCAACAGTAAGTAAATATTAACATCCATTAGCTACGGATTGGCTAACTGAGGTAGAAAGAAGACGAATGGCGAGTTCTGTGCTGTCGCGGAGGTGGGAAGTGTCTCTCAAACCTGGCGAAGCTCCTAAGTACGCAGGAAGAAATCACTCACCATCAGTGACAGCCGGGACGTGGAGATCTCAGGGTGCGTACTCGGCTCATGAACTCGATTCCTCCCTCCTCCTTTCACCGAATTGTAAACACATAAATTATCGCATTTATGAGTCCTCAGCTTTGTTGTAACTGATTCACAAGGTGTCCCTGGGAGCCCTTTGGTAACACCTATCAGAATCATGAACAATGCGCTTGCTGGGTCAGAGCTACACCCACATCCAGTTAGCCCCAGTTAAGGAATTCCATCCAGTCCGACTCCGGACCACACAGTGACGCCATCGCGACTTGGACCTCGTGGAAGAGATGAATGGGTGAAGAGCGTAGCCCATCCAGTGTGTACTTCCCTACGTCTCTTTTCTGAGGCGCGGACCCCCGGGGCCCTTCCAGCCAGCCTGCACGAAAGCCACAGGCTGTGACGAGCCTTAACTTGAGGTGTCTGCACTGTGCCACGACAACCTGTCAGTGCAAGGCAAGAAGAAGCAATCAAATCCTATTGAACCACAGATGTATGAATCTGAGTGTCCCCAGATGTCTTGTTCTGTAGCAGTTCTCACATGCATTTTAAAGAAATTCAGTGTCCTTGTGCAACACTCCCCAGATGGTTCCAAATTGCTGTTTAACTACGGAATCAATTTATACATGCACACTTGTGTGTATATAAATATAATGTATATAAACGTGTGTGTGTGTGTGTGTGTGTGTGTGTATTGGTCAGATGTTGTCCTGGGTGATGTAAACACATTACTCTAGTTAAGCCACATAACCACACACTAACATAGGGGTGGTGCCCTTCTCCCCACTTTACACATGACAACTGAGGCAGAGGTTTGTCAAGGGTAGCTGGGAAATAGGAAATCGGGCTGTGAGTCTGACTCACTCTTAACCGTCACACTCCACTGATGGCAGCTATTGTGAAAAAGACCAACGCTGACAAGATCTCTGTTGCAAAAGAGTCTGACCTTCTGATTTCAGCTTTCTTACTGGCCGAATTGGATCACTTCTTTGGCTAATCCGACTGAGGGTGCATGAGCGGCCTCAGAGGATATAGGCAGCCACAGGTAAATGATTCTGCTGGGAACATACCCCAGATCGAACTGTCTTCACTCTCTATGAAGGGCTGATGTTCAAAACTTCACCCTTATGACCTCAGTTTCCTCTTCCTCTCCTTCCCCCAATATGAAAGAATAAGCGCTTTAAAATGGGACTTAAGAGGGATCACACAAAAAAGCAAACATATGCTTTAACCCGTTCACCCGGATAACTAATTGCATCTGATTAATACCCAGGGGGAAAGTAACACTCTGGTGGCAATAGGCATTTCCTTATTTCTAGCTCTCTCCTTGCGGATATTTCTCATTCCTCTTCTCTCTAACGCAGACTCCACAACCATCTGGAATCGCTAGCCTCCCCTCCACCCCAACCCCATCCTTCCTCTCTTTCCCATCCTCCAGCGGCCACGTGGCCCTATGATTCATGGGCCTCCACTGAGGACCTAATTTTGCTGCAGTCATCTGTGCATTCAAAGATCCACTGATAGAGAATCTTTTGCGTGTGTCCAGACTCTAATAGAGAGAACGAGCAGAGAGAAATGGGTAAGAGAGGAGCTTTCTAAATCCCTTTTCTATTACCTTACAGTGGCAGATAATACTCTTAGAAGGGTTCAGATCTCAGCTCCAGCCCTTACCAACTCTGTGCCCTTCATCTGTCTCAGCCTCTGTGTCTACATTTTCAAAATGAAAACAATAATTCCTAGCACATCAAATTGCATTCCATGAGATAATACATGTGAGTAATTAATTCACAGTATCTCTTAAGAATACCAATATCTCAGGATGATGGAACACTGTTGAAAGGCGAGGCTTTGCTCACAGAGGAAGCACGAAGCCGGGTCTTTTCTGCAGAGGACAAGAGAAATCAGCATTCCCAGTCAGATACAACAGAAAGGGAGGGAGTCACACCGACAAGTCCCGGGCTTCCCACCGTCTGTCTGCTCTTTGAGTAGAGAACTACTGGCCTGAGGACATCACCTACAAGCCTTTGTGCAGAGAAGAATCAGCTTTTCCCTCTGAACTGGAAAGGGGAACCAAAAATTGGGTCAGATACCCACACTGAACACACAAGGAGATTCCACTTTTTCCAGAATGCCTCTTTTTCCAGACCAGTTAATAGCTGGTCCAAGACGGGCACGGAGGTCCCTAATGCATCATGGCCCCCAGGACCTCTGTACTCCACGTCACAGTGCAGGGGCCCGGGAAAGCAGGGGAGAGATGAGAAATGGGGTGACAGCAAGCTATAGCCAGTTGCTTTCTCTGTATGGCAGCAACCCACCCAGGCGGCTTGCAACGTGAAGCGAAAGGTGATATAGGCAGCAGGATAGAAACACAAACCTTAGAAAGGAGTGAGACCAGGTGACAGCAGGCGCAGGAAAATTGAAAGTGCAGCAGAGCCCCTGAACACATAATGATCATGTAGGTGTCTGCTTTATCTCTGCTGTGGAACATTGTGGTAAATTATTAATAAAATGGTTTGTGCACATGGTGATGAAAAAGAGACCTATTTTTGTCTAACAAACTCAAGCAAATGGGGAGACGAAGACCTTTTGCTTCTCAGTCTGAATGTTAAAAAACATATATTAAAAGCGAATGTGTACGTGATATCTGTGCTCTCCATAAATAAAAAAGGGAAAGAACAAAGTGGCATTCTTGATATATTAGCCCTATACCTCCAACCAACCTTAATCATGGAAGGTTATGTTTTACATTTTAAGACTAGAAATCGTTTATTCAATAAGTCTCTTTATTTTTGGAGTAATGGGTTTCCTTCCTAGATTCCCTGACCTGGACACATAGGGACAGACCATATAAGATTTATTTGATTTAGTGGTTTACCAAAAAAAAGGTTTTAAATTTTCTATGATTTTTATTTTTCTGTTTTAAATGTGTTTTATTTTAAATGTGTTTTTATTGAGTCCATTATTTTTTAATGAGAAATTAAATCTCAGATCCTGGCTTTTTAACTGAAAAGATTGAGAAGTTTGGGGCCTATACTTTTAAGCCGGCAGTGAATCCACTGTAGACGGGAGAGGTTTTTCCCGAGACTGAGCAGGTGCTTTTCCTCTCCCTGGGCTCCCGCATTCCTGTGGGTCTGTCTTCTTCCACCCACCCTGCCCCTCTTCACATGTTCTTTCTCTGGCTTGCCTCTGAAGATATTTAAATCTGGTTTAAATTGCTCCTCTTCCTTCCAAAAAGAGCACTGAGTTAGATCATTATTCTCAACCCTTTTCTACTCGCTGACCTTAAGCTACGGCACAAAGGTCATAGGTAGACAAAAAACACATTGCTGAATGCCATGTTTTTGAAATTCTGTGACAATTACCTTGACTTTTTTTTTTTTTAAGAAATTCATATCATGTGTAGCAGTTAAATGTTCGCTATTTCGAGGGAAAAGTCATCTTGCAAAATGTCTCTCCTTCAATTCCGTATCCTTCCGTTTCCGTGCCTGTCTCAGAAGAGGGAAATGAGAGATCTATATCACCTTTTAACATGTTAAAATAATTAGCGGGCACCAACTAAATCGTTGTGAGATATAATCAATGCCGTAAGTTTCACAAGTATTATTATTTATGCTGAAAAAATGGGAAGGCTGCCTATAAGCCATGCCCCCAGGAACATTTGCTAAATAACAATTGGGGATACTGAAGTGAAGTCCCACAATGATTGACTGCAAGATGGGAGTGACATGTACTAAAAGAAGGCAGCGAGTGTTAATCTATCCCTGGTCTGTTCCATGCACCTTAAAGACCGCAAAGAACACCTATGCCCTACCTTGGTGTCTGTGATGGAGAATACTTGGGATTAGAGCATATGCTGTGCATGGAAAGTGGATTAGCCTCCAGGATAAACATAAACAGGAAATATGGGAGACTTCCTGGATCTCCAGGGAGGAACCCTTCCTCTCCTCCATCTCCTGCCTCTAATGGAGGCAAAGCCATCAGGGTTTTGAACCTCAGCTGTGAAGCCTACTAGACATGTTATTGCAGTGGAGACTACCAAATCACTCAGAGCCTGTCAGATGAGAAGAGCAGAATTTTCCTGAGAAGGCAGCTAGGAAGGTGTGCACCACAATAGAAAACTTGCATGGGGCCCTCCAGAGTCATATGTTCCTCTTTTTTACCTGAACGGTGTCCTGGGAGGTTGACCATATGCACGCATCAGTAGGCTCTATTGCCACGTGACCTCCGTGGAAGAGCCTCCTAGGAAGGGAGGGAGATCCGGATATTTACTCCCCCAGCTCCCTCCCTGGCAGGTGGTCATGGGTTGGCCACTTGGCAATGGAAGTTCACAGCTCTTGTCCGGCCGCTGTCTCTAACAGCTACACTCTGTGGGTTCCAGCCCTGGGAACCTACTCTTCCTGGCCCCAGGGTACCACCCCATCCTTTGTGGTTTCCTTAAACTCAGTGCACACTTTGTAAGTCGCTCCTTTGTTGACCTTTCTTCCAAGTACCCAGTGGGACTGTGTAGTCTCTCTGTTTCCAGGACCCTGAATGATACTCATGTAAGCACCCAGCTCCTACTGAAGACTCAGAGGACAGTGATGATGTTAACTGATGCTATAATCATGATCAGCTTTATAATGTGTTTTAAGTGACCCTATTTCTTGGTTGAGAAAGGAAATATCCTACAAAAAAATGTGACTCTGCATCTACTTCTGCACAATGGCTGAGAAGTAGAATGCATGAATGAATACAGTCAAATACGTACTGTATAAAAATGCCTCTCACCAGGCTAGATACAACCTCATAGCTTGACACAGTATCTGGAAAAATCAGAGAGAGGCCCCGAGCCCATGAATCAGACTTGCTTCCTGAAGAATGGCTGCAGCCCGAACTTCTAGAAGAGGCAAATTTGTGTGAACAACCAGTCAGTAGACTTGTGGTAGTTCTCAAAGTGTGAGGCCTGACATCACATGGGTATAAGTTAGAGATGAAAATTTCCTGACCCCACCCCAAGGACTGCACAACCGGAGGAATCAGAGTTGGAGCCCCATGAACTGATTTTTTACAGGTTCTCCAGGGGATTCTGAAGCACATGTAAGTTTCGGAACCACTGGAACCATTCTAGTGGTTACTAGAAGTGAGCAAAAGCCGATGTTCAGGAGTCTAGGTAAGGAAATGGCTTAGGTAGCAGTGAAGAATTCAGGAACAGGTGGCTTCAGAGGGAATTTGCTTTGAGGAACTCTGTCATCTTGGAGAAAGAAGGTGATCAGAGTCAGCCTAACGTACAATCAAGAAACAGTCAAGGCAGCACCCAACATTACGGACGCTGGGGGCTAATGTGAATTAGGAAGCAGAGCATTGCGCACCAGGAATAAGGAAGGCAGGAACTATTTGAGAACTGGGGACTTCGGTCTCTCATGCCTCAAATAGAACTGGCCCCTACCATGTAGGGAGCTCTTTCTGGCAACAGCTGAAAGTTTTGGCTCTGGGGAGCGGGTGAGGACGACAGCCCAATCTTCAGGCAACTCCTGACCGCCCACTGCCCCTCCTCACCAACCCCTCTCTGGCTGGCTGGCTTTCTGATTCAGCCCTCCATTTGTCAGACTAACTTGGGTACCCCGTGGTTGTCAGGTGTTAGCGTGTGGATTGAGATACTGCTCTGTGCTTTGTTCTCTGTATTTTCTCTTTGCCTTGTTTCTAGACGTTCACCAGGCTCCTGCTGCCGCCATCCTCTGTGGTTTGTGTGGGGTTGAGAGGAGAAGCTGCCAGAGGCGACATCCGCATCTGACGTCTGAGAAAGCTGAGGTTTATTGAAAGGCAGGGAAGCTAAGGAACGGGGAGGTGGGCAGTGTCTTTGTAGATGACAAGGGAGGCCGGAGAGACTGTGACAGTTATGGGAGCTTCCAGCATTGCTACCCCTGGCAAGGCCAGGGAGGTGGTAGAACCCTGAGGAGAAGGACCAAAGTACACTCAGCAACCACGGTGACTTCAGGGGCTGGGATTCTCAGCCTCTTGAGAAGGTCCTATGCCCCCAAAGATAGCCAGGAAGCAAAACCCTGAACACTTTATTCTGAGGCAATAGAAGCCCCTATGGGCTTACCCCAAGTCTTCTGATGGGCATAAGAATCACCTGCTGAATGTCAGAATCCCGGGTCCCACCCCAGATCTTCTGATTCAGAAGGGGGTCTGGGGAGGGCCTCCAGCAGCCACATAGCAGATGTTTCTGATGTAAGTGACTCCACTTAGAAACATCATCAGGAAAGGTAAGGCAAAATCTGCAGCATTCTACTCATACCTGCTGGAGGCGCATCTCGCCAATCAGCATAATAGAAACTATCTTCCTAAAAATGAGCGGTCCTGTATCTTTGCAGCGGAGGCCCAGCAGCCCATGTCCCTGGGAGCAAAGCGGGGAAAATTTCTTCTGTCACTCCCAGGAGGCCTAATTTCTCTCTCTGCCTTTCATTATGAAACAGTTTATAACTAGTGAAAATTAAAGTAGATCTATCCTTTTCTCTGTCCACACAAACCATCAGTCAATGACATAACATCCCAATGAATAATGCTAGAACCCAGTCTGCATGAGAAATGTTTCTCCCAAGTGGATTTCCACTGTGTGCTCTTCCACATGTAATTATTAAGTGGGACAGTATTTGCATGAGTCAGTTGTGAACACGCCACTTTGCTTACCAGATGTGAATCTACACTTTACTCCCACCATGGACACTTGGCCTATAATCTAAATACAGTCACCATACTGTTTGGGGGCTGTGTCATCTTCGTGTAATATTTGCTTCCATAGGAGAGAGCCTAATAATACACTGTAATCCCATAAGTTACTTGTACAGCTTTCCAGGATGCATGAACCTTCAGCCTACGTGGGTGGAAACCCCAAGGATCTATAAAACCAGTCAGCAAAGCAGACCCAGAAGATCAAATCTGACCCCACCACCTGTCTTCATACAGCCCATGAGCTAACAGTGTTTTGTGCATTTTTTAACTGTTGGGGGAAAAAAAATCAAAAGAAACATATTTTGTGATACCGAAATCATATGAAATTAAAATGCCAGTGCCCATAGAACTTGTTCCTGGCACCCATACACCCTTATTCCTGATGGGTTTACTGTGTGTGGTTGCTTCTCTATTTCCACTGCAGAAGTCAGTAGCTGGGCAGAGACCACGTGGCTTGCAAAGCCAAAACTATTTACCCTATAGCTCTTTACAGGAAAATTTTACCAACTCGTGACCTATAACTTTGGGCTTTTCATCTTTTGAATTTTCTGAATGAGGACAAGATAATAGGGATTCTAGTAAAGACCTTTGGGAAGTTTGGCATTTACTTATAGTAAGCATGGCAAACTTTGGACATATGTGGTCGATAGGTAAAGTGGTGTGGTAGGGGAGGGTCCTACCCTTCGGAGTGTTAATGTTTAGTGTGTTTCCTTCCAGTTTTTTCCCTACATGTACATGCTTCTTACCTAACTGGTATTATACTATAAATGCAGGCATATGCGGACTATATACTTACAAATACTAGATCCATCTTTTATTCACTTAATCATCACCAATGGGTTAAAACATATTTAAATGACAGCGTGACATTAAAATGAACATCTTAACTTCTGTATTAAGGAATACAATATTCATTAAAGACTAATCAGTGAAGTTATTTTGTCCACGGAACTCTCTTCCTTGGAGCGGGAACCACAAACCAGTGCCTACAGAGGTCAGGCAGGCGGTGTAAATGTGGGAAGGAGGTCGGCTCCAAAAAAAAATATACTCTTCCACACTCTCTTGAAATGCATGGCCTTCTTAGTGTATATTTCATTCTTTAATTTTTTTATGACAGTGTATAAAAAATTCATGTTTCTCAGTTATAAGAAAAGCAACAGGATGGTAAATGACAGCTGACTTGAGGCTCAGTAACAGTTTAGAGAGTAGGGAATGACGAAGATGGTGACAAATGGAATACTGTATTTCCCACCCTGGAGCACAGAAATCACGTGGGAATACCTAGCATTTCTGGATTAAGCCTCATCATCAAGAGTGTTATCAAGAAGAGTTGGATATGTCCATTGTGGCAAAAGTTTCTCTGTTTTTAAATGCTGGCAACAAATTTTTTAAAATAGACACCATGTTGGTTGAATCTATGGTCCAACAGTTTGCAACTTCTTGTGATGATTGGCAACACTAAATTTCAGACCACAGGCTACAGGATCTAAGGATGCATTATTGTGACCAACCAGCCTGATTTGCCCCAAGAGTGTCCTTGTTTAGCACTGAAAGTCCAGTGTTTCAGGAAACTACCTGAGTCCTGGGTAAACCTGGAAGGTTAGTCACTTCCAATCAATGTGCACCACACTCTACTTTGTTTTTTAATATGTGCTACACATACACACACACACACACACACACAGAGGCACACATGCATACAGGCTGTTTTCAAACTTATAATGAATAGTTTTTTAGATTTTTTCCCCTTTCTTTTTGTACTTTCTTTTTAGCAGCTTTGGTTTCTGATAAACACATCATCATGTCGAAAGTTTTGAATTGGTCACAGATGTTACATTCCATTTCTGGATCCATTTCACCAGCTGCGCCTGCGAGCCACGTTGACCAGCCAATGGCCAAACCAATACTGAAACTCTATGGCATGTCAGGAAACTGAGTCCAGCCTTGGGTAGCCTTCTCTTAATAAACACCCTTCCCAAGGTCAGGCATTTGAAAAAAAAGTTAAAAATAAGAATAAAAGAAAGATTCCCAGAGCAGTAGGATTACTTAATATCGTCTCTAGTCTACCTACTATAGGTCGAGCAATTAAAAAGGGTAGCTCCGCTGCCTTGGAGCCAATGAACTGGTTGGAGATGCAAGAGAATCTACTCTTCTTCTTAAAAAGAGATGCCCTTGTTCAACCAGAGGTTTTGCCCTTACATCACTTGGTGATAGATCCTGTGGGTTACCTCAGCTCTCCCTCCACTCTAGGCCCACTGAGGAGGGCTGAGGCTGAAAAGCTAAAACCATATTTCCCTGGTGTGACTTGTGGCCATTCTGTATGTGATTTGGGCACCCCTGATTAGATGCGTTCACACAAGACTTTGATTCAGAACCAAGTCCCACGGGGGCAAGGGCAGGTCCAAGGTTCTCACTGTGCCCATGCAGACTGGAGCCAAGAGTCCTGGGTCTGAGGAAGCTGAGGGGGCAACTTCTTGATTTGATAGTTTCCTGATCAGTGTAGAGGTGACTGCCACTCTTAATGGCCGGGTTCCACAGTGTGGCTGAGAGCTCAGGCCTGCTCACTCAGCCTAGATTTATTTCGTCACACCTCCCAATAGCCAGGAATTACTGAGACTCCCTGCTCCATGCCATTCGGCTTAGCCACAGAAGATTCTGTTCTCTGCAAGAAGAATATTGATGAATACATTGAACTGTCCTCTCTTAAGGTCTGCAATTTCAAAAATTATGAAGACTAGAGCAGTGGAGAGTAGGATATGTTTTCAGAAGTTCCGTATAGTCAGTCCATGGGAAGAGACAGAGGACAAGGAAAGGAAAGGGTTCCAAATAGTTCAAAATAATAAAGCTTGGATTGTTGGATCACTGATGGTCATTTCACATTTTCTGATTTTTTTTTTCTGCTTAAAGATTACTGGTTTAATGTCCATCTTCCTTCCTAAAAGATAAACTACACTAGAACAAGGGCCATATCTGTTTAGTCAACAATTTCTGCGCCATACCTGGCATACTTCTCGCATACAGTATGTGACTGTCTAAAGTCCAGAGGCAGAAAATGAACATTTCAGGGTAGCATGTGTATCTGCTCAAAATGTCACTAGTTATTGTTTATTAAGCAATTGCTAAGGGAATAGTATGTGTTAGTCATTTTACACCTATTATTTCACCCTTCTATAGGGATACATTTTTATTACCTTCATTTTACTTAGAAGAAACGGAGTCTCAGGTTAAATAAGTCACAGCCAAAAAAAAAAAAAAAAAAGAG
Source organism: Procyon lotor (assembly GCA_028646535.1). Taxonomy (NCBI): domain Eukaryota; kingdom Metazoa; phylum Chordata; class Mammalia; order Carnivora; family Procyonidae; genus Procyon; species Procyon lotor. The sequence goes on from CM053608.1 coordinate 24,578,115, forward strand.
TCATAGCTAGTAATCGTGCTATATTCAAACCCCAGAACTCTGATTACAAAGCCCATTGTATAGTTTCTATTACAATCACACCCCATGTGTTCAGTTTGAAGGATTCAGTGCCTGCTTGGATGCTTGGATGATTATGCATCTCCTCATGGCGGCTCAATCGCATAGGAAAACCTGAGCCTCTACAGTACCTTCTTCAATCCATGGGACGACCTTTTAAAAGGAATCCTGGGGGCACCTGGGTGTCTCAGTCAGTTAAGCATCTGACTCTTGATCTCAGCTCAGGTCTTGATCTTAGGGTCAAGAGTTCAATCCTGGCGTTGGACTCCATGTTAGATGTGGAGCCTACTTTAAAAAAACAAAAACAAAAAAAAGGATTTTTGGCATTTGGCTGCATCTATGTATGAAAATATTCCACGTAGGGGGCTTTTCCTTTCCACTCAGAGGGTCATAAATGGAAGAGAGGAGATATTCTACTACTGACTAAGAGGCAAGTTGGCTTTACTCTCAGACTGTCTTGGTGACTCTGCCAACTAGATCGAACAGCCGTAGTCACCTTGAGAGCACTTTTGGACTCAACTTAAAACTGCCTTTTAAAAGCTCATGTGACCCAGAAGGAACTTGGTTGATTCTGTCACACTTTAGTATTCACTCATACATTCATTCATCCATTCAACAAACATTGTTATAGCCTCAACCACATGTAGGACTTCCATCTAAATGTAGTAGTTTGCTCTCTGAGATCGTTCCGGCGAAACAAGAAAGGTTAACCGAAACACGATGTATAATAGTGAACATTTTGGGTGCTTCCATCTTTGGAAACTGAAGTCTGCCTGTAGGACCAGAAGAAGCAGTTTCTTGTAGAAATATCTAGACAGAGCTTAGTCACAGAAATATATACACCTCGAAGTTGGATGTGACTCATTACCATCCTGACTGATATGTAACTGTCCCTTGGTTGCATATCAAGTCCCACATTCAAAACTATGTCCTTAGCACCAGACATAAAATCCAATATTTAAAATGTAACATTGTCTTTTTGCTTTCTGAGCCCCTCCTCCTACGGCTTGTTCTAGTAACAACAGCACTTCATTCTGCTCTGCTCCTCAGAGAGCGGGCATTGATTTAGGAAGAAAAGAGAATACCAACTTTGAGCAGATTTTAAATGAGATATTTTTGCTGGGGCCACTTTGGACAGAGACAGATTTTTTTCCCTGATCTTTGTGCTTGGCTGTCCTCCTGAGGTGGCAACTTGGACTCCAGCAGATGATTCATTATAGATTCCAAACCAGGTGGGGATACACTTGAGTAAGGGATCAGAGCCCATTATAGTTACACCTGCAAAGAAAAGTCACCGTGGTTCAAGGTCTATTAGAAAGGTTATAGTGTGCTTATAAAAAGTTATAAAACTAAGCACTTTATAAAACTCTGGGCTAAAATAAGGCATTTGAGTTTCTAGTCCTTAAGTACCTTAAAACCAGAAAACTCAATTAGGTAGTCCTAAATTAAATGACTGTTAATTGGCAGAGAATTGAATTTTGATGTTTTAAAACATCTTGCCAAAAGCTGAAGAGACATTTTAATGTTTAACAATATAGTGCAAATATAGCATAGCAATTAGAGTAAGAAATCTGAGAAGTCGATTCAAATTGGGCTCTCTTCCCACACCCCCCTCCCTGACTATGGGAGACACTTAAATACTTCTGCTCTGGGGTTTCTCCACGCGAAGAACTGTAATGGTATTTATCTTCCCCTCGCAGGTGTCACGGAGCCAAGTTAATGAGTCTCCTCCTCGTGTCAGGTTTCAATAAAGCATTCTTCCAAGGAAGGAGGCCAACAGGGATTCCCCCATTTCCCAGGCCCTCTGTGATGAGGGAGCACAGGCTCACCCCATCTCTCCCAAAATAGGAAGCCACAATCCTCTTATTCCTGTTTATCTGGAGGGAGAAAGGGACTTTTCCTTTTGCTAGTTCCCAGCAGAGAGGGTTTTTCGGCTCAGAGAATCAAGGATTTAATAACTTCACTGACCCAGGTTTGAAATTTAGCTTCCACTTTCTAGATGGGGGACTGTGTTTTTGTTTGCAAAGTGAGGATCGCCCTTCGTGAGGAATGGACAAGACAGGAGTTGGCAAGTGCCTAGTGCACAGGGGATGATCAATGATTGGTCCAACAGTGAACACCCAGTAAAAGAGTCCAACGCTGTAACAATCCACTGGCCAGCCTTGCAGGTCTCCCTGCCAGCCCTGGGGAGCCTCCTAGCCTGGGAAGATCAAGTTCATGTGGGTGCTCTCTCACCTTCCTGCAGAGAAGCAAAGGAAGTGATTTGGTCTGGGGAAATGTGCTCAGACATTGCTTTGGGGAAGATGCACCAGGAATAAGGGGGTATTTTCATATCTTGTAAATATAGTGTTAGGATTTTCCAACCAGTAGCATAGCTTTACTTTTTCTAAATAATTAGTTTCCATAATGATTTCTAATGTGCATGTGCTTATTTAATGGGAATACAATATGCAATTCTGTATTTCTTATTAAAACTCTAAGGAGCAATAATAGTCAAGGCTTGGAAAGCTTATTAAGACTAATACCCAAATGTGGTTAAATGCATTAAAATGCCTTAGTAAAGAATATGCACTATTGATCCCACTCACAGCCTTGGCTTTTGCACAGGGTCCATTAAAGCACAGCATGTTATCAGTGCAAATTAGTCCCCAAAGTGCAGCTCAACTCTTTCTTAAAATAAGGCGGCATGAAATTGAAGCTGAAATACCGGGGAAATTGCTGAATAATTATAGCTTTTTTTTTTCTTCTTTCCATGTTTTATATAATTTACTCATACAAGATTTTCAATATTTAGTGTCTCATGTGCAAACAGTTTCCAAATTGGTTAACAAGACATAATAAAATACACTTTTTTATATACTTCAAAAAATTGTTGTATCTTCTTTCATGGGGACCCAATACAAATAAATAATAGACACCAGACCAAGTTAGATACAAATAAAGCCTCACTATCCAACGTTTTATTTATCAAGAAAGCTTCTAGACTATTCATCTACATAAGAACTTACCTTTCCCTCTAACTGATTATTATAATTTTATTCCCTGATGAGCAGCCCATCAAAAATATTTTAAGTATTTTCTGCCAGAAAACACTAAATAAGGGTTTTTTTCTCAGTAGATTATTAAAATTGAGGTGAAATCCACGTTATATAAAATAGCCACTGTAAGGCATACAAGTTAGTGGCATTTAGTACATTCACAATGTTAGGCAACCAGTTACTACCTCTATCTAGTTCCAAATATTTTCATCACCCCAAAAGAAAACCCCTGTATACATGAAGCACTTCTTCCCTATCCCCCTTCACCTCACCTCTGTTCCCAGGTCCTGGTGACCCACAAGGTTCGATTACTTTAAAGGTGCCTGCAGCCAATCAGAGAAAGACATTTCTGTGCCTTTACCATGCAAATCCTGTTAGTGACCTAGAGCGCTTGATAAAAATGGACATTCCTGGGCCTCTGCCCACAGATATTCAATACAATCAGTCCTGGACTCTCACCCTAGAGGCCATTTCTTGAGCCATCTGAACAACTGGAGAGCTTTCTCGACCTCTAATACACACTTTCAACATACTGGGGTGACCGAGATGTGAAGAGAGGATCTCTTTGAGAAGCTTCCTCTGATGGATATGGCAAAACAAGATTCAGGGGAGAACAGCGTCTGGTCAGGGGAGGGGTGGGAATATCATGCAGTATGTCTTCGTAGGCCCGCATAGAGATGTGTGCAGGAAGCTTCTATGGGACTGCGTGCTGAGAAAGAGGGAGGGAGGGAGGGTGAAGAGAGGAAGACAGGAGGAAAGAAGGTAGGGGAGGAAGGAGGTGGTGGGTAGGTATGTATGGCATTCAGTGGCCCTGTGATCAGTTGTTTGTTTTTTTTTTTTAATCAGGGAGGAGGAAGGGGGAGCTCTGGATTTGGTGATGGGGAGGAAAGTGCTCCTTGACTGATGTCTTCAGCTTTCTTCCCACAGCATGATACACGATTCACCAGATTCACCAATTCACCGTGAGAGTGGGTGGCGGGTGTGTGGAAGTGTGCGGTTCCCAATGGGAGAATGAAAAGGCATGAGGTTGTCCAGAACGAGGGTTCGCTTTCTAAAGGAGCCCAGCGGGTCTGCAGGGCTTCTGGGAGCATGCCACCAAGACCCTGGGCACGCTGGCTGTCCTGTCGCCCCAGCAGGCCCTTCTCCTCGGCCCAGCCAAGGCAAAGCAAGTGTGGAAGCTCCTCTGTGGTTCAGGTTTGCCAGGAAGAGAGAGGGGGTGATGGCGTGAAGGCGTGAAGGCATTTGCAAGAGAAAAAATTCCGACTCTCTCAAGAATCCAGAGAAAAGATTTTCATCATGGCTGAAAACGATATGAACTGATTTAGTATTTTTCCCCATCCTCACCTAGAGCTCTTTCTCTACTCCATCCCCTGCCAGGCCTGTCACAAACACTCCTTTCCTACAGGCTACATTTTTAAGGACCTTTTAAAAATGTACTGACCATGAGAAGACAGTGCACAATAAGAGCTCATATGATCTGATAACAAAAATGTGAAAATGTTTCAGCCTCACTAGCAAAGAAATGCAAACTTATTTGCTAAAATACAACTAGCTTTGTTTCTTAGAAAGGATATGTTTTGTTTTTATATGTCCAGCTTCCCTCTCACCCATATTATAACAGAATCCTCTTCCCCTACGTGTATAAGGGAAGGACTTCCAGTTTCCTTGACTCGCCTTGATTTGGGTTTCTGTTTGGAGAGAAGGAACATCCCTGATCTTTCTCCTTACTGCCTTCCTCTCCTCCCTAAGCAGGGAGAGGCACTGAGTGCCTTATCTGACAAAACTGAGCTTTCCCACTTCAGACTTCTCTTGCCTGTTTTTATGAGCCAATCTGTCTGTAAAATACATATGTCTTAGTCTGCTTTCTGTCTTGTGGCAAGGGGCCTGCCCCTGTTGGGGCCAGGGGGGGGGGGGGGGGGGGGGGAATTGAAGCAGCCTAGCTCCATCCTGTGATTAAGTGGATAAATCTGTTTCATCTGAAGAATGGGTCTGAAGAATTAGCAAATCCACTTGGACACCGAGGGAAAACCACATTTTATAGGTTTGTCTATAATAAAGCTGATCTTCAGGTTTAAAAACAAAAAAAGAATTCCCTCAAGTATTATTGTTTATTACCTCAGACAGAGCTCAGAGCATCCCAGGATTTCTCAGTTCCTGGTGCCTGAGTGTCTCAGTAATTTTTCTCTGGTGCTTCTCAGCCTGGGGACATACCTCACAATTCTGTTCATGAGTAGTTAGGTCCGAACAACTTAGTAAGTACTTACGCCTTAATAATTTCGTAGCTGTTGGAAAAACATATGCATGATGTGAAAGAAAAAATAATGGCATTTCAATCTTAAGCTGTCACAGCTACGTGCCAATGAGATGCCTGGGCCATTTGGGTCCTACACCACTTCTGAAAGCTTAGAATCAGGCTGTGCACCACCACCCTCATTTCCTGTCTTACTCGGTTTTCCTGAGGTACTTTTTACCACAGCAGCAACTAAAAAGCCAGCTTTGCAAAGATGTAATGTCCTCAGAAGAAACGTAATGTGCTCTCATTTTGAAAGCAGAAGCTACTTTGAGCTAAGGCTTCCTGTGCTATTCAACGGATGGTGAATATGGCCGTTTCCCTCAGAAACCGTGATCATCCCATTGTGTCCCTGTGAGTTGGTTGTGGTGCCACAGGGCGCTGCGGTGTATAGTTTGGAACCACACACCTGGCCTGAGAAGTCTGTTTCAAGTTTGGCACTGACACCATGGTGCCTTTCTGCCTCCCCACCCCCATCACCAAGGGGAAGATGACACTGATACTGCCCATAGACAAAGATCATGGAAAAAGTTCAGGCCCAGAAACACAGTTAGAGAGATTATGAAGATGAGACTTACAACCCATCCCAGACCAGACTTCCAGGGGCTGGAGTGAGATGAGACACACACACACACACACACACACACACACACACACACACACACAGAATGAAACTTCGTTCTTACTATAATGTCTTCTAAATCCATTCAGTATTGGTGCAATTTTTCCACATTGACATCTGTATCTTGTCTCCTGGAGAGTAGAAGAAGAAAAAGAGAGTGAGACATGGCCTTCTCAATCCCAGCATGGTCCTTCCCTGCTCACTAGAACATTTCTGGGGTCACACACAGAGAAAGGGAGGAAAATTATGTTAACCCAGTCTTCTCCCAATTTGGGGTCAGCTTCTGGAGCCGATAATATGTTGTGCGATCCTATGAAATCTACCTTAGAGACAAAATACATTTTTACCAATGAGTACAGGAGGCACATTTTAAACTTTTTTTTTTTTTTTTTGACATGGTGTACATGATCTTATGTGACCTTTCCACTGTGGTGAAAGGAAATGTATTGTGTGAAAGGGAGATTCATTTTTTAGACAAAAACATTTTGATCTTTGGGTCAGTCACCCAATGTGCTAGTGATTGTGTAATTAAGTAATTCATTTGGCCACTGAAAGAACTACTTTTGTTTCCTTGTTGCCATGATGCGGACCTAAATCTCATGTTGCAACATCACAGTTCCCTGGGTACAAAAGAGAGTTACTTTTCTATTTGGCCCTTCCTGGTTAAATACCATTATGTGATTGGTGAACATCCATTCGACCTCAGATGTCTAGCTTAATGGCAATTCCTTTCCCCCTCTGCTGACGGTCAGAAACGGGCAGCCTTCACCCATTTGAACTGATGGGGAATTCAGAGACCCTAACTAACTCAGAGCTTCTGGGAAAAGAAGTCAATCTCTTTCCCATGATGGTGGTGAACACTATTGGTTTTGGTAGCTGGTATTAGCCAGGCCCCCAATCAAGAAATCGCTACCACACTCAAACTGAAATCACTCAGAAGTGATTTTTTAAAAGATTTTATTTGTTTGTTCATTTATTTATTTTGAGAGGGGGGAGAATGAGCAGGGGGAGGGGCAGAAGGAGAAGCAGACTCCCCGCTGAGCAGGAACCGGTTGGAGATTCTATCCCAGGACCATGGGATCATGGTCTGAGCTGAAGGCAGACGCTTAACCTATTGAACCACCCAGGTGCCCCACTCAGGAGTGATTTACTAAGAGGGACTCTCTGCAAAAGTAAGCATAGTGTGAAGTGAAAGCACAAGGGATAAAGAAGCAGCCAGGAGCAAGCTGTAGCTGAGCACACATCCCATCTGCGCCGAAAGGCGTAAGGCACAAGGGTTACCAGGACCCAGAAGAGAGTGGTAGAGAAAGGACCATCTTGGGTAAAGCTCCGTACTTCAGATAAGGAAAGTGGCCAGAACACCTTGGTGTCACAGAGAGGAGACCAGACAAATAAATATTCGAGTTTCACTCTATTCTCTCTGCTCTGTTTCCTACAGGGGCTTCCCATTGGCTGACTCCAGGCAGAAACCAGGAGGTGAGGGGATCTAGCCACGTAATCCATACAGGTGGGTCTCTTGGGACACAGACAGAGAGGAGGGCAGAGTGTGGGTCTCGAGGAATAACTGAAAACATTCGACACAGCAGTCTTTCATGATGGCAAATGGAGGCAGCCAAGACGGAAGCTGGTGCTGCAGAAGTCAAAGCAAAGACGAAGTAGCTGGGTGACGGGTGACAAGCAACCCTAGAGTCTCTCCTGTCTGTGGATTCTCTGCTTTGTAAGATGATAAGTTTCCATATTGTTCAAGCCAGTTGAACTGGGACGAGCCACACAAACTATCTTGACTCAATACTTTTTCAAGCTGCAAGTAGTAACACTGTAGTGGGTTGTGAAATCAGTTTAATAGGTTAAAACCAACCCTTTTTAAAAATGGAAGGAAAAAGCACAACAAATTATAAAGTATATGAGAATATAAAAAGAATAAGTATCTTTTCATGAAACTTTTATTTTAACCCTATGTGTGTATAGTTACACAAACATCCTTATACTGGATAGGTAAAGCTTACTGTGAGTCATGGTTAAAAAAAAAAAAAAGAAGAAGAAGTTTGAAAATCTCTCTGCAAGCTAGAAACGGACTTTCCTCCCTCAGAAATTTCTCCTCAGGTACATTATGCATTCGAGAAATCCCCTTAGCATCAGAAGCCTGTGGGGCACCTTCAAGAGCACAGTAGTCTTCATGGTCGCAGCTTCTTGATTTCTCTCTATGTGAAAATAGGCCACAAGGTTCAAGAAGCTATATTTCTCTTTATAGTAATAAAATGTTTCTCTAATTTTTTTATATACTATGTATTTTCAAAGTTTGCCACTTTCTAGGCAAACAAATGCCCAACTCCTAATTTCTGCAGATACTAAAGAGTAATCAGCATTCCAGTTAAAAGTGACTGAATTCTTTCATTCTGATTCCAGAATTCTCTCTAAGAGGACTGCTGAGTGGTTTAGCCACTGGGCCCATTCTCAGGCCTTTATTGTAAAATCCCTCCTGCTAACCAAGCTTGCCATACCAGTAGGCACTTTGACTTTTCTAGCAAATACAAATGGCCCCCTAATATCTGCTGTAAGTCACTGAAGAGAATTTTGAGCTCAAGATTATAAGGCAGTCTCCCTTCCCCTTATTGTCAGACAACAATCCTATCTGGTGTCACAAAGCATTCAAAATTAAGGGGTTTAGAGAAGGTGTATAAGGGTTAATGCCCTTAGGGAAACTTTCAGGGGTAAGTAACAGGGAAGGGATAGATGTATTTAATATTCTCAACTAACAAGGTGTCCAGAAAGTAGACAGTTCCTGTTCCATTTTGGGGACAGTAACTCAAAATGACATCAAGGATCCAGACTCTTTTTACATTCTCACTCTATACATAGGCATTTTATCAAGTTGTTTCGTCACTTCACAGTTATGGAAAGATTGATACAGCTGGCTAGTTATGCTCCAGAGCAAATTTCAAGGCAAAAAGAAAAGATTTTTAAAAATTCTCTAGAGTTTGAACCAGGAAGAAAATCTTTTCTAGAAGATTCTTCCCCCAACAGATTTTCCCCTTAAATCTCTTCCGTCAGAAGTTGGTCACAGGCCAGACAAACACTGGCAAAGGGGAACCCCATTACCATGACTGCTAAGACCTCTGAAAGACACTCCCTGGAGATCATTTGGGATCTGGATGAAATCGGGGATCGGTTGACTTGCAAGGAGGAAATGGCTGTTGGACATGTGCTTTCCTCTCTCCTTCTGCCAGCAAACTTGGACTGCCTCGTCACAGCAGTTTGAATGACTTTTGTAATGTCAGCTCGCTGGGAAGGCTCTTGGCAAAGGAGGTCACTGAGGGGCTTTCTTCATGTGGGGATAAGTTTTAAAGACTGAGGAAGCCGAGAAAAATGCCCTGATACTCTTAAATCTTAGCTTCATCAGAAGACGCTAGATGCCCATCAACAGATGAATGGATAAAGAAGATGTGGTGTATATATATACAATGGAATACTATGCAGCCATCAAGAGAAACGAAATCTGGCCATTTGCAACGACGTGGATGGAACTGGAGGGTATTATGCTAAGCGAAATAAGTCAGTCAGAGAAAGACAAGTATCACATGATCCCTCTGATATGAAGAATTTGAGAGGCAAGGTGGGAGTTTGGGGGGGTGGGGGAGAGAAATGAAACAGGAAGGGATGGGGAGGGAGACAAACCATAAGAGACTACTAGACTCAAGAAACCAACTAAGGGTGGCTGGAAGGCAGGAGGGTACAGATAGGGTGGCTGGGTTGTGGACATTGGGGAGGGTATGTGCTATGGTAAGTGCTGTGAAATGCGCAAGCCTGACGATTCACGGACATGTACCCTGGGGCAAATAATACATTATATGTTAATTAAAAAATATATATATATATATTTAAAAAAGAAGAAGAAGAAGCTTTCATTGAAAATTTGTGAGGCCAAATGCCTATTGCAGTGAGACTAATGGTACGCAAGCCACCAAATATTCAGGTACATGAGTCAACTAGAGCAAATGGCCAAGGACATCTCAAATTTGGGGGGTTTTAATAAGATTTTATTTATCTATTTGAGAGAGAGAGAGAGAAAAAGTGTGCACAGGCGCGTGCGCACTCACAAAAGGGGGGAGGGGCAGAGGGAGAGGGACAAGCAGGCTCCCCGTTGAGCAGGGAGCCCCAACAAGGCTGGATTCCAGGATCCTGAGATCATGACCCGAGCTGAAGGCAGAGACACCTAGGTGCCCCAGGACATATCAGATCTTGTTTTAATCTTCTGTACATTCATATTCCACAAAATCTTAAGTGCAATTCCAAGTGGCTGTATTAGGCAGCCATGTATTCATCCATGTTAAAATACATTTACAGCAAAGACCAATTATTCCTTCGTTGGACATATATCTGAAAATTTCTCCCTAGTAGATCACCTCATTATTTAGAATGAAATACCATAAATTCCTGGGGAAACTCAAAACTGCTCACTTGTGTTAGTGGAACTCTTGCCTAGCTGCCCTTACAGAAATGAGCTCCCCTCACCCCTTTTTAAGTTCTGTTGTATCCAATCTATTTTGTTAAAACTAAATACCAAGTTGATCACTCTTCCACTAAAATGTTCAAATTAGCAGCTAAGTTTTTAGTCTAAATGTAATTATCTGGCAGTCATCTCTGCATTATCAAAAACTCAGAGACTTTTCTGTATGACAAACTATTAACATAATTGATTTAATGTTTGAACTTGCCTTGGACTTAGGTATTCACATTATGCAGTGAATCATTATCATTATATAGACATTATATAATGTATATATACATGTATACAATGTATGTATATATAGACATTATATAATGATAACAGCCAAAAGATACAGATCATCTATGTTACGAGGCGTTGTGCTCAATATTTTCTAGACATGTTTTCACTGAATTCTCACAAGTCTGGGAAGTAAGCATTATTTTCAAAATTTTACCTATGAGGTAACTTCTTAGGAAGATGATGTGAACATTCCACAGTTACCAAAATAATATTTTTTAATTGTCAAGTATGTGAAGTGATTATTGCAGAGCTGTTAGATTGAACCAAATATTTTACATTGGCTGCAGTCTATGGAGATGAGAACTATGATTCACTTAATTTGTTTAAGCTGTTTAAGTTCTTTGATTGAATAGCTAAACAAGATAAACAAATTTTGGTTAACCTAAGTAAAAATGAACCATATTGGAAGGGCATTGGGGTCACAGAAGGGTGAACGACTAGATCATTTGAAGAGTAAGAACACAGCAGATCCCAGCACCAATGCAGCACAAACTAAGTTCCCAGCACCAACTAAAGGGCCAGTTCTTCAGCAAAACACCTAAGAGATGATTAGCTCCAGTCACTTCCTGTTGGTGTGGCTCACAATTCATGTTTCTGGGAGGTTGAATCTGAGTGGCCTTGCTCGGGTCACATGCCTTACTATTTTTCCCGCTGGAGGCAGGGATCTTGAGTATTGGCACGAAATAGGGAAGGAGAAGTTTTCTAATGGAAAGGGAAAGTGCTGCTTCCCAAAGATGGAGGAGGATACTGGGCTGGCAAAAACAGGAGATGTCCCCAACAATATGTGACGGAGCTGACATTCAAGCCTTAAACCATTCCAAATTCTTTGCTCCTAACCATTTCCTTTTCCCTTCCCTTTCCTTCCTTCCCCTCTGTCCTCCTCCCTTCTCCTCCCCCTTCTCTTCTCTTCTTTTCTCTTCTCTTTTTCTCCCTCCCTCCCTTCCTTTGTTCCTCCCTTTCTTGTTTTTTTCAAAAACACAAGTAACATAATCCTTAGTAACATAATCCCAGTGGAGGAAAATGAGATAAACGCAGGATAATTATCACATAGGGCACGGCACTGCTGGATACAAATTCTGTGAGAGCAACAGCCCTCACAGAAGGGTCTTGAGGGAGTCCAGTGGCCGTTCTTGCTGGTGGCATCTTGCACCCTGGCCTGCTTGTTGGGATGGCCTGCTGGCAGCCAGACGGGTCCAATCGACCAAAGCTGGGATGCCTGAGTTGTCTTAGTTCTCAGTGCATTTGCAGAAGTGGGTACTTCCTATTTCCAGGGGCTGACGTCGGAAAATTAACATTATTGCTACTCTTGGGATCCTCCCCGGTTTCATTTGTTGTTTACAGTCTTAGCTCTGGGAAGCAGCATTTTAGGTTTTAAAACCTCCACATTCGCTTTTGAAGCAAAGATCTGTTTTCCCCACAAAATTTCCATGGTCTTCATGAATGGCTAAAGCCACAACTCAGGTTCCAGAATGTTGCTTTTAAAGTTAACGGGGTGTTTCAAATTGTAAAGTAGTCACCTGAAAGCCTCTTTGATATTTTAAAAGTTTCACCATTCAATATCTTTATTCTTTGAAGCTGTAACATGTATTATTTTGAAGTGCCCGGAGGCTTCATTTGGATCTAGGAAACCAGGCTGCTTTTTTTTTTTTCTCGTAGAAAGCTGCATATGTTTTAGTGTAGCTTGGGCTTAGTGAGTAACATGAAATAACTAAACTGGAGCAAAAGGAAGAAAGAGAGAGGGAGGGCGGAAAGAAGGAAAAAAGAAAAGAAAAAAATAATATAAGAATTATGTTTCGCTGCCATTTATTGAACCCATCAGGACATGGGGTCTAGTGCATGTCTGCACACAAGTCTCATTTGATGGCAAAGGTAATTACTGCTAAAAATAAGTGTAAGTCCGTGAAGGAAATGAAAGGCTGCAAAGAAAAAAGGAAGCATAGCATTGCCCAGGCAGAATGGACTCTGGCTGTGCTATACTGAAGAATTGAAGAGGAATGCATTTACTATTTTTAAAAGGCTTCTGAAGGTTCAGCTCGACTTACCAAGCAGAGGGGATTAAGGATGTTGCTCTAGATCGAGACCACAGGAGTTCCCATCCAAACTCTGTCGTTTAATAGCTTTGTGATCAAAATCAAACCCCACACTATTTCTGTGCACCTCAGCATCCTCGTATGTAAAATGGGGATCATAAAACCCCCTACTAGATCCTTTTCTCTGAGATAATACTTCTAAGTTCCTTAGAATGGTTCCTGGACTTTATATTATTATTATCTATGGGTGGGATACTATGGGACCATGGAAATTATGTTACAGAAACAATATCTATTGATATGTGGAAACATTTGTTATGAAATAGTATATAGAACATGAGTCTAATTTTATTTTTATTTATTTTTATTTTTTTCTCACTTTCTTTTTTATTAACATATAGTGTATTATTTGCCCCAGGAGTACAGACCTGTGAATCATCAGGCTTACACATTTCACGGCACTCACCATAGCACATACCTTCCCCAATGTCCATAACCCAGCCACCCTATCCCTACCCCCCTACCCCCAGCAACCCTCAGTTTGTTTCGTGAGATTAAGAGTCTCTTATGGTTTGTCTCCCTCCTGATCCCATCTTGTTTTATTTCCTCCCACTCCCCACAACCCCCAGCCGTGCTTCTCAAATTCCTCATATCAGAGAGATCATATGATGATTGTTTTTCTCTGACTGACTTATTTCGCTTAGCATAACACCCTCTAGTTCCATCCACGTCATTGCAAATGGCAAGATTTCGCTTCTCTTGATGGCTGCATGGTATTCCATTGCGTATGTATACCACATCTTCTTTATCCATTCATCTGTTGATGGGCATCTAGGGTCTTTCCATAGTTTGGCTAATTTTACTTTTATAAGATACGTTGAGCACTAGGTGTTTTACATAACCAATGAACTATTGAATACTGCATCTAAAATGAATAGATATATTGTATGTTGTCTAATAGAATTTAAATAAAAAATACATGTGTATATTATATATATTATATATGTATATATATAATGTATATATATGTATATATAATATACATATATAATATTCATTAACAAAGGAAACATATAATGTTAATAGTGGTCATCTCTAATAGAGTTATCTTTGAGTGAGAGGATTATGAGTGATAATTACATTATTCATTGGGTTCCTCCGTATTTTCCAAATTTGGCCAAATGTATCTGACTAATTCTATAGTCAGGAAGATTTTTAAAAATCACCGTAAATACCATTGGTATTTTTTTAATAATACTTTAGACAAGTATATCTTTTTTTTTAAAGCTTTTATTTATTTATTTGACAGAGAGAGATCACAAGTAGGCAGAGAGGCAGGCAGAGAGAGACGAGCAAACTCCCTGCTGAGCAGACAACCCGATGCCGGGCTCGATCCCAGGACCCTGAGATCATGACCTGAGCCGAAGGCAGAGGCTTAACCCACTGAGCCACCCAGGCGCCTCCCCCCCCCTTTTTTTTTTTATAATACTTTAAGCAAGAAAGATAAAATCATAGAGAACAGGGTCTTTCTGTTTTGATGGTCAAGATCACAGAAAAACTTTCTGGGTTACAGAAGAGTTAAAAATAAAGTGAGGCTCAGTCCAGGGGGCCTACAGAGAAAGGAAAATAATAAGGGATTCAGATTCAAGTGTGTGTTTAGATCTTAACTGCAAACCTCTAATTGTGTGACCTTATATAAGCAACTTAGCATCTATGACTTTCAGCTCCCTATTATACACTAAAGCTGCTTGAAGTCTGTTGTGGAGATACCAGTCGTGTACAAAGAATTAGGCACATAGGACACATTTGATAAGGATATCTTTATCTTACGATGCTGTCAATTCATCATATTCATTACTCATTAAATAAAAAAAAAAAAACATTTTCATGCTACCTGCCATAAACTGGAACTTAAGTTGGGCTTATGAATATAATAAATAACTCAATAATCTGTGTTCCTTTTATTAATGTTTGAGTCCAAAGGGCAAGATTGGCTCCGTTTTTTTAAAGAGATTATTTCTACCTGGTCTTTATGCAATTAAGGGGAAAAAAGATAAGAAAACTAAGTGTCAATATATTTAGAAAAAGAATGATTTAGTTTTTTTTTTTTAAATAAAGTAATGGCATTTATATTATTTACTATGGACTTCGATGCCACCCACCTTGACATCAGGCATTGTTTCCATTATTTTGGGGTTTTGTGGCTATTTAGTCTCAAGATCAAATGCTATCTAAATAAATGAGGGGTGGGGTAGGAGGGGAGTCACTCTATCATTACGTGGCTCCAAACCTCGTTACTCTCAAAAGCTATACTTCTCAAATTTTAATGCACATAGGAATTTTCTGGGCGTCTAATTCAGTGGGTCTGGAATAGCAACTAGGATCCTACATTTCCAACAAGCGCCAGGTGAAGCCAACGCTATTGGTCCACAGATCATTCTTTAAGTAATGGATTCTACAAGTGCTCAAGGCATAACAGTATATCTGGTCTAAATTTCCTTATATTACAGGGGACATAAATAGTGGAAAATGAAAATCTCATGATTTCAACCCCTTTCCAGCTCTACTGTCTTTAATGTTTCTAAACTCCTGTTCATTTTGTTCCTCTTGACTTGCTCTCTAAAGTCTACCTCCATCTTGTAAATGGCTACTTGTCTTTTAGGTTCCTCTCCCAAGTTGTCTTCTGGGACAAGACCCTCCCAGGACACAGTGGGAGCCAGGCCCCCAACAGATCCCTATAGGCTGATGGGATGGCTCTGTTCCCACTGGCTCCACTGCCCATCCTCTCTCGATTCACCTGCTCAGTGCCCATCACAGGCCCGAGAGCCCTTTGGGTGGGTGACCCCTTGAGGCCACATTCCTCCCAACCGGACATTTCCTCAGACTCTGCAGTTCTTCAAGACACCATAGTTCTCCCGGCCAAAGGGATCAGTGATGTTTTCACTCTTGAACCTTTGCATAGTCTTTTGAGTCGCTTGAAGGGAAAATACCTACAAAAATACAAGGTCATAGAAAAATATCCAAATAACACAATAGCATGAAGAGCTGTTTTCTTTAAAACATAAAAATATTTCTGTGCCACGGAACCTCCTTTCTATCTGGCAAAGACACACCAAACTTTCTGGCATAGGTGGGCCAAGAAGGTAACATAAGTGAGTAAGGGCGCTCAGTTAGGGGCAGTGTCCTGACAAGTTCCACGACTCATCTGAATAGGGCTGCATCCAGCCACCCTCCCACAGGGAAATGCCACCCAGGGCTGCCAGATGTCCCAGGTGCCAGAAATCCAGATTTTTATATGAAATCTCCTGCATCAACAAATCTGATTTTTGGTTGTTGTTTAAACACTGCGAAAGCCAAACCAAACAAATCTATGGGCCAGATGCAGCTGGTTGGGGAAAGATAGGGTTTTTTACATTTCATTTAAAGTGACTCTACTTTTAAAGTAATTTTTCATGTCTAGCCTGTTGAAATCAATTGGAGCCAAGGGTAAAGCTTGCCAGTGCCTGACATATCTGTCCTTGGTGATGGCTTCACTCTCAAGCTGAGAAGTGGGCAATAACGTCAAGTCTTGCTCAAGAGACTCTTAGCCCCCATATGTATACATACAAAGCCCAAAACACCCAGAAGCATCTGGAAAGTCTGGTTCCTATGTCGGCATCAACTGTTGCAGTATTGTTTTTCCTGGCCTTCTTTTCAGAACATAGCTGCCATGTAACATGAGGATTCCAGAGGGCTGGGTGAGCACATCTGGTTATATGGGCAGTACAGCATCTGATTCCAATTCTAACTGTGCAGCAACTTCTCAAGTCACGCAGGAGAGGTAAGAGGTTCACAATATTTAGAATGAGAATGCCAAAAAGAAATTTCTGAAAACTGCCCAGGTTGAGCAACACGTAGGAAGGAGAAAATTAGTGGGTATACCCACTGTATATTAGTGTATGTTCTACCCACTGTATATTAGTGGGTATACCAGCAATACATTCTGTATCTTTAACCAACAGTCTCCTGCAAAGCAAATGACTACACCTATAAGAATATTATATTTGTGGTGCCAAAAGCACTGTTTATTGCTTTCATTTTTGTGTTTTTTCCCCCATTTTCGTCTTTGTTTTTCAGATGGGAAAACAGTCACCAAGCTCTCTGAAATAATGGCTTCATACATTAACAACTTGGTGTCTTCCTCGCAACTCAACAGAAGTTCAATAAATATTTGTCAGTTGAACAAATGGATGGATACATTATTTCAAATCACAGAGGCTAGAGCAATGACAGTGTTAAAATTTAGTTTTATTTATTTTTTAAGTTTTTGTTTTAATTCCAGTTAATTAGAATACAGTGTTATGTTAGTTTTAGGTGTACAATATAGTAATTCAACACTTCTGTGTATCATCCTGTGCTCCAGAGACAGACAATTATATGATTTGTGGAATTTAAGAAATAAATAAGCAAAGGAAAAAAAAAATAAGAGAGAGAGAGTGACAAAGCAAGAAACAGACTCTTAATTAGAGAGAACAATGTGATGACTGCCAGAAGGGAGAAGTTTGATGGATGGGTGAAATGGGTGATGGGGATCAGAATAATGATATTTTTTACACTATCCTATATACAAGACAATAGATCAGAGGCGCCAATTCATTGCAAATAACAATGAATGAGTAACAGTGAACAAGGCAACATGTTTACTTACAACATTTTTACCTTCTGATCACCAATGGGCAATATAAAATTTCCAGCATGGCCATTACCACAAAAGTATTAATACATGATATTATGAGAACACATAATAGGAGGATTTGATCTAGTTGGGGATATCAGAGAAGGCTTCTTTGGGGAAAAGACAAAGGATGTACAGGGCTGTTCATTAGGAAAGAACGGTAGAAAGAACACTCTGGGACTTTTTTTTAGCAAATTATGGCCCATGGGCCATATCCAGCCCATCACATGTTTTTATAAGTAAAGTTTGAGTCGATCACAGCTACACTCATTTGTTTACACACTTGTCTATGGCTGCTTTTGCATTATGATTGCATTGGAACCTGGCTCATTGATACTTAGATGGACCTATTTGGAAGCAAACTACACACACACACACACACACACACACACACACACACACACTGTGTAGTACATGGGCTTGACAATATGTAAACTTTTTTTTTTTTAAGATTTTATTTATTTACTTGAGAGAGAAAGAGAGTAAGTAGGGTGAGGGCAGAGAGAGAAGCAGACTCCCCACCAAGCAGGAGCCCAATGCAGAGGCTCAATGCTGGGACTCCAGGATCATGACCTGAGCCAAAGGCAGAAGCTTAACCAACTGAGCCAGCCTCCCAGGCACTCCAACACTATGTTAACTTATAATAGTATTTTTGAAACTGTAGGTCACCACCCTTTAGTGCATCACAAATCAACTTAGTGAATTATAACCATCAGCTTTTAAAAATAAAGTGGAGAAAATAAAAGAAAAAATAATAAAAAAAATAAAGTGGAGAGATTTTTTTTTAAATCATAGCACATCATATATAATGAGAAAATATATTTAGTGAAACTTTTATTCGTATACCATATACCACACCACAATGAGAAATAAGTATTTCTTTTTTTTTTAAGATTTTATTTATTTATTTTACAGAGAGAGAGAGAGAGATCACAAGTAGACAGAGGGGCAGGCAGAGAGAGAGGGGGAAGCAGGATCCCCACTGAGCAGAGAGCCTGATGTGGGGCTCGATTTAGGACACTGAGATCATGACCTGGGCTGAAGGCAGAGGCTTAACCCACTGAGCCACCCAGGCACCCCAAGAAATAAGTATTTCTTATTGGGGTCATGGTCCAAAAGGTTTGAAAAACATGGGCTCATAAAAGAAATTGACAATCCTCTTCCTAAATGGTAGTTTTAAAGTGGAGGTCCCAGGTAGGTTTGTTTTTTTTTTAAATCAATAGATAATTTATGCATTATCTCACTTGATGTATTCCAATTTTTATATTTGTTAGAATCAATGTGTTTTGGGGGACACCTGAGTGACTCAGTTGGTTAAGCATCCGACTCTTGATTTTAACTCAGGTCCTGAGATCAAGCTTGGTCACTTGCCATTCAGTAGGGAGTCTGCTTGTTCCTCTCCCTCTGCCCCTCCTCCCCAAAATAAATAAATAAAGAGTAAAAAAATATGTTTTTGAAGATTCATACTTAGCGACATTCACTTTGTATTCACTCAGAAATTTTTTTTAAAGGTATATTCATTGCATAATGAACAACCACATTTAATGAAAAAGAACTCCAAAACCTAAAAAACAAAACAAAACAACACAAAACCTCAAAAAGAGATCTAACACAAAGCAGTGGACACAAGGAATTCATTGCCAAATTCTATTTCCTTTACTGTGTTCAGTGACCAAGGCCACTGACAGAAATTAAAAGGCTTAATCTGTCATTTCTGTACCTGAATAATAGTTTCCAATAATATCCTGATGATAACCGATTTGGTTTCAGGAAAACAAAACAAATGCCTATTCTGCTAAATGATTTTGTTCCTGCAACTGGTCCATTCCTTATCTAAGTGACCCTGAAATACACATGCACACACAGCCCATTAGTGATTAAAGCTGAACAACCATGGTACTTGATCTCGCCAGTCCTCCCTGGGACCCACTCCTCTTTGCCAACCAAGGTCACAGGAGTTATTGAAGATTTTCTTTGTTTAAGAGTTAGAATAAATACGAAGTCATTAGTTAACCAAGCTGTCATCAAAGGACAATTCTAACTGTTATTTCATGATCATTCCACCATGACAAAGTAAGAAAGTGTGGATGGTACTGTTAATAGCATCCAGTTTGCAAAAGCAATTGCTGCGAGGGGCCTGGTATGTATTTTTTTTTACTATGTTACACCCCCATGCAATACCCTGGAGGGTCTTAGCGCTGGAAGGGACTTAGAGGTCACAGAGTTGGAACCTGTCATCTTACTGATGAGAAAAAAATGTGGTGAAGTGACCTGTGGGAATTCCTCGGTTGGGTATACTCTGCCACCGCTGCTCTGGGAAAACACCCATGATTGTGCAAAGCTGAGCCCCTGAGTCAGTGGGCTGTGCGGGCGTAATTTTCTGAGAGCTAGAAGGGCAGAAGTCTAATGCAGCCTGGGACTCTGCATTCCACAAAGCTTGCTGATTCAAGGGACAGACTCATCGGTCATCTTGCTGCCTGCCTCACGTGGCACACGCTGGTCATTTCTCTGAGCAACCCTGAAGGTAATGAGGCAGGTGCACCAAACAAATGGTCTCCAATACATTCTGCTCCCAACTCTCCTCCAAGGGCAGCCTGAGTCTCCACTGCCACATTTTAGGGAGAAGCCACCCTGGCATCCCATCTACGGTGCATTCCTATACAAGTGGGTACATTCATGTATTTACGAAACATGTATGATAAGTTGAGAACATTCTGTGTGCTATGTCCATGCTGGAGGCTTCAGAGACAGACAGCAAAAGCAGCACAGCACAGGGTGGAATGTTATAAATCGCACCCCAATGGTACAAACACAGAGTGAGAATTAGATTATATTTATTGCATCTGGATATATGGGTCTTGAAGTTATATTCAAAGACATTAGAGACACAAGAAATTCTTGCCAGCCAGCTGAATTTCCATCAGTTTGTCCCGTGCTTTCTAGTCATGAAGATGTCACTGGAAACAGTCTGGAAGAATTTAGAAACCTGGCTCAGGTCCCCAGTGTTACTATTTACTAGCTGAGTGACCTTGACCAAATTCCCCAATCTCCCTGATCATCAGTGGCTTTTTCTTCAGCAAGTATGGCAGCGCCTATCTTATAGCTCGTCAGAGGCCGAAGGTGATGCACAAGGGCAGCGTGGGCTAAAAAACAAGTTACTTCATTCATCTCTCCGTGCTTCTCTGTCTTCCCTTGTAGCATCAGCGTAATAGAATGCTCTTCCGGCAATTCAGGAAACGAAATGAGATGATGACGTCTTCAGCACTTAATATATTTTAGTTATCCTATGAAAGTGTCCTATGAAGTATAAAATGTTAGATAAAAGTAAAATACTATTAACTGTTGAAGCTAAGCTCAGTCAAAAGGAGAGTCCTGGGACCAGAATCATCCAGAGGTGCTACTCATCCAGGAGATTGGATAAAACAAGCCTCCAGGTTCCATGCTGTTCTGGAAGTTCATGTGGATGGCTCTGCTTTGGTTGTAATGTCGTAGACCTATCCAGCCAAACATAGGCTTCTTTTCAGACCCTCTCCTCTCCTTTTTCTTTTTAGATTGCTTCTCAGAGTGTAATTCCTTTAAGGATCAGAGCTAAAGTATTTACGTTAGTCCTGGGTGCATAGAAAAAAAATGATAAAATGACACCAAGGTTTTCTGTCTTAGTCTCCTTATTCTTCCTATTCTTTAAAGCAGGGAGAATGATTTTTCCCATCCTTGAAAGGTCACCTCCTCAAAATGAGAGAGCACAGCACCAAAACAATTTGAAACCTGAAGGGTAATCTGGGTAGAGAGGATGTAATTACCCACCTGAATTCGAAATTACAAAACCTAGACTCAATATTCTTTTCTCTAGGTTTGAACCTATCACTGTTTATGAGTGCTCATGAACTGCTCCCTTGGCAACCATTAGAAATTGACTGGTAGGCTATCTTTTGACCCATTTTTTAAAGATGGTTCAATTCAGGGGAAAAAAAATCCATTGGAGACTTTATCTTATTCATTCAAATGACCCATTTTCAAAACAAGCAATTTTTTTGTTAGAATTCACTCAGTTTCTATTCATACAATAGCTTGCACGTGGAGACAAAACTTAATATCTCAGTTGGTGGAAGAAAACGAGCCTGATTAAAACATTAGCATTCCTCAAACCCAGACTCGTTCAGTCAATAGTAAGCAAGAGTGTGTAATGAAGGTACTTAGCTTAAGTCAGCAGAAAGAAAATGACTACCCATGCTTTTAAACAGTTGGCCTTATGATTTTTGAAATGCAAAGTAGAAAGGAGGAGAAAGAGATGAGGAGAAGAAGAAGGATCTTGCTACAAAGTATGGACAGATGCAAGCGAGTGTCAGTTGAAAATTCCAGTTACAATCATCCAAATAAATATGCATGTCTGTGCCTGTTGCATAGTTGGATGACAATTCCCCTGGTTTTCACATTTTCTAGTGAAGAGTGCTATTCTGACTTAGCTGTCCTGGAAACACCTGCTCTGTTGTGTAATATTGATGAACTTGAGTTGGGAGCGGCTAGCTCTATACTTTTCTCTGCGAATTATAGGACACGCATAAATGATTAAAACTAGGCAACCGGAAACCTGATCCTGCCAGGCCTCCTTGGGATCAAATTCATTTATCAGCCCACCAAGGTCACTGACCTTGATGACCCAGAGCCTAGCTCCTAAAATGATTAATTGATCCATTCTCCCATTTCACTCATTTAATTTAAAGGGAGGGAAAAAGCAGAAATATTTTCAGTGAATTGACCTGTTAGCAATCTTACCTCGCTTGCTGCATCCCCTAAAGTATTTATTAATGGTAATGAGAAGAATCAATACAGGCTACAATAGAGAGCAGAATAAACAAGGCAACCATAGCTTTTCTTATATACGTTCCTCATATTAATTAACTTGTGATCCCAAGTTTAATCAGCTCTACAAATCTCTATACTATCTTAACTTCAAAAGGTGTGTAGATATGGGGTGCCTGGGTGGCTCAGTGGGTTAAAGCCTCTGCTTTCAGCTCAGGTCGTGATCTCAGGGTCCTGGGATCGAGCCCCGCATCAGGCTCTCTGCTGGGCAGGAAGCCTGCTTCCCCCTCTCTCTCTGCCTGCCTCTCTGCCTACTTGTGATCTCTCTCTCTGAGTCAAATAAATAAATAAAAATCTTTAAAATAAAAAAAAGGTGTGTAGATATGTGAATTAAAAGAGTATACTGGAATACATGAAGATTTAATTTTATTTCTGTAGAGGAAATAAAGAATTTTTTAATGTGGTTATTTTTATAATCAATGGAGAACCCTAACTTGAGTAAAACGTCATTTTTCTTAAAACTTCGAGGCAAAAATTGTCCACTAGAAGTTCCTTGAAAAAAAATTTCCTACAAATACCTTTTTTTTTCTTTTTTTTTTATTAACATATAATGTATTATTTGCCCCAGGGTACATGTCTGTGAATCGTCAGGCTTACACATTTCACAGCACTCACCATAGCACATACCCTCCCCAATGTCCACAACCCAGCCACCCTATCCCTACCCCCCCCAACTTTCCAGCCACCCTTAGTTCGTTTCATGAGTCTGGGAGTCTCTTATGGTTTGTCTCCCTCCGCATCCCCTCCTGTTTCATTTCTCTCCCTCACCCCCCCATAAACCCCCGCCTTGCCTCTCAAGTTCTTCATATCAGAGGGTATTATGCTAAGTGAAATAAGTCAGTCAGAGAAAGAAAAGTACTACAAATAGCTTTTGCAGCAAATAGCAAAGATATTGCCATCTTCTTCATGGAATAGTAAGCATAAAGAATATAATAAAAACATATGTATAAACTAATTAATTTGCATTGTAGGAACCAAATAATCAAAAAATTCATTTATTCTAGCCATCTAGACAGCATCATACAATATTGGAAAATGATTAAAATGGATTCTACTCAAAGAATATTGGTAAATATTTAACAACTGCTTGAGGGATGGGAGCCCCGATTAGTTGTAAATACACCCACCCGGACTGATTTCAAGCTTTCATGTAAAGTCATCAAACACAGAGTTAGGAAGAAATGTGCTATAATATACCACTGTATGGTATTTTCTTCATACAGAATCTATAAAAAAAATAAAAATAAGATAAAAAGTCATTTTTATTAAAAGTCATTAAAAATAAAAAAAATGCCCAGTTCAATGTGAATTTCAGGTAAACAACAAATGTTTTAGTATTAGCATTTCCATGTAATATTTGGGGCACAACTATATAAAGAGATTTTCCGTTGTTTATCTGAAATTCACATTGAACTGGGCATCCTAGATGTTATCTGACAGTCCTAATGATGACACCACAGACAGAAGGAACCTCAGGTGCATAAATAATAGTAAAATGTAATGATGACTTTTGAGTATTTATTACCTCGTTTTGAATATAATTTAAAATTTGAGTTTATATAATCTGTCTTTTCATAATGACTGTGTTAGACATATGTACGCAAAATTCCTAAAAATTTAGCAATCAGCTTTTGCAAGTCAGCTCTAGAACACCTCTGATATTTTACTTAGTCGTAATATAGTTCAGAGTTAGTCCAATGATACAGAGTTTAGAGTGTATCTCGGCCCATAATACTTCTACAATTTTAAAATAACTTATAGACATTTCACGCGAAGTAAATTTCATTGCAACCCAACTTTCCCAACCTCCGCCCCACCCTCCCAGTCCCACCCCTGCGAAAACTTCTCTGTAGCAAGAAAGAGTGCATCTTCAGACTTCCTCTTTTCCATTTTTAGGGCTTTGTGTGGTAGCCAGCCCCCTAAAAATTGGGTGATCTTAATGAAAAAGCTCTAACTTCAAAGCTTCTGCCATTTTTCTGTGGGGCTGAAGGGGGGGGCACCTAGAGTAGAAGGTCCTGTGTTTAGTTGAGCAGTTTCATCAGATGTCGGTAACGCAAAGATAAGCCTGGAATTTGCTTGGGGTAAAGGTGAAAAATCCACACTGATCCACAACAAAGTAATGGGGTTAGGAGTGCGTAGGTTTGCAGTTAGGGGAAAACATGATGACGATGAGCTCTAGAGAACAGGCTACTGAGGAAACCAAAACAACAGTTTATCTAATTTTGTTTGTTTTGTTTTCTCTTTTTGTGCAGAGGACCACGTAATCATATGTCCCGGATGCTGGTGCAGTGGAGGGGCACATGGGGAGGGAGTTGGCTATTTCCGGTGTGGGCCTCTGGGGTCTCTGCAGCACCCCCTTTAGCTTCCAACACACGCCTCCTGCCCTGCATGCCACCAGGTCCTTCCTCAGACTTGGGAAGTCAACGGAGTGCTGCTTTTATTTTTTCAGGGGAAGGCTCTGGGCCCCATGAGGGTTATGAATATGGGACACTTCACGAATTTGCCTGTCATCTTTCTACAGAGGCCCTGCTCATCTGTATCATCCCAGTTTTAGTATAGGTGCCAAAACACCACCAGTTTATCTAATTTTTAAAGCTTAAATAGATACATACACACATGAAACAGATGTCCTTCACTTTGTCAAATGTTATGCTCAAGGGCATTTTTTAAATTAAGTCATTTTCTTGGACACTTGGGACATTCCTATTTCATGGTAAAAACTTGCAGTGTGAATGGCCAATCACTCCATATTTGTATTATTTTTTATTAGACTAGGTTTCCTTTTAGGTTTTCTTTAAGTTAGAAACTCCCAGTACAAATGTTTTTTATATTTATACATTCATGTATGATCTAGTTTAATTTTCATTTAATTTAATTAACATTTGCATTAAATGTTAACTTCAGATGTCAGTGGAGAACATAAAGGTAGACATAACCGTAGCATTAAAAACAGTGGTCTGTATTTTATTCCTGAACACGTACCTGATATAGATATCTGCATGAAAAATTGCAAATTTGGATATCAATACCAGTAGCTATCTAGAAAGTTCTATTTTTCTCATTTCTAATATTAGGAAGTTATATGGCCAATAGGACCGGTTATTAAATATGTTTGCAGTTCCTTCTAGTAATTTGAATAGTAATACAGAGAAGTATTCCTACAGAGTCTTTGTTGTTGTTTACAAACTTTTTTAGTTTTCAATCTGAGTTTTGACTATACCAGAAATCTCTTATATTATTGATAGTAATTGAGCTGGACAGAACTAAATCATTTCACTAGTATAACCAGGTCTTCTAATCACTTAATTAAACCGACATTGATTGGTTCAAAGGTGCATCCTAAAATTATACTAAAGATTACATCATTTGTCAAATTCTCAATATTACCTAAAACACTCAGTGGTGAAATTAATCCTCCTACATTTTATCATTCTAAAATGAAATTGAATGCATTTCCATTTTTTCCCAGTGATATTGAAGATGTATAAATCAAAGAAAGAAATAGTAAATTTGTCCCAAACAAAAATGTGAAACTAATTCAAAAGTTTAGGCAAAATATTTCATAGATAGTATGGAATAAATAAAATACTAGAAATATAAGAGAAAGTGAAATGAAATGATTATAGCCACGACTTTGTCTCGTTTTTACATGATAGAGAATTATATTGTTGTTGCTGTTGTTATTTGCTCCTATTAAAAAAGAAATTATTGTATATGGAATTTTTTTTTTTTTAAAGATTTTATTTATTTGACAGAGAGAAACACAGCGAGAGAGGGAACACAAGCAGAGGGAATGGTAGCGAGAGAAGCAGGCTTCCTGCTGAGCAAGGAGCCCGATGCGGGGCTCGATCCCAGGACTCTGGGATCATGACCTGAGCCGAAGGCAGACGCTTAACGACTGAGCCACCCAGGCGCCCCTGTATATGGAATTTTTGTCTCATTCTCACATAATGCAGGCTTATTGTGGTTTCTATGGTTATTTGTTCCCATTAATTTTTACTTAAGCTTACAGGAGAAGTTGTAGTATTTTTGATCATACAATAATGAAAAGGTCACCAAATGATACTGAGGGTCTCAAGTTCACCAACTAGCTGGGTAACTTGGGTAAGTCGCCTTGCCTCTCTGGGTCTCAGTTGTCTTCCCTGGAGAATAAAAAGTTGTAATATATGTTTTCTAAGCTTCCTTTCCAAAATTATAAAAATTTCTACTTAAAAATCCTATCACTCCTCCCTTAAATATTGAAACAGAAGAGCAGGTACTTTAAATGACCCAGCAACCTGTATGTGGTTAGGATGGTGAATAAGACTTCAGCAACCCTTTTTGAGTTCTGTTTCATTAGATAAAAATCTCAATTTTTTCTTTACTCAAAACTTGATAAGCATTGAGAATAGTAATAAATGTTAATGTAACAGAGTCGTTAGGAGGAGAAGTTCCATATTTTGAGGAAACTTATTACAGATTCCATCTTAACACCAGAGCACTGCATCTGTTACCTAGTTACCAATGATAGAAATTACATACATTACAAATGTGATTTAGAAATTATATGTCAGGGACACCTGGGTGGCTCAGTTGGTTAAACAGCTGCCTTCGGCTCGGATCATGATCCCAGGGTCCTGGGATCGAGTCCCATATCAGGCTCCTTGCTCAGCAAGGAGTCTGCTTCTCCCTCTGCCTCTGCCTGCCACTCTGCCTGCTTGTGCTCTCTCTCTCTCCCTCTCTGACAAATAAATAAATAAATAATTTTTAAAAAGTGATCATGTGATCACTTAAAAAAATAAAGATATTAAAAAAAAATTATGTCAATTGGGGTTCCTGGGTAGTTCAGTCAGTTAAGTGTCAGACTCTTGATTTCAACTCAGCTCATGATCTCAGGGTCCTGAGACAGTGTCCCAACATCGGGTTCTGCCTTGATTTGGAGCACGCTTAAGAGTCTCTCTCTCCCTCTCCCTCTGCCCCTCCTCCCACTTGCAAGCTCTCTCTCAAATAAATAAATAAATAAATAAATAAATAAATCTCTAAGATTCACAGGCCTGTACCCCTGAAACAAATAATACATTTTAAGTTAATGATAAAAAAATAATAAAATAAAAAATAAATCTTTAAACAAAATAAAATAAAACAAATAAAATAAAAATAAAAGTAATACACCAGCTTAAGAATCTGCAAGAGGGGAGTGTAGTTTCTTAAAATTACTTTAGGGAATACACTACAAAAATGTGATAACTGCTGCCTCAGTCTTATTTCATTCGGTGCTTTATTCCCAATCCCAAGCACAATACTAAATCCTCAATAAATTGAGTAAATCCTCAATAAATCCTGAAGAAAAGTACTGGGAAACAAAGGGGACCTTGATGACATCTCCTAGATAAATAAATCATTGTTTATTCTTTGCCACCTCGTATACAAGCTGACCCTCCACAGTTGATAGCCATTTTGATATTCAATGGTCTCTTGTGTTTGAGATGATATACTTTCCCACCATTTTGTTCACCCCTACACACACACACACACACACACACACACACACACGCACACGCACACACACACAGACACTGATGAGGAAGAAAGTCCTTAACTAACCATGTCATCTAGCCCTTCATCACAGTCCTCACAGCTCTGTGTAGCCAAGGCATGGTGGTTTAGAAGTCTAGAACTCAGTCCTTTTCCCTCCAGCTGAAGAAAGGAAGAAAATACAAAAGTAGGGCTCTATAGGACAGAGTGAAATGCTGGGTAAATGCGAGGCAGTTAGAAAAATAATTATTTTTGCTTGTGAATTTACATGGATGAATTTCAGGCATCCATAAATTCCAGAACAATCCTTTAATATTTCTGTGTTCAAACAACTATATCTAAAAAGTATGTATTACTAGATATGTTGATGGGTTTTCTTTTACAGTGAACTAGCAATTGAAAGCAATTTTCAAAAAATAAGATGTTTGTTTCTTAAGCCAGTACTTTTCCAGCTGTAAATCCCCCAGAATTAAAGGTCATATTTTTTCTGTTTTAAAAGTGCTATGTTACTCAAGCCTAGGGAAGAAAAGGCAAACAGCAAAATCTTAATTCATGGATGAGCGTCTTTAAAAAAAATAATTTCCTCAGTGCAGTGTATCTTTAGTAATAATAGTGTAATGGCCTTATCCTTTAAAAACAACAACAACGAAATATCTCCCTAACAATTTTGCTTTTAGTAATATGTCTGCAGAAAAAAAATCATGTGACTACATAAAGATGTTCAAAGATATACACTGCAGAAAAAATAAAAACAAAAAAATTGGGGGAAAAAGCTTAATAATGGGGTATTGGATAAACACATTAAAGAACTTTTATAGATGGTATAATATGCAGTTGTTTAAAAGGATAAGATAGGGCCTCTGGGTAGCTCATTTGGTTAAATGTCTGCCTTGGGCTCAGGTCACCATCCCAGGGTCCTGGAATCAAGCCTACCTCCAGCTCCCTGCTCAGCAGGGAGTCTGCTTCTCCTTCTCCCACTACTGTCTCCTCCTTGCTCATGCTCTGTCTCTGTCTCACTCTCTCTGTAAAATAAATAAATAAAATCTTTTAAAAAATTAAAAATAAAAGAATAAGATAGAACTATGTTTGTTGACATTAAAATATGTTAAAGTAAATAAAGAAACAAACAAATTGAGGACCTATGTTTGTTGACATTAAAATATGTTAAAGTAAATAAAGAAAAAAACAAATTGAGGAAGGGTATATATAATATAGCTCTATTTTTGTTAATAAACATGCAAACATAGAAGTCCATGTGCACAGAAAAACTTGGAAGAATGCATGCTAAACCATTAATTATACTTACATTTGGGTAGTGGAATTGGAGTCAGGTTGGGTGAAAATTACAACTTCTATATGTTCCTACATATAAATATTTACTTTGAACAAGTATCATTCATGTAAACTAAAAATGTCCCAAATCGCTCACAAAAAGCATAATAAAGTTAAAACTATAATTGTTGGAAAGAAGGAATACATTTATTATTCTTTATAGATTATCTTAACTAGAAAAATCCGAAGAATTAATTGAAAACTATTAAAATTAATAGGAGAGTTTAATAGAGTAGCTGTTTATAAGATACACAACCCTCTAAAATATCAGTTTTCTAATCATTACCAGCTAAAAAATGTAACACGAGAGACTGTGGCCTCTGGGAAACAAACTGAGGGTTTTGGAGAGGAAAGGGTGTGGGGTTGGGCGAGCCTGGTGGTGGGTATTGAGGAGGGCACGTATTGCATGGAGCACTGGGTGTAGTGCATAAACAATGAATCTTGGAATACTGTAAAAATAAAATTTTAAAAAAGTATAATGTATAGTGTAAATGATCAAGAATAATATTTTGACTTGGTTTTTCTACTCTCCATAGGTTTCTTTGCCCCTATCCAGAACCTCATCTAGCTTTCTTTTCCTGGTGGAAGGATCCAGATTTCATTCCTGAAGAGTTTGAATCCTCAGTGATCCTGATTTAATGTGAGTATTATAATTTTCCATCGACTTTACTTTGAGACATGAGAGTACTAAAAGACAGCCCAAAGAATCTCCTAGTTTCCACATACAGGCCTTCAACTGTTTAGCAGTAACCCAATTTTCTCTTGCTAATTAGGATAAATCACCTTAGCTCTTGGACTAATTCTCTTCTTTTTCTTTTGGCTAAGTGGCATGAGGATTCCAAATTGGCCATGTGGCAGTCTACAGTCCAATTCAACACAACTATTGCATTCCCAGTAGACTATTCTTCCCTAGGAAAGCAAGACACCCAAACCATCAGATCTAGTAGGTGCAGGGATAAGAAGCAAAAATTATAGTAGATTATAAAGCAGATTATATAAGTAGATTATAAAGCAAAAAACAATAAGTTATTAATTAGCCCAAGTGTTAAGTGAACAGAATAAAAGATTATGTATTCTAAGTAATACGCTAGAGAAAAAAAAACTGGAACCATACAATGAGATCAGGATATTATAACAAAGGGATATTCAAAGAATACTCAGAAAAGAGATCTTGGAAATTAAAAACAAATAGAAGAAAAAATTTTAATTCAATAGAAGAGGACGAAGATAAAGCTACCGGGAATCTCACAAAAAGCAAAACAAGAAAATTGAAAGATAAAAAATAATAGAGAAAAGATAACAAAATTAGAGGACCAGTCCAAAAGTCCATCATCTAATGAATAAAATTCCAGGAAAAAAAAAGAAAGAGAGAAAAGGAAACAATGGAAAATATTTAACAAATTTTTTTTTAATTTCCAGAATTAAAGAATGTGAGTTTCTTAACTGAAATGGCCCACTCAATGCCCTTAACAGTAAAAGAAAATAGAGCCACCCCAAAGTTCATCATCAATTATTGCAGAAACCTGAAACAAAGATCCTAGAAGCTTCCAGAGGGAGAGGAAAAAGTCACATACAAAAGATGAGGTAAAAGAATTTTACTAGCAGCACTTAAAGTTATAAACAACCAGAGAAGTGTTTTCAAGATGGTAAAGGAAAATTATTTCAATCCATTATTAAATATCCAGCCAAACTAAAAGAAAGATATTTTCAGGCATATAAGATTTCAAAATTTACCTCCCATGCACCTTCTTTTGGAAGCTTCTGGAAGCTGTGTTCCACCAAACCAGGGGAACAAATCAATAAAAGAAGGAATGGGATCCAATAAAAGACAGGTGATCAGAATGTCCAGGGTGTGGCCCTCACAGCAAGTGGAGATGGCAACCAATCTTTATTGGAATAGTTAAGAATACTCCAGAGCAGACTTTCCCACTAAAGTAAGACTGATAGACAATTGGGTATGTCTGAATAACTTGAGAGATTTTAACAATGACAGAGAATCTGTGGTTTGGTTTGAAATAGAACATGAAAAATTAAGCAAGTTTATTAACTTGAAGGGAATAGAAAGTAGTGTAGGGGAAAACAGTAAAACCCAAC
This sequence comes from Procyon lotor, assembly GCA_028646535.1. Taxonomy (NCBI): domain Eukaryota; kingdom Metazoa; phylum Chordata; class Mammalia; order Carnivora; family Procyonidae; genus Procyon; species Procyon lotor. The sequence continues at coordinate 24,609,455 of CM053608.1, forward strand.
AAATTAGGTAATTTCCAGAAGATGATGCATTGCACATTTAAAAAGTATTGAGAAGATCAAATAATAAGGCATTTAGTACATAAGGAAAAGATGATTACTTTGGATTTTTAGATCTAATAATAAAAAAGAGAGATGGTACAGCATGATTTCAGAGAAAATAAAAATGTTACTCCTTCAAGTAGTTAAGCCAGTGGACTCCAAGTCTATCACCGTAACTGATTCCTGACTCAAATGAGAGAGATCACAAATGAAACCCCTGGTTGAGTTTATCTATCAGGCTTCGACAGGAAGCAAGTGGCAGACTCCAGGAAGGTTCAGAGAAGGGATTCTTTACAGGGTACAGGCAGCTATAGGGAGAAAGCAAAGAAGAATGAGATGCTAGTAAGAGCAGGTGTTACAACATGTACACATAAAGAAACAAGAGGTGGAAGCTTAACCCAGTGGAAAGAGTGTAGAAGGTCACCTTGAGAGGAGCTGTGACTTTTGGCCTTGGGTGGCAGTTACGTAGCCAGCTCCAAGGCAACTCTACAGGGAAGAAGCAGGGAAATATAGGACCTGACCTCACTACGCTCCTTCCCTCTGACCCCCTGCAGGGACTCCTCTTGGGACAAATCCGGTTGGGCACCAGAGGTGAAATGAACCTGTTAAAGGCATTTACACAGGTCTGCAGGGTAAGAATGGAGGAAGGCATCTGGCTGGGTGAACAGGGCACACACCATTCTACCTGGTTGCTTTTATCCCTCTTGGTACTGCTAATTGCCACATTAAGACAATATTGCATCACTATGAAAAATGATACACTTCATTTTAGTGTGTTTCAAATATAAAGTCAAATATTAATAATAATGATAATGATAATTCAAACTTTCTCAACAAACATTTTAGTGAAGCATTCTTTGGACACATTCTGATTCATTTGAAAATGAAGAAAAATATTTATGCGGAAAACTAATTCATTGCATTTTGCATGTGACCATAGGCAGAGAGGATTATGCAATGGAGGGAAGGGCCATGAACAAAAGAAATTTTGGAAATGCATTTGAAGGGCCAGCATTAATATCGTTTGGGAAAGGGGTAATTATTGATTTCTTTTTGCAATGGGATTAGATGGATGGAAGAAACACTCAGGATATGGGGTAGATAGTGCTTACAAAATTACCTGCAATGAGAACAATGTGTTTCCTGATTCTAAAACACAATGGAAATCTGATCCTAGCTTTCAAAATGTATCTCATCCACAAGTATGTTACCACACATCAATTTCCTTCATCAAGGATTCATTGATCACACACTCAGTGCCAGGCACCATTCTAGGGTGTATTAATGCCACAATCTATAAGATAACGTTGTCTCAGCCTTCATGAAAGCTTTGTTCAGATAAATCTTGTGCAGAAGTCCATTACATTTACATAGAAGATAAAAGGGGAATGATAATAAGAGCAGAGGTGCTCTAGTTTAATTAACTGCAGGGAGCTTGGAGCCCTCTGTGCTTCCCCATTCTTTCTGTTGTTTGGATCCCCATATATCAGTATGAAGTCACTGTCTTTATAAGCTTCAGACTATTAGCATCTCAGGGTTAGGGAATAGCATTCTCTACAGGGAGGATTAGGCTTAAGGAAATCCCAGAAAGATATTTGCCCATATTTGTCATTTAAAACTTTTAGAGAATTATCTAATTATTAAGTTTTAGAATCCTCTTGTTTTATCATCCATCCATTCATTCATTCAATAACTGAGTGCCTTCTGTTTGCAAAGCACCAAGAATCCATGTTGAAAAGACAAAAGTTCCTGACCTTTTGTGATGTCCATTCTTGCCAGGAAGATAGATTTTAAACACTTAATTACATAATTGGTTATTTAATTCCAACTGTGGGATAAAAAGCTAACAACATATGTTCCAAACGAAAAGTTCTTCCTTGTTCCTTGTTTAAACAGAATCAATTTAGAAAAGAAATATATGCTTTCCCTGAGTGTGTGTGTATGTATGTGTGTAAAGTTTGATATTATCCAGGCTTACTTATTCTGGGAATAATTTAAACTTTTAATGAAAGGGTGTAAACTAGATGAAATGTCCCCAGACCTCAAATTTGCTTTTAGGAGTAAAAGTCAGAATGTGATTTAAAAAAACCCAAAAACAACTTGTTATGAGTGCCATGAAGGGAGAGTACAGGATGTTTCGAGAGTGTGGGCCTGGGAAGGCTTCCTTGAGGAAGTGACATTGGCCCCGACTACCAGTTGGTTGATGGGAATTAATTAGTTCAGGGATTGCAAACTCAAATTCCTTTGGAAGGGGGCAGACAGGTAACACAAATGTGTGTGTCTGGCAGGGGATACGACTGAAAGAAATATTAAGACCCAAGGTAGACTGGAGGAAGTCTATTGGCCTAAAGGCATTCAAATTCAAACTTTAAAAATCTATTTCATTTGGGCTGGCCAAACAAAAATGGTCTGCAGCCAAAGACAGCAGAAGAGCTGGCATACTTCCCCTGTTCCGACAGTTCAAGCAGGGGGAGCAGCAGGTGCAATAGACCTGAGGCAGGAGGGAGCCATCTGTTTTGATGAGCTGAAAGAGAGCATTGGTGGTGGAGGGCAGAAGCCGAAGGACAGAGAGGCTCCTAAGGGCCAGTGGGAGGAGGAGAGTCACAGCCCTCAGGCTCATCAGCAGGTGAGGGTTATGGTCTTTACTCCAAGTATCCTTGGATGCATGGAAGGACAGCAATGTAGGAAAGAATTAAAAGCAGACAGTTAGCAAGCTGCTGTGGCTGTTCCCTATCTTTCCTCCAGTTTTTTAGACTACATCGCTTAAATAACTGCTCATTTTCACGCAGTCTTACCCTGGTATTCCTCCCTCTAGATAACTAGGCTGGACGCTTCCTTCTTGGTCATGACTGTGTCAAAGAAATCACAGGTGCTTGTGCATGTAATGGAAAGCCTGAAATTAAAATCTGACAGCCCATACATAGAATATTCTATCTGCTGGCAGATATGGCCTTTTATTCACTTTCTTGGAACCATTATGGGTAAGACAGTCTCTATCCTCCAGAAATTCACATGACTGGGGGAGAAAGATCCATAAGCCAGTAAATATTAAACTCTGTGGTGCCAACAATGCTAACGTAAATCCCAGGTATCACGGGAGCACCAAGAACGCACGCCTAAACTACCCCACGTGGAAAATCAGGTGGGCTTCCCCTGCAAATCTAAAACTCACTGCTGGATTTATCAATCAGTTCAGTGTTTAAAAAGTAATTCTTATTTAGAGATTCTCTCATGCAGACCTTTGTCAGGTAACAGACATAAATGAGTACAATTATATAACTTGTGTGACTAAATAACTCATGACGTTGGTTTGCCCACTCTCTTGGTGGCCCCACTCTTGGATCTCAAAGACCAATGAGAAAGGAAGTGCTGTGAGTCAGCGAGTCTCCATGATGTTTTCTGCAAGGTGAAAACTTGAAGATAGGAAAAAATTGAGTAAGCCGGACCCATTTGCTTCTCTTTTTAAAAAAAGGAAATGACAAACTCTTGCAACTTTCACACACAGCCCGACATGATGTAGTTATATTTTTGTTGTTATTGTACAAGATAAATGGGGTGAGCATTCTGATGTTAGAATTAACTCACTTCTTCCCAACGTACATGTTTATTGGCATGTTTGGGCTCAAAATAATTTCTCTCCACTTTTTCCTCTTCTTATGAGTTTGTATAAAACACATTCACTAAAGTTACAAATAAAATATTGGGAGTTAAATGTCATTCCCTTAGTAAAAATGATCTCCCTTGATGTAGGAATCACTCCTCGTATGATGTCTCTAAATCTAGGTTTCAAACTCTCCAGGTTTGAATTAAGGTTTCACGCTAGAGCTATTTTGTCCTTAGATAATTGACATAAGATCTTGCGGTGTTGGAAAAGCAGCACATGAAGTAGTCATTTGTTTCTGCTCCTGATGGAGGGAGGGAAGGGGACTATGCTGTGAACTCTGGGGAAGAGGAAGACTCACATACAGTGCTTGGCATAGTGAACAGAGGACATGGAAGTTTCTTTAACTTCCATGAATAAGAGTGGAGCATAGCTGTGGAACAGCAAGTCAGTCCAGAAATCAAACAGGCAAGGTCAATATCATCGTGCTGACTGAATTGTTTTCACCATGTTGGTCTAACATCTTTATTGCTCAATGAATTTATTTATTCGGGAGTATTCATGAGTACATGCCTCCAAAGCACCTTTCAGCTGATATTTCTTCTGATATGGCTATCCTATGTCTCTTAAGCGAAAGGCAAACTTTGAGGAGCACCAACTAAGATGAAAGTTCTCCTTTCCACTCTTAGAGGCCTGTACATTTAATATGGCAAACACACCACAAGGAAAGTAAACCACAGAGAGTAGATGTGGTAGAATGGAAAGAACCAGAAGCCTAGCTTTGAATCCCACATTCCCGAGTCCTAGCCAGCAGCTGATGGTTGGGTGACAGGAGAATGGGACAGGGAGCTTTGCCCCCAGTAAGACCTGGACAGATGCCAGAGTCACGCGCCCGTGGACTGAGGTTGGGAGCAGAGTTGGAGGCCTGTGGGGGCACCCAGACCAGTGTATGTTCAAATGGCAGCTGGAGGGGAGAAGAGAGTATTGTTGGGATAAAAGTTCAAGTGCATAGTGTGACTCAGGGCAGCCAGGTATTAGCAGCTCAGCACAGGCACACTAGGTCCTACCTGGGGAGGGCCAAAGCTGCCAGAGTCTTCTCTGCCCTGAAAAGACTTGGATCAGTGTCTCTCCAAATGTAGGTATCTAAACTGGTCAAGTTCAAACTCCTTAGCTTGACGCCAAAGTACTCTGGGGACCTCATGCTATAGAACTTACTCCCCCCACCTACACATGAGAGCCCTCTCTACATCTCAACTAAACAGCTAGTTTATGGGAAAGTACTCAGCACTTTCCCAGAGCCATTTCCTTGCTCACACTACTCCCCCTACCTGGGGTCCTCCAACTCCCTCCACCCATCATCACTTGTCCAAACCCTCAGGTCCTTCAGAGCCCAGGGCAGAATGGTCCCCTCCACGGAAGACTCTCAGACAGGACCTTACTGTCCTCACAAATCTCGTGGCACTTTCTTTGTATTTCCCATTTGCCACTTTGTGTTTTGCCTTAGTTATTTGTATATGCAGCTGACTCTCCTCTACAGGACCAGAAGCCCCTGGGAAAGTGGTCAAGTCCTCATGCATTTCTGTACTAACCGCAGTGCCTGGGCTCAGTGCCTTAAATATTGTGGTTGCCCAATAAATGCCTATTGGGTTGATCACTGGCTAAATTGCTGCCTTGCTTGTTCTACCGAGAGTGAATAAGTAACTATAATTTAATGGCTCCTATATGTACACAAGTTATTGGAGAGGAAGAACAAGAGTAGAGAAGGCAAACCATTATCCTACAAAGTGTAAACAGTGAAGCTTGCGTGTATGTTTTTAAACTGATACAAAAACATATTTCCAAATAATATTGCTCTTACAGGTAACAATAGATCTATTTATTATTAACTACAGCACAGATTTTCTGTAAACTTCAAAGGAATTAGAGGAATGAGGTGAATAGAGGGCTTGAGGCTAGGAATTTCAGATGTCCCCTGGGAGTGGGTGTGCGGAGAAACAAGAAAACCGGATTCCCTCCTGCATGGAAGTGTGTCCTTATGAGTGTACACAGATGTGTTGTTTCATGACTTTAGACATTCCTGCTTCACTGAGAGCAAAGAAGGGAGAGATTATGGGAAGCCTGCTGCCTACTTCCCCCCATTCCAAGGGCCACAACCAGGACCGTTGCCTCCCTTTTTCTCTCTGTTTCCTTCCCAGGACAGGGGGCTCTGCCATGAATCTTACTTTCTTTTTCTTTCTTTCTTTCTTTCTTTCTTTCTTTCTTTCTTTCTTTCTTTCTTTCTTTCTTTCTTTCTTTCTTTCTTTCTTTCTTTCTTTTAAAGGTTTTATTTATTTGTTTGACAGAAAGAGAGAGATCACAAGTAGGCAGAGAGGCAGGCAGAGAGAGGAGGAAGCAGGCTCCCTGCTGAGCAGAGAGCCCGATGCGGGGCTTGATCCCAGGACCCTGAGATCATGACCTGAGCCAAAGGCAGAGGCTTTAACCCACTGAGCCACCCAGGTGCCCTATGAATCTTACTTTTAATGGAGACAAAAGCAAAGGGATGTTGAGGTATAGGTCAGGAGGAATTCACCCTGTCGGTCCAGCTAGTCATGAGATCCAATTGGTTGGTTTCATTAATCTGGTTTTTGTGATTGGGATAAATGAGTGTGCAAGACTGATTTTCGTTCTGGAAATGAATGTGTTGCCCTCACTTGATGTGTTGTCGAAGTCCCTATGGCTTTTGCCCTCAGGAGTGTTGGGTGCTCTTGAGAAGCTGCAGAAGTCAGGCTGGCTCCCATAGCTACTGAGACAAGCAGAAGCTCAGAGAGTGGAGCCTTCACACTAATACCAGAGGGAGCGCAGGGACAATGCTGGAGCTTTTCAAGTCCCTCTGCTGCTCACATTCTATGACTCAACTACCTTCGCAATAGAAGAGATCGCCTTTGCAATAGTCTGGGTCACCTGATCCTGGCTCACGTGAGTAGAGAGAGCAGGGCCTTGGAGAGGCAAACAGATTTCATTATTTTGTATTAGGAAAATGTTGCCTATGGGGTAAAGTCCAGGGATTCAAAACATAGATGGAAACTCAGAAAACTTAAATGAGATAATCTGAAGTATAAGTTTAATTCAATTAAGTTAATCAAATCCCACGCATTTTCATTTTAAAGCTCCATTTTCATTAAATCCAATTATTTCCCTCTATGACTTCAGCTTTAAATGAATGTCAGCAATGATTACAATGAATTCCTCCCTCCCGCCCTCCCCCACCCCTGCTTCCCAGTGTTCAAGGTAAAGATGCCCTTGGTAACTGGTTGAAGCTACCAAATGCAAAAGCCTCCCACTCAACACAGGGGCAACACTTGCTAAGGGCACTCTTAAATGAACCCACTTTAAAATACTGAGTTTCCTGGGGGAGGAGTTAAGATGGAGGATAGGAGGACCCTAAGTTTATCTCGTCCCTCAAATACAACAAAAATTCTGAATTTCCTTTGTTCCTTCTGCTCTTTTGCTCATCTCATCCCCTTGCCCTCCGGAAAAACACCTTTTTCTGGAGGGCAAGGGGATGAGAGGAGGCAAGGCAGCAATTTAGCCAGTGATCAACCCAATAGGCATTTATTGGGCAACCACAAAGTCAGTGTTTCTCAGGCTTTCCAAGGGATTAGCAATCTAGCTCTCATAAACTCTTCACGTTTATCTTTTACCAACATCAGGAGTCAGCAATTCAACTCCTAAATCTCATTCCATCAAATTGACCGATGCAACACTAGGCAGAAAGGACACACTATTGCTCCCTCTCCATTGTTTGGGCAGGTGTCCAACCTCCTCCCCACCAAATGGAACCTGGTGGAATTATTCTCTCAGGCAGTCACCGTCCTCTAAGTCGAAACCAGCCGTATGAGGCCTGCTATTGTTCTCGTGGGTGTTATTCACCTTCTTATGAAAAGAGATAAGCATCTGTGGCTCCATGGAAGTGCTTCAGCTGGCTCTGCGGGCATAGGTTTGCTCAGATGAAAGTCCCCGCAATCAATCAAGGGCAACCTCACCACAAACATCACGGCTGATTTTGTTACACTTGTTGGACTTTACAAGACTGAATTCCCTAGAGCTTTGAGGTTAGGAATTTTATGGACAAGTTGAGAAAACAAGTTTTCACTAGCAATTTTACTGACTGAATATCTTGTTGACTTCTGCTTTCGAACAGCATACAAATATGAATTGGGGGATTGTTGGTACTACTCCACCATTGTGTGATGAGATATCTTCTTCTGTCTTTTTGGAATATTGAGTCCTGGAATTCTACTCCAGTCACTTAAATGGTGAAATACAGTAAAATTTTCAGAAGAACCTCAAACCAAGATGAATGCCTCCATAAACAACTGAACTGTTAGGATTGTGAAATCAGAAGCTTTGTTGTTGGTAGTGGTGGTTGATTTTAATACAATTGACTATTTGTAAAAGTCATATCATAAAACTAGTAGTGATTCTTAACTTTGGTTATACCTAGAATCAGCTGGAAGCTTTGCAATGTGTGATAATGCTAAGGTTTTGAATGGGATGCTAAGGCCCTACCCAAAGATCAATTGAATCAAACTCTCTCTGGTACCAGGGCATGGATGTTGGAGTTTCTCACAGCCCCCTGGATGACTCTATTATGCAGCAAGAGATGAAAACCACCAAGCTATAAGCTGAAATGCAAATTTAAGAGGTAGAAAACAGAAAAAAAAATTCTAATCTCTTAATTAACTAAACTCTATCCTAGGCACTTTAAATAAATTCCAAGATGTTCAAGTCCCCAGATTGCTATTTGGGGGACAAAAAGAGAGCCAAAGGATTCTATTTGTGCTGACTATATAAGGTAAAACAGTAGGCCTTAGTTCCGAGGGCCCTCTTAAGATAGCTTTTCTGAAGACTTGATGACAGGAAAGCAGTGGAGATTCCTGACTCAAGGTGGTCCCAGGAACAAGGCTGCCCTGCTCCCTCATCCACATGCAGGGGAGGCGGGAATGTCTAAGTCTGTGTTTCCAGTAAAGTCCTTCACTGATTCACAGGGAAGAAATAGGCTACCTTTTAGACCTGAAGGAGTAAATATTAATTTTTAAATTTTTTTACTTTAGAAAGTAAAGTGTGACCAGGGGGAGGGGCAGAGGGAGAGAAAGAATCTCAAGCAGACTCCCCATTGAGTGCAGAGCCTGACGCAGGGCTCAATCCTACAACCTTGAGATCGTGACCTGAGCCAAAAACAAGAGTCAAATGCTCAACCAACTAAGCCACCCAGGCATCCCAGGAATAAATACTTTAAAGAGATAAGTGAAGTCTTCTATACTTAGAAGATAATATTCTTTTATACAGTGTCCTTCCTTCATTGTTCATCAGAGCTCCATTAATCAGTAGGAATTGAAACACTCTAGTGAAGTGACTAAGGCCCTCCCTTAACCTAGGATGACTCCACTTTCGGAAGCTGCACTGTGGCCAGCAGGGCTATGGTCCCAAATGATGTCCTCATCTGTTTCCAGGAAAAGATTGAATCATGCCCACAGGATTCAACTGAGGAGTTACTATTATTTTGTATTTCCAGGGAATTCTCTTTAAAGTTGATTTTATTCATCACCACAACCCTAAACATCAATTTGAAGAAATGACAGGCTATCTGAAGGTTAACAAACATTTGCAATATATGTCTAACATCTCATTGTTCTGGCATTTTTTTGAGTAACTGAAGCTTCACTGTGTAGTGCTGCCAGATGGGAAATGGTCCCTATTGAGGCCCAAAGTCCAGAAGGTGGTAGCTTTGACTCTAGGGGACTTCAAAATCACCTGTTGAATTTGAATATTCATTTTAAAGACACACCCCCAGGTGCCTCTGAATTAGCAGACTGTCCTCAGATCCCAGAGGTAAGAGATGACCACAGGAACCCTGTGTGTATGTTTTCAGCACAAGAACAATGACTACAATATCAGTTACATCTGACAACGGTCTCCTGGAAATAAATATATTCTTTTAGTCTGGACCTTATTTATTGTTTATAATATAAATAAGATTCTGAGGCCCTACAGCCCAGCTTAAGTCTCTAAAGGAAACAGCAAGAAAACCATCATCTTTACCTGAAGGTTACCTAGAGGCCCTTCGATCACAACTGAAAATTCTTATCTCTGTTCCAGTGTTGTTAACATTTGGATCTTGATCTTTATCTTTGGATCTATTTTGTAATTTACATTTAAAAAACCTGTGTCTACACATAACCCAGTTTAACTCAATGAAAATTATTATTATTGCTGCATGGTTGACTCTGTTGTTGGTTTTATGGAGAAAAGAGTCACCCGGCTTTGGGTGGCTGGTACAGAAGGAAGCTAATAGAAGTATTTGTGGATTGCTTACTTGTCAAATAAGAGATTTGACTAAATGTTTCACCTGGCACGTAACAGTTCTCAGTAGAGACCAGGGACTGCAGCGGAAGTTTAGGGCTCAACTGTGGGAAAAGTCAAAGGGTGGTGGTGAAGAAAGTGTTCATAAAGGAAGAATTTATCTGTGAAGAAGAGAGACTTCAACAGGGTGTAAGGGTGTTTCCAGAAAAACCTCAAGCCAAGAAGGCTGCTTTTCATAATGGAGAAGGAGGGAATAGAATGGGGTCTGTAAAAGCCACCCATGGGTCCCTGGCAGGACAGAAGGAAGATGGACTCCGTCAGTACTTCCCAGATCTGGGAGGAGGTAGGTAGTAGATTTGGAAAGATAGAGACATAGAGACAGAGACATGGGAGAGAAGAGAGAGAAAGCGCACGCACGAGACAGGTAAGGATGGCACATAAAACAAGGTTTCCAGGGGCGCCTGCTTGGTTCAGTCATTTAAGCAGCCAAGTCTTGGTTTTGGTTCAGGTGGTGATCCCACGGCAGGCCGTGAGATTGAGCCCTGTATCAAGCTTCAGCTCAGCAGGGAGTCTGCTTGAGGCTTCTCTTTCCCTCTTCCTCTGCCCATCTCTCCGCTCACACTCTCTATCTGTCTCTCAAATAAATAAATCTTAAAAACAAAAAACAAAACAAACAAACAAACAAAAAAACCAGAAGAAAAAAACAAGGCTTCCAAAGAGAGATAGCTATATTTATTGACCTCTTACCACAGGCATTAACAGTCATAGAGGCCAAAACTAGTGCTACCTGTTCTTTAAGATAAAGGACAGAAAGGTTAAATAACTTTCCCAAAGTCTTACTAAAGCTAAAATTCTAATACAACAGGCAGTCTGACTCCAGAAACTGAACGATTAACTCCTCTGCTTTAGAACTGAAAAAAAAAAAAAAGAAGAAGAAGATAGCTCACAGAGTAGGAATGCCCTATCTTCTGTTCATCTTCATTGACCCCTCCTATCAAACTTATAATCACACCTAGGACACAAACAAAGAAGATCTTAGAATAACAATAGTCTAGTTTTTAAAATATGCAGACTGGGATCTGGCAGCTATTAGTTTATTAATTAAATAAACAAAGTAAAACTAGATAAAAAGGCTGCTTACCACATCCCAGCAATTTAAAAAAGACAGAATAGTTACCTAAAGCTAAAGGGATAGGGCTCTGTTTATCCAACCATCACCAAGCGAGTTAAAATGGATCCCAATCCCTCTATTTCTGAGTGTCTTTATATTACCACAAATAGTACTAACAGTTCTTGCTCTTTTGCTCTAAATAAATTATCTGTGGGGGAGTTGATTTATGTGATTTTTTTCCTTACCATTTCATTCTAGAAGTTTTCAAACATACTGCAAAGTTGAAAGAATTTTCAGTGAGCCTCTGGGACACTTGGCACCTGGATTTCCAGCGCTGGGTTATCCAGCATATATATTAGGAATGGCATTCTTGACTGGTCTTCAGCCTCATGTCTGAGTCCTCTCCCAGTGCCCAGCATGATACTTGTTATTAGTGGAGTGTTTGGGAGGGATGCTGATCATCTTCTATGCCCGAGGCAAGGATAAGTGATGAGCAACTAATCAAGGGCAGATTCCAAAGGAGCAAAACACAGGGTCTTTGTATGGTGTGCAAGTTGTTACTGGTAAACTCTCTCTGCCTACTTATGAGCAACAATCACCTGGTGGTAAGAGTTTTGTAAAGCTATCACGATATTGAGTACATCAAGCTAAGATTTCTTAGAATTCTTTTTCTCCCTTAATTTCACTCTTCCTTTGCTTTTCACCCATAGTGGGTAATAGAATGGGAGGAAACCCACATGGTGAATAAAGGGACGTTTACTCTCACATGGACCGGCCAAAGAATCCTAGATGCACTTAAACTTCTACTCCAACAATACTTGCCCTTGTAGCAGCGATTTGAGCTTGGAGGCCAAGTTCAAATTTATAGGCAGCTCAATCTTTTTGTCTTTAGAAAACTGACATCATTGACTCACTATAATACCTAGACATATTTCAAGGATGACATACAAGCTGACCCACAGCTGTGAGAGCCATTGCCTGCCTTTCAATGCAATTATTGGTTAAAGATAAATAAAGATTTTTAAGGGTTAAATTGTTTCCCCCAAAAAAGGTGTGTTGAAGTCCTAATTCCCAGTACCTCAGAAGGTGCCTTATCTGGAAATGGGGTCTTTATATATTTACACAAGTGAAGATGAGCTCCTTAGAGTGGGCCCTAATTGAACAAAACTTGTGTCTTTATACAAGGGGGACATTTGGACATAAAGACAGACATAAACTTTGGGAAAATGTCAAGTGAAGAAGAAGACAGAGATGAGGTGATTTATCAGCAAAGCTCTAGAAGCTCAGGGAGAGGATAGAACAGATTCTCTTTCACAGCCTTCAGAGGAACCAACCCTGCCAACACCTTGATCTCAGATGTCTAGCCTCCAGAATTATGAGACAATCACTTTCTCTTGTTTAAGTCTGTGGTACTTTGTTACAGCAGTTTAATACAGAGGTATTGGCAAGGGCTCAGACCACTGCCTTTGAGAATATCCTACGCAAGACTAAAAGCAATGGTAAGAAAAAAATCAATTCGAGAAAATCAATTGTACAAATTTCCTTTCAACTAATGTACCAGCATTCTGAAGATCTCCTTTAAAATGTTAAAAAATATACTAGAGATTTTTAGAGACCATACCTGCTGATAACTCCTTTGGCCTTGGAATGTGGCTTATTTCAGTTTTATTGGAACATGTGAATGTGCAATGTTTTTCACGAGGATAAAAGAGTAAGTCTCACAGAATACAGGTATGTGATAGGTAAAATAGATTTGGGTATGCAATTCTGCATCCTCCTATTTTAACTTGACAACATTGTTATTCCTTTCTTCTTACAGCATATGGTTAGGATGTTGTAAGAAATGAGAGGCTAGATATATTTTAATAGAGAATTCTTCCCCAAAAACTTTTGGAGGACAGTAGAATTTAATTCCCTGCTTTTCCTTACCCTCAAGCCTAGAAATCAAGTGAAAGAGAGCAATACCAACAGCCAGTTCTTCATAACTGGAAGGCCTCGTGGGTTTTACTTACTGCCAATCATTTTACAGCAATCACAGTCCTTATAGGATGGCCTACAAGGGTTTGGGTTCTTTCTTCATTCCTTTCACCAAAACTGTAATTACTGTTCAGTCTCTGTCCTCCTAATTCCCATGGGCCCAGCCCTCAAGTACTGGAATTTCATTCAAAGTCATTCAGCTTATGAAACAGAAAGCAGCTCTCCCTCCTTGGAGCACCTTAAGATGACTGGAGTTTGACTATGGCCCAACCAGCTGCAAAGTAGGTCACTACAGACTGCCATGACTATGAGGACATGCTCAAGGGAGGTCAGGGCCTCTGGTCCTCAGAGCCAGGATTGCATCACATACACACAGGGACTCCCTTTTCCCCCAAATGTTACCTAAACTGGGTCAAAATTCACTGAGCTTCTGTGACTTTTCTACAACAGTAAAGATAATTCTAGTAATTCTTTTCTTTTATGTCTGTTTTGATTGTAATATACTTCTATATTCCATTTGTGTGTGTACATGTTTATGTACCTAGGCTATATAAAAATAAACATAAATTTAACATTTAGCTTTCCATTGCCATTTGATTATCATCAATAGATTAAGGTATCTTATTAAGCCATGGATCCAGCCCAGGACTAAGTGCAATGAGGGCTCTAACAGAAGAATAAGGAATGGTGTCTGTCCTAAAGGTAGATTTGTGCTAATTGAATAAACAAAACTACCTCTCCTCTCACATTCAAAGTATAATTATTTGCAAAACCCATGATGAGTACTGTATAGAAGTATTTAGCTCCAAGCATAATATGAGCCCAACAAAAGGGGTTGGCTGGACTTCAATAGCCAGTAAAAGCTCCATCAAGGACATCAGATATGAGCTGCCCTAAAAGAGAAAATGACAAGAATCTGAGGAACAGGGTCTGACACAGCTCAATCTTTTTGTCTTTAGAAAACTGACATCATTGATTCACTATAATACCTAGACATATTTCAAGGATGACATACAAGCTGACCCACAGCTGATATTATTGATATTATATTGTGCAGAACCCAGAACTCAGAAACAAAGCCATGGAAATGAGACTGGGCATGATCAGTGTGGGGATAATTAATGTGTCTCATCCAAGAAGGCTGCAAACTTGAGTGGAGGTCCATCACAGACAGATGTGTTTTCTGTCCTTTTATTCTTTAGTTTTCTTCTTTCCTTCAGCAAATACTGATTGAAAGTCCGTTAGATGCCTGCTATTCCTCAGGTACCAGGTTGGGGGACAACATCTACTGATACACAGCCTACATTCTAGCCTGATAGACAAAATAAGAGGCTGATGAAAAAGAAGGGTTGGAGGAAAGTGGAACAAAGCCTTGAAATTTTGAAGAAATTGAGAGGGAGAAATTACCCAGAATTGGCAATAAGGATCAAGAACAGCTACTGCATCTTCAGACCCAGGGGTCGATGAGGTATGGGAGAAGCTGCCCCACTTAAGCAGGCATGAAATCAATGTCCTGAGGGGAAAGTACAGAATCGGTTAGGTTTAGAAGATGAAGTGCATATCCTGAAAAGAAGTCAAAGACACATGGTGTATTGCTGATGACAGTGATATATAAAGGACCAGGTAGAAGTGTTTGGAGACAAGAAGGGATAAGTGATGGAATCCACTCCATTGCCTTGGACCAAACAAGAAAAGAAAAGTGTGTGTATATGTATGTGTGTGTGTGTGTGTGTGTATTCACTAGTCAGTTTCAAATTGGTTTGGATAAAGGAAATCTAATTTGCTATACAGTTGAATTCCTTAGGTGCATCTTTTGCTCTTTATCCTTCTGCAGAAGAACTGGCTCTCCTTTAAAATAGTGCACATCTCCCGTCATCATTCAGCATCATCCTTTCATCCTTCACTTTCTTCCATACCTTACTTGCCAGCAGTAAAGTCCCCGTTTTGAATTCCCTCTATCCTGCTAGAGTGAAATTCTCTCTCCTCTTTGGAAAACCCCTCAGACTCTGGAAGCTTCCCTGTATCCATTAAACACACACACACACACACACACACACACACACACACACACACACACACACACGATGCACTTGAAAGACCAGCACTAGCCAATAGAAATGCTACTTCACAAGAATGGAAACAAATTCCAAAATCTTCAGGTCCTCTCTTCACCAGCTCTACGAAACCTTTTGTTTTCCACAGCTGCTGCTGGCTTTCTGAGAGTGGATCATGATTTGGAAGGAGCTGAAGGGCACCTTCAGAATGGGAGTTACTGGTCCAGATACTGAAATCTTCAAAGCACTCATCCACTTGACAGTAAACTATATTCCTCAAGCATGAGGCTCATACTGAGTAACCCACACAAAATAATGCGTGTGCTTTTTTCAGGCTATTATATACACTTATCTTATTTGGTCTTCACAAGAATCCAGTGAAATATATAAATGTATATACTGAGGTCAGGGAGTTAAGTCATCTGCTCACATTCACAGGGGACCACAAGTAGATTTATCACAAAGCTGATGAAGATAAACATCAGGACTCACCCCTTGTGTGGGCTCCTTCTAAGACCCTGGATGGGAAAGAGGCCCCCAATGTGTTCATATGGTTATACGTTTCTATAAAATTTGTAAGAATGAGACATTTTAATCACAATTAGCAATTAAATCACAATTGGTAAATATTACTATTTCTTTCTCCTCCAATTTCCCCTCTATGAGAGTTCTCTTCAACTTGGATGACCTTGAGCATTTCTAGGACCCAGCTAAGGAAAAGTTGAGTTGGGAATACATTTGGTTAAGTTTTATAGGATCTATTTATGTGGTCCATAGTCAGTTGTGTGTATAGTAACTATTGCAAGACTTCCTGGTAAAGGACTGGCTTGGAGGCATGCAACTTCCAACCCTCTACACACACATACACACACACACACACACACACACACCCTGCCAACTCTTCTGGCTTCTACACAAAGATTGTATGGCTATGGTTGTCCTGTAGCATCTAGCACTGAAAGTAGTGGGTATGAGAAACAAGTTTTCACATATTCAGACTGAATTATCACTCCTCTATAAAAAATATTATAAAATTGTTATCTTTTGAAGCAGCAACTGAATAGTATGCAGCCAAAAAATGTTGGAAAAACTATTATAGAAGTGTGTCAGGCTAATAAAACTATTGTGCTGCCTTCATGAATTTTGTGATATAGATAACATTTGCTAGCTTTTAAAAATTTGTAATCCTGGGTCTCGTGGGTGGTTCAGTCCATTGAGCATCTGACTCCTGATTTCCACTCAGGTCATGATCTCAGAGGAGAGAGATCAAACCCCCCATTCAGGCTTCCTGTTCAGGGCACTCTCTCTTTCTTTCTCTCAAATAAATTAATAAATCTTTATTATAAAATAAGATAAAATATAATTTGTAATCGTTTGCATTTCTTTTCTCATTATAAATAGATATTCACTTTCATGCCTACCTTTGCATTTCTAATTTGTATTCTTTTGTTTTTCTTAGAGAAAAACTTTGCCCCATTGTATGAGCCCTTAAGATACGTTCAACAAAATTAAGTGTTCGAACTCCTGCTGTGAGGAACATTGCAGCCTCGTAGGCCTACCAGGCCTTTTACCATGTCAGAATCAGAAGTTATGGGGCAGAATCTGGCCAGTGGTAATTTCCACTAAAAGCAAGTTCTTTTTTTTTTTTTTTCACCTAATGACTTACCCATGCTGAACATTTTGGTGCCTTGAAAAAATGGAGAAATTCCGTGATCCCCCCCAAACTCCACACCAGTAGTTTTCCTTTTCCTACATGTCTCTTCATTTCCTGATGCTGGCCTGGGCTTGAAGCAGAGGTGCCTGAATCCAGCCAGAAAGGCTGTTATTACTATAGTTTGGGCCCAACAGGAGCAATAAATACCAACAATTTCATGTGAGCTATTCCCCAATGAAGAGCCAACCTGAATGCATAAATGTGGGACCCTTGCCCATTTCAGATGATGCACAGAAAAGATCTGGACATTTGGAAACACTTTTCCTCCTAATCCTTGGAGGCTGCTGGGTAGATAGGGATTCACCACAATCACGTGCCGAAATAAAGGCCTGTAATAACATTTTTTTAATGCAAGCCCCTGAGAAATAATGAATAACATTTCTACTGGGAATATTATTCCAAATACTAGCTTTAATTGTCAAGCAGATAGAAGGAAATAAGACTGCCAACAAAAACAGAGAAGATTTAGTATTATTTTCTGAGAAAAAGTATTTGCTGTCCAGTCCTTGCACAATTAATTATGTTCACTTTAATTAGGCTCCAAGCTAAAATAAAATAATGTTACCTAGTACATTATAATAAAGAAATAAAAGAGAAGGGGAGAAAAAGAGAGAGATTACCCATGCAAACTTTACGTTCCCACAAAGACCATAACCCAGTTCATAAATCCATAAAACACGTCCAACATCCAACAATGTCGTGCATCTGTCTTTCAGGGAAACGTGTTACTAACACATTGACATTTTCAATACCTGGGTTATAAAGTTTAAAACCTAGTCTACTTTTCAACATCACCTTAAATATTTAGCTTGGGCGTTTATGAAAAGTTCTCTCTTACTTCCACTTTGGGCAGTTTGGAAATTTATATTGTTTTTTGTAGTACTTGACATAATTATTTTGTAGTTCTGTTTACTATGCTAGTACTAGCATTCAAGTGAAACAAACATTTTAGAATTTGCATTGGCCTTGTTGTGACATGCCTGATGAATCACCCTTGCTCTTCCGACCCATGGTTTCCCAGCACTGACACAGGCTGTTTTTCCCCATTAATTGGAGAACCTTGTTTACACTGATTCAAATACATGTCCAGGCTAGGCTGTTTGAACTGCTTGAGGGAAGAGCACTAAGACAAGGCCTGTAGGTAGTTAGTTCTCTCTCTGAAGTCTAAATAGGCTGAGAGGGTATGGCGTGAGGTTTTCAAAACCACTCCCTCTGCAGGACTCCTGAGCCTTTTTCTTCGTATGGTTGGTTCTGAGCGTGATTCCATGGTTTCTATTTGCTTAGCTCCCAAATATTTTGGTGTTGTTGCTTCAACTGTTGAAGGTAATCGAAAAACAGAGACGATGGGGCTAGGCAGAGGGACACCTAGTCACTGCAAGAGACCCAGCTTTTACACATCTTCTACAAAGTCCGTCACACAGAATTAGAACTCGGGTCCATGTCAGTAGATGATCAAATAAATGAATAAACACACTAAGGGGTGAAAAGACACAGGAAATGTAGCTGAGCTTTATGGGGAATAAGGCCCTGCCAACCTCAGAGGCTCACTTAGACAACAATCTGGTAATCCTAATGGCATTTTGGCTTTATATGTTTCCTGGAGCTGATCAGGCCCCACCAAATGACCCAGGTCAGAGGTAAAGAGGGACTTGCCCCTTTTTCATTGTGTTAGTGCTAAATTAATACGAATATCACCAACCATCAACTGAAATCTCTATTATCTATTTTATAAATTATTCTCACCCCTGGCTGTGGTGCCTCCACCCACCCACTTCCTACCTTTTAGCCTTTTGACTTCATTCTGATCTCCTTCCAAATTAAAAGTGTTAGGGAGGAGTCCTAGAACCAGTTTTTCGCTTAACTAGAAACTCATATAAAAATGAGACCAGGAAATGGGGTGGGGAAAATGGTCAAGAGAAAAGATTGCAAAGCAGTATGATGTGGCTGTGGATTTCAGGTTGTCACATTGCAACTTCTCTCCAGAATCCAGGTAAATTACGAATAGAGGAGGAAAAGTATTTACAAGTCAATTACCTTCTTCAATAAACCTAGAGTTTCTATCCATCAGTCAGGCTCACCTTGAGTGTAATAGCAATCCTCTTACAATCATCCCTCCTTATCCATGGAGGATATGTTTCAGGCAGTGGATGCCTGAAACCATGGATAATACGGAACTCTATATAAATTCTGTGGTTTTTCCTATACATAGATACCTATGATAAAGTTTAATTTACAAATTAGGCACAGTAAGAGATTAATGACAAAATCTAATAATAACATAGAATAATAATAGCAATATACTGTAATAAAAGTTTTGTGGACATGGTCTGTCTTTCTAAAAATTTCTTATTGGACTATACTCACTCTTCTTATGATGATGATATGAGGTGGCAAAATGCCTACATAATGACATGAAGTGAGGTGAATGACGCAGGCACTGTGATGTAGCATTAGGCTATTCTTGATCTTCTGCCAATATGTCAGAAGGAGGATCATCGCTTCCTAACCATGGTTGACCATGGTAACTGAAACCACAGAAAGTGAAATCAGGGATAAGCAGGGATACATCTATACCTAACACTTTAGACCTGGAGATGGGGGTTTGGGGGTGCAAAATGGAATGGAAATACTAACAGATGAGACTTACTGCATTTGCTAATGAACCACAAAACCACACTGAAGGGAGTGGAAAAGGAAAGAATTACATTGAGTAACTCGGGAAATAGTATTTTGTCTATATAAATGAAAAGAATGTACACAATATTATACTCAAGTAGACTGTGTCTTTCATTGGTATGAGTTAGCAATTTCAAAACCATTTTATGTGTGTAGTGGACTGAACAGAAAGTAAGTCTATTATGGACAGTGAAAACAAGGTTTATCTCTGTCAGACAAAAGAATTTCAAATTAGGAAAGGAGGACACTAGGTAGAATGAATTTTGTGGTGTTGGATCAGAAACAAAGGTATCAGTATAAACTCAAGGGTTTAAGAGTGTGTGTGTGTGTGTGTGTGTGTGTGTGTGTGTGCATGTGCATATACACAGATGGGCTACTTTTAGATGACCTAGAACCACTTTTTTGTTTTGATTTGTTTTGTCTGTTTTGTTTTGTTTTGTTTGTTTTGTTTTGTTTTCTGATGGACTCATATAGGACCTTTAGGGAAAGAAGGAAAATAGATTTTGTTAGTCATTTAAGGAAATACCAGGCTTACCCTAAGAAGTGCTGTCTCCAAAGGGTGCCAATAGGGTCTTACTAATTCAAGGCACAGAACTGAGGCAGAACTGCATAATGGAGCAGGAGAGTAAGAAATGCCAATAGCAGCTAAGAATCCCTGTTCTCAAAAGGCTTGAATCCAGAAACCATGGTCTATGTACTGCAAGCTCCATTTACTCCATTTAACTTGAATAAAATAGTCATAAATTTAGATGTTGTTGTTTAATTCTAGGATACGTTTTTGATCTATAAAGTTTGCTTGAAGGTAGAAGTCTTCCTGCTTAAAACTGGGAGAAGAGCAAATACAGACTCTCAGAGCAGACAAACTGCTTAGGCCATTTTTAAGCCATTTTTGGATTAACAATGTCTGATCAAAAGGAAAAGCATGACCGTTCAAGAACAGATCTCAGGGATCCCTCACACAGCCTCAAGAAAGTTGCAAGCAACCAACTGACTTTCTCTAGAGAACTTTCTCCAGAGAACTTTCCATTAGTCATTTGCATGACTTCAATGAGATATTAGTCAAAGAGACTTGATGCCACGTGGAATGAATCACTCTTGGTTCGGCGAAGTCTCTGAGGGGTACTGACAAGCAATCTACTTCTCTGTTTCCAAGGAGGGATTTATTTATGTGCGAGTGCAAGAAAGACAGAAGATGACTAACATTTTATATCAAACTGAGACTTGAATCAGAGAATGAGCTGGTCCCCAAAGACTTGTGATGATAGAGAGTATGAAGGCAGTCTCTCTGTAGTGTTAGCACTGTGATTTCTCTGACCTAGGATTTTCTTGTTTCTGTTCACCACTGACTGTCTTGTCTTACAACTGTCTGTGAAAACTTGTCCCCTCCTAAATGCCCCTGTCCTGCGTCTTCTCTTTTAATCTGACCAGCAGCCTCACCAGACCAAGGAGGTTTAAATCAACTTCATGTGTTTGCTCCCTCTATCTGATTGAGCTGTCTGAGAAGTTTGTGGTATGACACGTTAGAAATTCAAGATACAATCATCCATAAATTATAGGCTCAAGGGCCTGGCCGGGAGCTAAACTGATTGTGCATAGCCATGTTTTGGATCTCGAACTCTGGACCTAGAAAAACCATCTCTGTTTACAAAGCTTGCCCTATGGTACTGTTGGGAGTACAGGTTTTTTAAATTATCAGATGATTTACTATTTATTTATTTATTTATTTATTTATTTACTTATTTATATCAAGATAAGTGTACTCTTTATCTCCTTTGTCTATTTCATCCATCCCCCCCCCCCCACAAAGCTCCCTCTGGCAACAACAAGTTTGCTCTCTGTATTTAAGAGTCCATTTTGCTTTTTCTTCTTTTCTTTTCCTTGTTCATTCGTTCTGTTAAATTTGTTCTTAAATTCTACATATGAGTGAAATCTTGTGGTGTTTGTCTTTTTTTGACTGACTTATTTCACTTAGCAAATACCGTCTAGGTCTGTGGCAAATGGACAAGATTGCAAAGCTGAGTAATAGTCCAGTGTGTGTATGTGTATACACACATCTTCTTTACCCATTCATCAGGCCACTTAAATAATTTACTTTAATTGAATAAATGACATGTATGGAATAGTGAATAATTGCTAACCCTAAAATCTAGAATAGGATTCATTCACTCAACAAATACTGACTGCTATGACGTATTCGATTGTCTAGTTACCGAGGAAATAGAGATGAATAAAAAGAGGCCCTTGCCCTCAACAAGCTTATGAATAGAAGGAAAATGTCTAACCAAAGGGAACAAATAATCTGATACGATAAAATGTGAGAAGGATGCAGAAATAGCATAAAGGAAAGAGCTTTTGAACCTGGGTATCAGTTGTAAAGAGAGGGTCTTGCAGAAACTGATACCTGAGCTGGTTAAAAGAGAAATAGGAGGGCATCAGGCAGTCTTTAGTGCAAGAGCAAGTGAAGTGACACATGGCACAGGGATTTCTTGGGCAAAGAAAAGAGCAGGCACAAATGGAGGCACAAACTCCATGAGTATTACTAGTAAGTTAGGTGGTGGGATAAGCAGATGTCAGGTCCAATGGGAGCAAATACTGCTGGAGGTCACCAGCTGGCCAAGGCCACCTGTATCACCCCCACGCTCA
This sequence comes from Procyon lotor, assembly GCA_028646535.1. NCBI lineage: Eukaryota > Metazoa > Chordata > Mammalia > Carnivora > Procyonidae > Procyon > Procyon lotor. The sequence goes on from CM053608.1 coordinate 24,631,612, forward strand.
TGCCCAGCCTTGACCAACCTGCCAGTGAGATGCCAAGGAGAAGTTTTCAGATGAGACATGATCAGACTTGCATGCTGAATAGATGTCTCCGGATGAAAACAAAATGAGAAACGACAGTGATGGCATGTAGTTTACGGTCTGGTTAGAAGTGTTTCTCTCTGGTGTCGTTTCAATCTTTGAAGTCATATTTAGGGCACTAGTTAAGAGCATTAGACTTTTTTTTTTTAATCCTTTAAACCCCATGTCAATTGCTAATGATGTCAGCAGCAATGGCATGGAGTGTGCAGGGGGCGTGCCTGAGGGGGAGAGGTTAAAACCACCACCCCTTTTCTCACCTGTTGTTCCTACAGCTAGCCCAAAGAGATACTTTATCTAAGTAAACATACTGTGCTTTGCTCTGACAGGGCAGCGTCATGCCCAGGCTCTGAGGTCCGCTTTACAACCCACTTGCAGCTCTCAGAAGCCCCTCTAATATGTAAATACTGGAGCATCACTAAGTATCAGCAAATGACTCACAGATGATCCTTTGATTCTACCAGACCTAAGAGGTCTTGGGATGCCTTCTTATGTCAGGCCTTTTGAGAAACCTCTCTCAAAACCCCAGGGGTCTACAAATGGCTGGGAGAATCTCCTGCAGGTGGGGCGTAGGGAAAGAGTTTCCATTTCTCAGGGATTAGTACCATTGTTCCAGAAACTGGCATCAGATGGTTTGGCCAGTGGCTAAATCTTCAGCTGAATTGAGTACAAGCAGGTAGGAGCTGCCACATTACCGTAATCTATCTGAAAAGCCAAGAGCCTAGAACAGCTCCATAAAACACAGACAGTGTTAATGATCATCTATAAAACCAGAGTGCATTTCCTGCAGTACTTTCAAGACATAAAATTAATAGCTACACATCAATACTTTCCTTTTATCATACATTTAAATAATTTTGGTGAGGCACAATATGATTACTTTGATTTACCTTTTTGAGTCTATAAATACCAGGTGTCATTCTTTTCTCTCCTCTTTTTCTTTTTTCACGTTTATTTTCTGCTTAGCTGTTACCAAATGGTGGGTTGTTTATGAGAACTAAAACCACTTTCTTGTTTGAAAAATTAGCATCAATTCATCAATTAGGTTATAGGGATAAACAGATCCTCTCCTTTTTTCTCATCTCACTCATAGAGTTGCCAGATTTAACATGCAGAAATACAGCCCAGTTACATTTGAATTTCAAATAAACTACAAATAATATTTCAGTATAAGTACATTCTGTGTAATTTTGAGACATGTTTATACAAAAAAAAAAATCTTGTTTTATTTACCTGAAATTCAAATTTAACTAGGGATTCTGTATTTTATTTTGCAACCCATTCACGAAGATCTGAGTTTTATTTCATAATATTTTGGTTAGGATAGCTAGCCTGAAAAAAAAATCTTCCGCCCAGATTCATTGAATGAAATATGGAGAAATATCATGTGATTCAATTAAAAATAATTTGATGTCAGTAGGATGTTATATAGCCATTGCAAAGGACATTTAGGGTTAGTATAAACTAACACGATAAAATGCACATTATAGGCTAAATAAAAAAGTGTGCACACATCTTGTGTGCTCAAGATGCACAATTACATAATAGTAGTAAAATAATAACAGCTAGCCTTTTGAGAATGCTAATCCATGACAGGCATGTTCTAACCATTCTTTGTATTAATATTCACAATTTTATGAGTAGGTACTATTATTATCTCCAGCATGAAGATAAAGAAACTGAAGTCCCAGAAAGGCTTAATTGCCTACTAAATATTATATTTTCACACACATATATATGTTACCTTATATGCATACATAGATACATAAATATATGTTATCAAAAAGCTACATGAAGAGAAAAAGACTAGAAGAGAGTATAACAAGATATAATGTTCATTATTTGGGGTAAGAATATAGTGATTTCTAAAATCTTATTCTTATATTTTCTGTATTTTCTCCAAGAGCATACATTGCTTTTTAAATAAAGCAATAATACAATTTAAATGGAAAAATGTGTCTAATTAGAAAATTCTATTCCCACTTTTTAATGCCCTTGTTACCTGCTTACATTGTATATTATGAAACTAGTTTTGAGGGGTTATGTATGCTGCTGTAAGTTTTAACCCACCCAAGTGTTCACCAGGAAGATAACAGGCCTCCCCATCTTTTAAATTGAGGGCCCTCTGCAATCAGTTGATGTATTCAACACCATGATCCCAAATACTCACTGAACATTCTGCAGAAGATGAAATAGGAAATGTATCTGCAAATAAATAGAGAGGGAGATGCAGTTCTGGTGGCTTTTTTGGTAGACATTGCATTAGATGGAGCAATCCTGGCTTCATAGCCATCAAGGAAAAGGAAAAGCAGATTATCCATGGCTTCAAGTCATTTCCTCAACTTGCTCTGAAGAAGCAGTCCCTTCAGAGAATTATAGGCTCATCCTAAAAGTTATAAGACAAACAGAGAAAGACAAATATCATACGATCTCTCTGGTATGTACAATCTAAAAACAAAAACAAAAACAAGGTCAGGGATACAGAGAGCAGATTGCAGATTGCAAGAGGCAGAGATTGGGAAGTGAAATATTTCCTTCCTTCCTTCCTTCTTCCTTCCTTCCTTCCTTCCTTCCTTCCTTCCTTCCTTCCTTCCTTCCTTCCTTCCTTCCCTTCCCTTCCCTTCCCTTCCGTTCCTCTTCCTTTCCTTTGCTTTCTCTTTCTTTCTGTCTTTCATTTAAAAAATTAGTCTATGTCCATACCACCCTGAACATACCCAATCTCGTTTAAAAAGTTAAATAGAAATTTGAAAAAATAAAAAGATAAAGTGAGGTACTTATGTTAGTGTTGGTGCCCATACGTCAGGGAGAGGACTTGAGAAGACCATGAGGCAGGGTTCAAGCTAACCCTGAGCTGAGATTTTTCCAATGGCTCCTCTGTCATCACTAATAAGACATTTGCTTTTATAGGAGGGTGTCTCTAGCAAAACATAAGCTTCTGGCTTTTACTTTAAAGGAAAGATGCCAGCTTCTAAGCTCATCCTTTAATTGCCTTATACGCAATAGAAGAGGTTGTTAGTATAGTGAACAAGCCAGAACAGGGATGGGGAAGCCAACTGTTCTCTATTCCTACCATGAAAAGTTCACTGGGAGGTGTGGTTCGAAGCCAACCAGAGGATGCAGGAGATTGGAGAAGATTTCCCTTTCCCTTCAGGCCTACAGCACAGTACACTGCCTTCTTTCCTTTGCAAAGCAAACACAGAGTACTTCTCAGAGAGATGCTACAAAGATGCTTCAGCCTAGAACAAGAGTGAGTCATGGTTTGTACAACTCAGTGGCGCTGCCAGCCCGCCTCTGCTATCCCTCACAGTTTTTGTTTTCTTGGTATGATAATTAGTTGTTGGCATCAGGAATGTGTCTTCTGAGAAAAAATTTTGGGCACCTGTTATTTCTGGAATGAGTGTTCCATGCGTCCTATTGAGGTAAGCTATCCACTCACAGTCCAAATGTTGGCTGCATGTGGTCACCTAACCCAGAGCTCCATTGTTCTCATGCTATGTTTTTATCAGTCCAAATAACAAACATGATTTCCAGCCACTCTCTTCTACCTTCCGCTGAGATAAACAGAGAGCAAGCTATTCAAGAAAAGCAAGAGTTTCTCAGTTATCAAAAGCTTGAAAATTATCATCTAGTGGTTCTTAACTTCAACTACCCATTAGAATCACCTTGGGAGCTTTTCGAAAAATACCACTGCTGGGGCCCTACCCCCGCGTGGGTTAGATAGACTCTCTGGGAGCGGAGCCAGCCATGGCATTGGCGGTCTTTTAAAGCTCCACACGTGATTCTGCTGGAGGGCCGAGGCTGAGAGCCACTGATCTCGTCCATCCAGGCCCTTCCTAATGAAACAGACCCAGAGGGGCTGATGGACTGTCCCAAGGTCTCATAGCTTGTTAGACAGTGTCCCCTTCTCTGTATTCTTCTACACCATGAACTCTTTGAGCACCTGAACCATGATGATGACATTTAAATCCACAGTGCCTACCACAACAGATGTCTTATGAGGGCAGAAAGCCAGGAAGGAAAGGATGGGCCATAACATGGTCTTCTCTTTGTCCCATGGTCTCTTAGAAGAAATATTGTTATTAAGATAAATTACTATGAGCTTTTAAGCCCCAAAACTAAGTCATTAAGTATCAGATTCCCCAAAACTTATGACTCATCCATTTCTGGAAAAATGCTGTGAGTCAGATTGCCCCCCAAATCCCAAACCAAATGACTTTACCCTAATTAATCCAGCTTTTTAAAGCTAAATGCTTGACCTTGTTCCACACCCCCTGCCTCACTAAATTCTCATTTTGTAGAGTCTTCTTAATTTCTGTAGTTAAACTTGACACTTACAAATTAATAGGCCACTCATAACGGCATGTTTTCCTTCAGTATGAAGATTCCAGAGTGAAGAGAACTATGGGAAATCTGTGCTGTGATTAAGGAGACATAAGACTTGAGCCTGACATTTAGTGAGGCCTCAGGCACTGAGTTCCAGACTGTTCTGTGGCTATCAGGTGGAATTCAGGTGAAATCTAGCTAGTGTGTTGTGGTATAAGGGCTTAGAATTGGGGTACTGATGTCCAGGGCCATAGAACTGTGGGACAGATACTGTGGTACCCACATCCTCACTCTTGGAACTACAGTGCACACAGGCCGGACTTCCAAATGCCTGCAACTCAATACTACATTCCTCTGCCCAAGGGAATTCTGGGCGTATACCCCTGAGAGAGGCTGAAGTACTTGAGAATGAATATCTCCCCCCACCACTCTACCTCCATGGTGGTCTTCAACCCAAAACTAAGTGGAATTGGGGTTTCCCACTCCCATCTCCCTCAGGTGCAGTAACTCCAAGGCATGTGTTGAGTTTCTCGTGGGGTTCAGGCCCAGTTGCCCTGTAGTTACTTGCTTGCTACCCTATCTTCTTTTAGCTGCCTTCTCTTCCTTCACCCTTTCCTGCTTCCTTGCTGGCATTTCCTCAGCTTATCCCCCACATAATGAAATCCTGTGTCAAGGTCTGATTCTGACAGAACCCAAAGAAGACAGTAGCCTTGTCAACTTATAGTCATTTGATTCGAGGAAAGTTGTTTAACTTTGAGAGTCATTGCCCTCAAATATAAATTAAGGAAAATATTTTGGAGCCTCACTTGGTCAGAGCAGGCAAAGAAGTGCTTCCTGTGGCTGCCAAAGCCCTCCCTGACCTCCACCCCCTGTCTCCTTCTGGCCTTCAACTCTTTGGGTCTAAGTGCTCCCCTCCCCCAGGCTCCTCTCCAGCCACTGAGAGTTCCTTTGAATTCTTGCAAGTGCTGCGTTCCCACTTGTCTTTGGAACTCTCACTCAAGCTGTCCCTCTGCCTGGAACACTCTTCTTCCTTCTGTTTATTTGGCTCACTCCTACACATCCTCCAGCTCTCTGCAGAAATGTCAATTCCTGTAGGGAAGCCTTTTCTGACGCCCAGTCTAGGACCGTGCTTTAGTTGTGTGCTACCAAATATAGTGTTCCCATTGTCACATTTGGCATGCTTTACAGTAATTCTGTTTACTTCCCCAAGTCCACCTCACTCCCAGCCACCATCACCACTGGCTATTATGCTCCTTGAGAAAGAGACTCAATTTATCTTGCTTTCCACTCCATGCCTGACAGCCAGCGCAATGTCTATACATAGTGGGTACTTAGCAATAAATTGTTGAAGAAAACGCACACTTGTTTACTAAACATTGAAGGGTTTGGGAAAAGAAGTTAAAACAAAGCTTTCCAATCAGACAGTCAGGGCTCTGTCTCAAATGGTTGGCACCCAGGGTAGGGCTGTTCTCCTTCAGCCTGTATACTTGAAGCCTTGGGGAAAAGGGTATGTGAAGGATAGAGTTTCCCTTTAACTTGAGAACAGCTTTATCTTTTTATCCTAGTGTGGGCTATCATTATTTTTAACATGAAAAATTTTAAAGTTGGAAAGCACTGTGTTAAAATAATCTAGCTCAGTACTTATAAAAATGTGGAATTAAAATCTGGGAAAGAAAGTTGAGTAGAAAACACTGAACATGAACAGTGCTTGGAAGCAGAAGTCGCCATGTTTATCAGTTGTTAACGACAATGCAACCTTTCTAGGTGTGGGGCTTTCTGACATTCCTTTGCACTTGGTGGCCTGATAGGCTTTATCTCAAAATTATCTGGATCTTCCAGGAATGGGACCAAGTTCAGGGAGCAACTCTCAATTTTTTCCAATCACCCCGTGTCCTAGAGAAAAGTCTGAATTCCTTAGCAGGCATAGAAGCCTCCCTGGGGCCGAACACTGTCCACCTTTCTCTCCAGAATCATCTTTGTCCATATCCTGCCACATACCTTCCTTGTGTATTTATTTGCAGACATGTTCCATATCTCTGTGCTGTGGCCCAGCTATGCACCCAGAGGCAGACTCTTCCCTGTCTCTCCCACCCTCCCCTCAGTTTTGCTGGGTGACTCCTTTCGTCCTCCTTTCATTCCACTCAAGCCCCAGGGCAGCCCTCTCTGAACTTCTAGAGTGGGGTTTCCACTTTTGGTTTCTACCATTGCCTGAGTTTTCCTCCAGCACATTTAAGTGTTGAAAATGTTGGTTTGCTGTGTCCTACTGACTCCACCCCTAACCACTTTACAAGGTTTTGGAGGACAGGAACGATGTCTTGCTCATCTTTGTTCCCTCAAGGCCAAGCACAAGGCCTGCCATTGAGGAGATAAATGTTTGCTCAAAGATGCTAAACAGCGTGATCATTTTTGTGTGATCTAGTCCTTGCCTGACTTTTAATAGTAAGCAAACTTTAACAAATTGCTGATGACTGATTTACTACTGACTTATAATTCAAAAGTTTTGGCATGTGCAGTTTAAGTACTGGTCAACAAATGTGCACAGATTGGAAAAAGGAAACATCTCAGCTTTAAAAAAAAAATTATATAATGTTCACAAGTCTCTCATCTTGAGTGCTCTGATCACAGACAACAGTCCTGGTGTGAAGCACCTGGGAGAAGGGAAAACTTTTCAGACATTGAGCTCCAAATAGCAGCTGGCTATTCCTCAGGTTTCTCATGTACGCAAATGTGTGGCAAATATGACCGTATGTTGATAACTCCTAAGAAATCTGTTTTCTATTTTAATAAAACTGAATAGTAGGAGTCCTTTGTTAAGATGAATGAAATCTGCAGTTAGGCTTTGGAATTCATTCCAGAGGGAGGGGTCATCCAAGAAGCTTTACTCCAGCTCCACCCTGGTGCCTGCCCTGAGAGTGACTGCAGCGGGAGTGTCCACACCCAGGGCCAGGAAAGGGCGGAGCCACCAGCCAGGGAGCCTGCAGCAGGATGCAGAGCCCCTGGGGATGGGTGGCTGCCGCACCACTAACCTTGTCGTAGGCTTCCAGCACAGGGTGAGGTCTCCCAAGTTTGTGTTTCTGGGGTTCAGGCTTGTTCAGACCTTTGGCATACTTCCCATATCCCGCCCCCGCAAACCATAATAGCTGCTATTTACTCAGCTGTTATCAGATGATGTCCTGCACATTTGCATAAAACTTACTGTCCCTCTGCAGGTGGAGTAATGAATAATTTTTTTAAAAGATTTTATTTATTTATTGAAAGAGAGAGAATACGTGTGAGCAAGGGAGAGGGGTGGAGGGAGAGGGAGAGAGAATCTCAAGCAGACTCTGCACTGACCGTGGAGCCTGTCTTGGGGCTCGATCCCACAACCCTGAGACAGTGACCTGAGCTGAAATCAAGAGTCTGATGTTTAGCTGACTGACTCACCCAGGCACCCCAACAAATAATTTCAAAAATAACTTTCCCAAAGCTTGTGAGTAGTAGTACTAGGTTAACACCTAGGGGTTCTATCTGTACTCATGATGATAGATGCATCAAAATTATGATAAAACTTACAGCTTGGATGTGATTTACATGTATCAGTTCATTATATTCCCACAAGAAAATTTTTGGGAAAAAGGTATCCTCCTCTTACTGATGAGGATATTGAGCAGAGATGAAGTTTGGAGAAATGTACCTCCAGTAACCATGTTGTGTAGTGAGGAGTAGGGAAGAAGTCCATCTCCTCTTTTCTGATTGAGAACTCTGTCTGTCCCTTTACACAAAGACAAACACACAGGTATGTTTTACTTCTGGTAAAAAAAAAAAAGAGAGAGAGAGAGAGATAGGTGAGAAAAGGACTAGTGAGAAGCCGGATGTGTAATTTACATAGCACAGGTTCTTCATAAACATGCCAGAAGCCATGAGAAATACATTATAAGATCACTCACCACTAATGGAACTACAAGGTAGGAGGTCTAGTAGACCCCCAGATTGGCTCACAGTAAGGATGACTTGAGTTCAACCCTAGTTTCGATCCCACTTTGCTCTGAAGTATAAACTACAATTATGAAAAGACAGAGGAGTTTGCCATGTTAGCTCCACAAATAAAAGCATTCAAACTGAATTCTCTCCGGGCACCAGGAAAAGTGGCTTCAAAGGAAGACGGGTTGTCTCTCGCTGTGGAATATGACATGAGCTCTCCTGACATCTGAAGATCTCTGATGTCCTCTCCATCTGAAGGCCCCCTCATCACTGAACTGTGGTAGCAGGAGTGTGGCTGAGATTAGAGTTTGAAGACAGCTTTGTAAAAATGAGCTACTGGTCTCATGAGACCTGACGAGGGGGTGGAGTGTTTAGGGATGAAAGAGGTCACCGTTATCCAAGAAACACCAAGGTTGGCTTCTACCACTTGCCCTAGTGTGATAGTTGTTCCTTCTGGATTAACATCACATTGATTAATGATGCCAGTTAAAAGCCAAAGCATGCTGAGTGCTGACCTCCATGAAAGATTGCAAAGTTATGTAAATCCAATAAGAGGCATAGGAAAAGAGGCATGACACTGAAAAGACTTTCCTTGCTACTCTGGTTGTTAAGGCTTTGCATTAGAATGAGGTCAGGTCATCACAATTTCTGTTTTAATTTGTCAGTAGGCAATCATGAATTGCACTTACTGGCTGCCATCTCCAACTTCCTAGGCACTAAGTGGCATATCCTTTTCCAGTATTAGAGAAAGTTCCAGTCCTGCTGGAATGGCTTTGTACTCTATTTCCAAACAAGAACATAATGTATATAGAAAAAAATACGTCAATATTTAGCTTACACATCTTCTGGCAATAGTTTAAACATGGAGTGGATGTAAATTTACCTTGACCAAAGGCTCATCATGTGTCCCTTGCTATTATAAATATATCAGGATCATTGAAATTCTGGAAAACTCAGTTTTCTGCTCACACAGTAGCCTTCATGTATTATATAGTAGCTCAGGGACTTTGTCCTTGATGATTTAGCTATTAGAACACTTCCCCAGTGATCCCCATGACTCTCTCCATGGGGCCCCTCAGGTCTTCACTCAAAGTCACCTTCCCAGAGAAGCCTTCCCTGACTATCTTTTTCAATTGAAGCTGTCCCTCCACTGACCCTGGCACTTTCCATGCCCCTTTCCCATTTTCTTTTTCTCCGTGATCTGCTTTATTTTATACCTATTTATTTTGTTTCTTCTCTAGATGCCCCTACTAAAATCTAAGCATCATGACACCAGGGATTTTTCTCTATTTTTTTTTTCCCTACTGCTAAAATCCCTGCTTATGGATGAATTCTTAGTGCATAGTAGTCATTTAGTAAATTTGTGTTGAAATGGATGGATGGGTGGATGAATAGAGGCATGGATGGGTGGGCGGATGGACAGACGGATGGACGGATGGATGATCACTGGATCTTTCGGCTGGCTGGAATCTGACAAAGAGAGTACAGGTCCAAAAGTAAATAAAGGACAAGCTTATTTCTCAGCTTTGCTCTCTCTGCATGTTGGCAGTTGTTAAACCATCTGCCATACAAACCAGCTCTACCGTTTCAATCCCGAAACCCTGTGTTAATTATATCACTACATGGTATTTCTTCACTTATCCAGGACAGCCATGTGGTAATAATCTTTTGAGATAATCTTCAAAAAAATAGTATTTTGTGATTTCATTAAAAGAAGGGATTAAGTGGTTGCTGAAGTTGTGTCTTTGGGGAAGTCTCAAGTCTTCATGTGTGGTTTAAACACAGTAACTGCCTCATGAGACAAACTCTTTATATAGGTTAAGAGTCCAACCGTCAGAGGCATTTTTTATGTACTTACAAACTACTCAAATTTACCTATTCTAAATGTTTCAGACGCTAATTCTTATGCCTGTTTTTTTTTTTTCAGTTTTTTTTTTTTTTTCTGTGTGTATCAGGGACACTGTGGCCACCGATGTCTTCATTCAAAGGGGTATTACCAATTGGTTCTGCTGGATCCTACTTTGATCAAGTGTGACACTCCTCCATTTCATAAGTTGTCCATGTGTGACACTCATCCATTTCATAAGTTGTCCATGCCTCCTCACCTCGGTTAGAGGTGAGGTCGAAAATAAACATATGGGAGTTTAGCACTTAGAAATGGTGGGTAATCCATAGGCAGTAAGCAGGAGAGGAAAGAGAATGCCATTATCCAAAGGCTCTTGGAGGTTGTCATTAAATAATAACCTATGTCAAATATGCTTCCGTTCAGCTCCTTGGTCCTGGAAGAGAAGGTCCTTCTTTTGGAACTCATCCCATTTCTTCTCTTCCCCTCTATCCATCAACCCTCCCCTCTCCTTTCTCCTGATACAGTTTTATATAAAGAAGGAGGTACTAATCTTCTCTATGTACCCTAAGATGTCCCCACTTAAAATGAGCCTTTGTGTTTGCTTCACTGATGCTGGAAGAGGAGAATGATCACAGGGAAAAGAACACCTAGCAAACGCCCAAATTAATATTTCAAGATATAAATCTTATGCATGTGGAATGAAATCCTCCACATCTTTTACTCTGAGGCCACTTCTTGCTTGAGACCTGTTCACTCTATTCCACCTGGTATAGATTATTCCCCCTTCAGAAGCACCACTCATTTGTCCCTCCTGCTCACACTCAGTCTTGCCATGGTTTTTATTCTGTTGTAGTCTAATATCCTCTAAGGCCTTTTTTTTTGTTTTCTCTTTTATGTTATCAACTCCTTTAGAAGAAGGAAAATTCCTAAATAATACTTTACTAGCCTGTATTGTATAGCCTAAACAGGCAAAGTGACAAAACTCTAGGAGAAATTTTAGGTGATGATGATGATCAAGATTTGATTAATAGCTATGTTCTAGATCCTTTTCAAGTTCCTCTAGAAATGAACAAATTTAACTAACATATGAACTAATTTAATCCTTACAATAAATAGCCCACATGATCTACATTCATGGAGAAAACATTCAAATATACCTTAAGAGAATGGGCTCAATATGAAAGAGCAGAATAGAAATGGAAAAAGATTAAGTTTTCAAGTTAGTATTATTTTCCGACTAAAGTCTCAATACTCACCCCAGGGAAACAGCATATTGCATAATATTAAGGGCATTTGCATTTTTTGTAGTGCTCTAAACCTCTCCATTACCAAGGGAAAGGATTTCCACTCAATTAGATCACAAAGTAGAGGATTATGCAGTTTGAATCCCAACACGTGAGAGACTTGAAGACATTGTGCTTAGGAAAATCTAATTGAGGACAAGAAGGGCTATGGTATGATAAGTGTTAGCACGGTTAGCACGGTGGCTGTGACCACCAAGAGCAGTGAGGTGCTTCTCTTCTTTTGTGCCTTCACAGGGGTGCATTGAGGGGTACCACTCATTTCCAGCAGAAATGCATCCTCAAATTGGATGTGGCTAGCTGAGTCTAGAGGGTGTCAGTCTTTGAGTTGCACACAGCCTAATGTCAGGACTTTGTTTACTTATTAAGTGTTGTTATTTAATCTGAATTCTTCTGGGAAATTTGAATTTACTGAGTGTGCGCTAATAGGATTTAATGGAATAAAGAAAAGTTAAAGGAAGTAGTATTAAATTCTCAACCTGGTTTGATTATTGATGTCTCTTTCTTTAGACCAGGGTAAATATGATAACCAATAGGCGGTTCATTTTATTCTCTCCTTAAACTGTAGTTATAAAACTATGGTCAGTTTGGGTGTTTAGTTTTCTGAATGAGGTTTTGCTGACTGGATCATTTGATAAAGCCATAGACTCACTAGTACAAAGAGTCCATATGAGTCCTTTGGCTCTCAGTGCCACTCACTGTACCCCAGTATATTCACACTGCTGGTCACAAGGAGGACCAGATGAAAGAGTGTGAAGGGAGCAGCATGGGGTTGATACTCAACGAATAGTTCTAGAATAAGCGTTGTTCAAAGTTACAGCCTCAGATGTCACTCCATAAATGTCATCCCTCTTTAAGCTAAATTTGATTCTTCCGTATTGTAGAATATATCTGAGGTGAAACAATAGGAGTCTGAATGGTACAAAACTAGTTATTTACAAGTATAACTGATACGAATTTTTCCACTGAGGTGAATAAATGTCACCACCTGTGGGACATTCAATAACTAGCTCCCTGTATACACACACACACACACACACACACACGGAAGATTCTAGATCTACAAGAACACCCCACCCCAGGCTATGCTGTGTGGCAAACCTGTCTAGCCTGCACTGACCAGGGCCCAACCGAGGAAACCAACTGACTTTCTGTTTGAAATTGGTTCCCCAGAGCCCAGCAGCATTTTTCTTCCTCCTTCTTTAGGGTGGAGAACCTGAAAGAAAAAGCTATTATAGATCCTCTGAGGCAACAAAGAACCTAGGAAGAGATTCAGAAGGTTAGATCTAGCCTAATAGAAAAATTTTTTGTCTCATAGAGTTAAATAAAAAATTTGGTAAGTTTTACATGAATATATGGTTTGCAGTTTTTATTTAGATGGTGATATTACAATACACAATCACAATGGTGATATACTCCTAGTAGACTAAAAATATATATAACATAGCATGTAGAGACTTACAAATAGGAAGTTTTTTATTTTAGGTCTTTTCTTATTCCTTAAAACTTCATGTTTGTGCACTATCTAGAGCACCTTGCAATAAAACATGAATTTGTATTACATTTTGTAAGCCTTTCAATGGCCCATTTCATTATAAAAATAGCACACAGTGGATCAAAATAGGGCCATTACACTTTAAGTATACTTTAAGCCCTTCCAGAAAAGTTAAAATATTGGTACTCTGTTTAGCCAAAGCTGAGAAGGAATTCTAGGCAGAATTCTAGTAAAACCCTATATTAAAAACTAAAAATAGAAATATAAAATGATAGGCTAGATAAGGAATAAGTATTTTTAAAATATAAATAAATAAACAGAAGAATTTTAGGATGTACTGGCCTTCCCCCACTCTGTTCAACAGCTTCCGTTCAACTGTCAAGTCTGTACTTCAGTGACAAGATAGTGTGGAAGGAAAAGCCAAATCAAATGAGAAACACAGTCACTAAAATGTGTTTAATCATTTACAATGTCTGACCTTTCACATTTCAAAGGATTTTTGGTTGCACATAACTTTTCCAAGTAGCCAGCTTTTTTCAGAATGTTATTTTATTTTTAACTAAAAATTTATTTTTCCCATTCCATCTGGAAAGTCTCAACTTTTCCTTCAACTCCTGACAGATCTCTGTCCTTGAGGAACTGATGGGAAATTTTCATGAAAGTCTTGGGACTCAGATTCACTCAAATTCTTAATCACTACCTGGTTGGATGACTTTCTCTCTTTTGATTAAGAAGGTTACTTATAGGGAGAGGCTGTTTGACTGATTTTGTAACCAGTAATGGAAAAACACTGAAAAGAATAGTCACCAAAAAGAGTAACTACAACTCTTCACGCAAATTCTGTTGCATAGACTGTTATAAAAATAAACATTGGTAGCTAATGGCTGAGTCTAAAGAAAATGAGTCAGAGCCTAAAGCAATATGACAGATACTTAGGCCTGAACTCAGTGCCTAAGGGATAATTGGGTTGTCAACATATATTTGCTGTCCTATAGCTTGATGGATACATTTTAATATATTTTCTATTCTAATTTTCTGTGGATTTCGTATATAATTATGATTGGCTCAATTCAGAATGGTGATGTCATTAACCGTGATTAACTTTGGGCAAATCAATCTCTTTCTGGACTTTAATTTCATCATCTATAGAACGAAGGTTTTGGATTGGGTTAAAAAAGTTTTCTGGGGGCTGCCTGAGTGGCTCGTATGGTTAAGCATCTGCTTTTGGCTCAGGTCATGATCCCAGGGTTCCCTGCCCAGTGGGGAGCCTACTTCTTCCTCTCCCTGTGCCATTCCCTCAGCTTGTGCTTTCCTGCTCTATTTCTTTGTCAAATAAATAAATGTCAAATTTTTTCTTTTTTTTTTTTTTTTTTTTAGAGAGGAGCTATAGAGATTGGGGGAGTGGGTAGTTAGGTAAAAGAAGAGAGAGAATCTTAAGCAGGCTCCCTGCCCAGAGCAGAGCCTCACTTGGGTCTCAGTGGAGGGGTCTCATGGTGGAGCTTGACCTGGGGCTTGGTCTCAGGACCCTGGGATCATGACCAAAGCAGAAATCAAGAATCAGACACTTAACTGACTGAGCCATCCAAGCAACCCCTGGATTAAAAAATCTTTAAGAAGCCTTCTAATGCCATGTTACGGTCTATAATTCTAGGTGTTAAGTGGTCCAATACTATTCTTTGTAAATATCCTAGCAGCAAGCACAGCACCTAAAATCTATGAAGTATGTATATATAGAGTCAGAGACAAATGGATGGTAGCTTTCAAAGGAAGGAAGTATTTTATCTGATAAAAATGAGTTGATTTGGGTCCATTTGGTAAGGCATAGGATTTTAAATGTTTTCCAACTTTGTTATAATAAATACTTGTTGCAATAAGTAGAACAATGTAGAAATTTGTAAAGAAAAAAATAAAGCCATCCATCTCCTGAATGAAGTGACCTATTTCAACTTTTTGGTGTATAACTATCCATTCTTTTCTCTATGCTTATAGAAAAGTAAGTTGTTCTTATTCATTAGAAAACATTGTACATTTTTTAACTTGATAATAAATCATGCACTTTTTAAATTCATAGTTTTAATATCTATTAATTTTCTTTAACATGATTGTATAATGCATTTAATTATGTTTTTATTTCCCCCAGTTTTTGCTATTACAACCAATTTTGAAATAAGTGCCCCTACACATATAGTATTGCATACTCGTATATATATTTCCAAAGAGTTTATTCTCAGAAGTAAGATTTCCAGGTCAGTGGAAAGGCACATTTTAATCTTGTATAAATATTGATAAATTATTTTCCAAAATATTCACATTCCCCTCAGTGACATGGGAGTACCTATTCCCCAGAGTCTTGTCAGCCTTGAATACATAACTTAAAAAAAAATATTTTCTAGTCTAATAAGTGAAAAAAGGTATCTTGCCATTTTAAATTACATTTTTCTATCAGAAAATTTGGCATTTTTACACAGATTTTACAGAATTTACAGAAAATTTGGCATGTTTATTTGCATGTGTTTTTATTCTTTTGCCCTATGCCTTTACTGATTTGCTTTTTATGTCCTAGGAATCCTTTCTATTTAGGTTATTTCTCTTTTTAAAATAAATTTGTAGGAACTTTTTGTATAGAAGTTAAATCAACACTTTGTCACATGGATTGACATAAATTTTGAAAAATTTTCCTACCTGTTACTTACCAAATAAGCAATATAATAGGGGCGCCTGGGTGGCTCAGTCATTAAGCGTCTGCCTTCGGCCCAGGTCAGATCCCAGGGTCCTGGGATCGAGCCCCGCATCGGGCTCTCTGCTCTGCGGGAAGCCTGCTTCTCCCGCTACCATTCCCTCTGCTTGTGTTCCCTCTCTCGCTGTGTTTCTCGCTGTCAAATAAATAAAATCTTTAAAAAAAAAAAAAAATAAGCAATATAATAATATTCATTTTGTAGAATTGATATGGAAATTGAGAGTGTATCAGTACCAAAAATAATTTCACAATACAGAACAACTGCTATGCCCTGAATCATGTATCCCCAAAATTAACATGTGACGCTCTACCCTTCAATGGGATGGAGATAGGGCTTTTGGGAGATAATTAAATTTAGATGAGGTCATGAGGGTGGGCCCTTCATGATGAGATTATCACTCTCATAAGAAGAGACACCAGAGAACTTGCTCTCTCTTTCCTCCTGCCATGGGAGGACACAGCAAGATGGCAGCCATCTCCAAGCCAAGAGAAGAGATATCATTAGCAACTAATCATGTGGCAACTTGGTCTTGGACTTCTAGCCTCTCGAACTGTGGAGTAATACATTTCTGTCATTTAAGCCACCCAGCCCATGTTCAAGCTGACTAAGGCAGTAACAATATACAAAACCCAAAGATAATGTTGCCTAAAAGAAAGCAGCATCCTTCAACTTTCTCAGCAATTATTAATGTCTAGTTGAACATTTCCCATCTAAATTGTTGACCGTTTCCTAACTGAACATTGCCTTTGGCATTAAAGGTCTTCTTGTACTCATTTACTGAACATCAGTCATGCTCACAGAGGTGACGGGAGGGCTAAAGGACATCTTTAGCTTTGGCTGCAAAACACACTACTTCACACAACACCATTTTATTATGTTCACAGACTCTGCTGCACAAAGTCTCAGACCTCGGCTGAGGACCTCAAGCAGCTACGTGACCCAAACACTTTGGGGCTGGAATTATTTGAAGGTTTTTCTACTCACAGGTCTGGTGCCTGGACTAGGATACTGGGATGACTTGAAGGTTGGGCTCAGCTGAGACTGCCAGCCAGAGTGTCTACTCTTGTCTGTCCTCGTCGTGTAGCTAGTGCTTCCTTGTACCACGATGGTTTTATATGGTGGCTCAGGGCTCCATATGAGACCATTTCAGTCAACAAAATGGTAGCAACATGGCCTCTTATGACCTAGACTCAGAAATCACAAGTATCACTTCCTCTGAGCTCCATTAAGCAGTCACAAGCCCACTTAGATTCAAGGAGAGGAGTCAGAAACCCTACTTATCCATTAATGGGAGTAGAACTAAAATATTGGTAGCCATGTTTTAAAACCATCACTTATAGATGTAAACTAAACCTAGAGATGTAGATATATATACACATGTACACATGTGTAAGTATGTGTGTGTGTATTAAATCCCTATAATTCTCACAACAAATCAAGGCTAGGTTGTATTATGTCTATTTCAGCTTGTGTAGGGTCACATAACCAGGAGGTTGTAAAGGCAGGATTCCAGTCCATATACAGCAATGTCATACAAATTCTACTAAACCATATCAATCTCAGGGGAGACTCCTTTAGTTTCAATGCTTAAAATTGCCACTTTAATAGTTCTGAGTTGACACTATATCCAAAGTAGCAGATTTCCCCTGAAAACAAAATAAGCCCAGAGGAAATGAAATTGTGTTCAATTTAAATAAGCATAATTTACAAAACAGATGAACCCCGGGTAAACTTTCAGAGACTTTCAACTTGAAGCCAAACATGTTGAGGCATCAACTCACCCTAAGGCAAAGCATTTTCTAGAATTCTAACATGTGATTTCCTGAGTGGTTTTGTTTTCTCTTTTGTTTTGTTTTGCTGGGGCTGATCCCACTGCTGGACATATCTACCTCATTCACTCTCCCTTTTCACAAGCCTCAGCTGACTTGAATCATCAGAGGAATTGAGACTCAGCTTTTCATTTCATGGTGCACATAGAGACAGAGCCAAAGATCACGCTTATATATTGGAGCAAACAAGACTCTGGTATGGGTTACTAATTTCCTTCTAGCATCTTCTCAGTCAATACCAATCCCGATAGTCTATTTCATCACCTACATGGCACAGTGAGACATTGACAGGATCAGCCCTTTTATGCCATGGATCATTTTTGCTGTACGCAGAGAAGTCACTAATGAACATTTTCTGGGCAAGTCACATTGAAAGCACGATTTTCTGGCCTCAGTTATGGAATTACATTGAACATCATCTCAGAGGTTGGGTGTTGAGGGAAAACAGAGAATAATCACTGAAACTACACACACATACAAAATTACAACTTATATACAGGCTGTAAAACGCATCATCATCTTCAGTCTCTATTTCATTTTTCAGTCATTCAGCAAGCAATCCAATTCACAGACATTAATAACCTTTGCAGAATGCTCTGCTGACCTGCTCTATTCATTCCCACTGACTCTGTACATGTGTGCATTTGTGTGTGCAAGTGTGGATCCGTATGTTTGCTGGGTCTCTATTGATGAGATGTACTCGATGACAGAGTCTTGCTACAACATCGAAAATACCCTGACTGAGGAGACAGGAGAGCACTATAATAAGAGTGGTCAAGCCCTTTAAAGGGAGCCCAAAGGAATATATTTTCTTTTCTTTTTTTTTTTAAAGATTTTATTTATTTATTCGACAGAGAGGAGAGAGATTACAAGCAGGCAGAGAGGCAGGCAGAGAGAGAGGGGGAAGCAGGCTCCCTGCTGAGCTGAGAGCCCGATGCGGAGCTCCATCCCAGGACCCTGAGATCATGACCTGAGCTGAAGGCAGAGGCTTTAACCCACTGAGCCACCCAGGCGCCCCAGGAATATATTTTCTTTAAGACAGATTACCTTTGGAGGGTCCAATTCCTTTGTATGATTTAAATAAATGAATAGAAATAAATGCATTAAGTGTGAAATCTGGGAGAGCTCTAAAAGTCACTGTTTCTATTGAAAGTTATCACTAATATTCAAATGAGTATTTCCTAACAAACTGATTTGTCCTCTTGGACTACATGTTGTCACACAGGCATAAGAAAGAAGATTTCTTTATGCCTTTGTGTCAATAGAGGCTATATCATAAATAAGTTTGGTGCCATTTTATTATACAGCCCAATGAGAAAAAAGAACAAAGAGAGGGAGGGCTGTGCGTGGCTGCCTGAGTGGGAGAATAAGCTCAGGTAAAAAACAAGTGAGAGAGAAAGAGAGAGAGAGAGAGAGCATGAATTTTAAATCAGCTGCTTCTCTTGAACTAAGAAACTAAATTTTATAATTCTATCTAAAGATATTTCAGGCAATAGAGATAAACAAAAATCCAGTTTATTTGGTGATCTAGCTAAAGCCATATATCCCGGGAAAAACATCACATGCCTTAAAGATGAATTAAATACTATTATTGGATGTGATTTGCCAAGACAAATGCAGATATTTTTTATTGGTCTCTTTCTCATAAGTACAAGGACTAGCACACACTTGACATTTAATAAATAGTATCAAGTCAGGTAACACTAAAAATTTTTTGAACTTTTTCTCAACTGGAAGAATATAATTGATAAACGCAGACTCTTTCCGGAAGCTGTGTTAGCATAGTGAGAATGGAAACAAATTGTAAGTATGAAGCATTTTACCCTTATTTGATCTCTTATCTACAGAAGGAAGGACAGCCCCTTGCTACTTGCATCTTTTCTACAAATGGCCATGAACCCACTCTGCTGTTGATTCTTTTTGTTTGTACATAATCTTCTCAAGAAAAGATACAACAAACTGATATTTTAGGCTTGGATTTTCCTTTGTAACTTTTCCTTTCATCTAATGTGCAAATTAAGAAATCTAATTTGATTAAACCAAAGGATTCTGATTTTTTTGTTTGTTTGTTTCTCTAAAAAGGTTTTCGTATATACGAAACCAATACCAGAATCCCCAATGGGCTTTCCTAATTCCTAATTACATAAATCACCATTTAGGCTGGAT
Source organism: Procyon lotor (assembly GCA_028646535.1). Lineage (NCBI taxonomy): Eukaryota > Metazoa > Chordata > Mammalia > Carnivora > Procyonidae > Procyon > Procyon lotor. Next base: position 24,651,345 of record CM053608.1, read on the forward strand.
TTTTAAGCATATGATCAAGTCATCCAGGCCAAAGAGGAATGTAAAACATTTCTCATGATGTGGTCTACTTGTGTCCCTTTCTCCTTAGAGACATTTGTCACTAGACAGATATTTTATTGTTTATTATCTTTTGTGTTTTCCAGGTTGCTATAGGGGAAAAAAATCACATTCCATTTGACGACTAAATGTATTGCACAAAAACACTTTAATCTATGGAAAGCTAAGCTCTCTAAAAAAGTATTACAAGGGTGTATGTTTCTTGTTTTAGCAAAATAAAAATTTAGAGTTATTTCTTGTTTCGCAAGGCCTTTCCACATATAATTTGGTACTGACAATTGCTTTACAAGGTGAATGGAATGCATTTTATAGTAGTATTTAACAGATGAGACTATTGAGGCTCACTGAACTGAAGGGACTTTTTCAAGGTCACACGGAGGGCACCATACCTTCCACCATTTGTATAGATGAGTCATCAGTTTTACTGAGCTATTTTATTTTATTTTTTGTGTTACAGTTCAAATAATATTGTTGGAAGAAAAAAAGTGAATATACTGCACAAAAGCAAATAAAGTTTCAAGGGATTCTTTTCAACATTAGAGTTTTCCATAAAAAGATGTGTCATTCCAGGGTTGCAATGTCATTGAGGCTTAAAGAAGAAATGGTGACAACCACGGGTCCTTTGCTCTTACTAGAGCTCAGCACATTGGTTATGATGTTATGATGTTATGATGGTTATAATTGTTCCAGAATCTCAAAGGTATTTAACGATTCCCACAAATGGTCTGTGCCAGGGTCACTGATGTTAGCTTTTCATTGTTTTTTATTTGATTTATTTGAAAACCTTTCATTGACTGTTAAGCATGGTCCAGGTACTCCACAGTGGGTTGGGGCTACAAAAATGAATAAATACGTTTAATGAGAAAAACAGGCAAGTAAATAAATTAATTAAATTAATAAAGCGAGTTTAATGTGCAAACATTAAGTTTGAACAATCCTTACTTTTCCTTTTGCCACACACAGTAGTCTATTCTCCTTTGTAAGCGCTAATAAGCCTGGCAAAGGAGATGGTTAGTACATGGTGGTCACTCTGGGCCTACCTGCAGGTGATTTTATTAAAATAGAAGTAAGAGTGAGATGAGAGATGCCTTCTTTACCCCGAGTAGCCAACGCGGTGTTGATTTATCAGACTTAATACATTTCTCTATTTATTGCAGTGACCAAAATATGGTCCAAAGTAATAAGCTCCCTGGTCTATGGGAGAGAACCTCTGGCCTATGCTTCTCCTCCTTCATCTGGCCAACTTCTACTCTTTCTGTAATACTTTGCACTAACATTCTCCTTTTGAAAAAAAACTTCCTGGGCCGCCCCTCCCCACTCTAAGCCACCTTGCCACCCTCCAAACCAAGGTGGGGATAATGTCAATATAGTTATAGCTCTAAATATCTTTCCTCTTCTCTCTTTTTTTTTATTGTGTTCAATTAGCCAACGTAGAGCACATCATTAGTTTTCAAGGTAGTGTTAAATGATTCATTCTCACCACAGTGTGTATTTCTCCACTAAGCTGTAACTTCTTTGGAGACAGAAACTATTGATATTGTATTCACAGAAACTTGCACAAGATTAGCATAGACTCAGACAGTGGCAACATCCCCAAGGGATGGCGTATGGCGGGGAGGAAGGAGACGATTTAACTTTACCTTAACTTCTTCCCCTATAGTTTCTATTAGCCAGCCCCTCTTTACCCCAAGTAAACATACAGGGTACTTAAAATCAGTATGCACTCTAGGCCAGTGTAGAATCAAGGCAAGGCCCCCTCATCCCTCTCCCACGGGATGCTTAGAGAGCTCCTTCTATGTATCCCTCATACTCAATAAGTATCTGTTCAAATGATTTCAGGAGAGAGGAAAGATGAAGAACAGGAAATCACTTGGATGGCCATGCGTTTTTAAAATCAGGTTTATTGAACTAGAACTTACACACAGCAAAATGCTCTTCCTCTTTCATATATAAAGTTTGATGACTTTTGATAAACGCATAGTCATAAGACCACTATCATAATCACGGTAGGGGACATTTCTACAATCCACAAAAATTCTCTTGAATTCTGTTTGAACTACCAGAATTTTAAATTAACTCTTTAGAAGAACCACAAAACCGATTGATGTTGTAAATTAAATAACATATTCTTGCATCTTGGACAACTTAACATATCTCTCCAAAATGAATGGTTTCTTTTCCCTCAGTTAGAATGCTGTCATTTGGTTGCATGGCGTTTTCTTTTGGAAATCTCAAAGCTTTGAGCAATAAGATTGCACTGTCATTTCCCAAAGAAACCTGGTCTAGCTATAGAGATTTATATTCCAATTCAATGAAATCAACGCATCTCTTCCCAATTGATTTGTATGTTTCTCTTCTAGTTATATTGCTTTTAATGAGCTAGCCATTAGTTTCATCAAGTAGGCATGTGCCTTCCCCTTATTTTTCGATTACACTCCCTTGTGACTATGAAAAGGCTCTTCATCCTGGGGACACTTGGTACCTTTGGATTTGATCTGATGGATACAAGGAATGACACAGCAAACCAGTGAATGACTAGATAGGTGAATGAGAAAAGGAAGGACGGAATGAAAGAACAGTTGCCTCCATGTCATGGATGAGGCACTGTCTGAGAGGCATCCCGAGGTCAGGGGACTGGCAGAAAGCCCCACACACGGACATGCTAGGCGGCCAGATCAGACGCCAATTACCTTTTTTTCCCCCCTCTCTCCCCATCAACTCTCATTTTTAAAAAGTCTCCATAAAATATCTACATTAAAGAGTAAAGATGGGAAAATAGGGCACACACAAATTAAGTGGTGTTAATTTAATAATGAATTTAATGTGCAAAGAATGACATAGGTAAGGATTTCGGGGGTAGATTTCCACTTGATAGGTAAAGGCTTTCCTGTCATTCATCAGGGCTTCCTTTCCATCAAATGGATTCAGTAATACTTTTCGGTCATGTTCTTTGTGTGTTTTACCATAAGACACTTCGTATATGTCCATTGTGTTCTTTTTCAACAGCCTTCTTTAGGGAAAAAGGCAGTTCCTTTCACCATTGCCCACTCTGGGGTGACAAGTGGTGAGAGGCCACTGGAAGACGTTTGATATAGTTAGTATGAGAGCCTCCATTGTTCTACCTACGCTGGCACCCTATTTCATTCTTCTCCACATTTGGACAGATCGGGAATGAATTTGATTACATTTCCACCGAGAGACTTATTATATTCAGGAATACGTATCAAAAGAATGTCGATGAGCATAAAACCCAAACGGTCCGTATTTCACAGGAAAGTCTGATTTAAATGGTCCTACCAACGAAAAGAAAAGAAACACGCTATTAAAGTAGCCCTGCCGAGGGCTTGTCAACTGCTTCTCAGTGCGTCCAGAGCCGGCGTCTTCTCTCCCGGGGCTGCTCAGATATTCATGAATCGCTGCGTCTTCAGCAGCGCTTTCTCTCTCCCTCTGCCTCCCTGGCGCGGCTCTCCCTCCCTCCCTCCCTCGGCTTCTGCTCTTTCTTACTCCTTCTCTCAGCTGCCTAACTACAGCTCCCACTGGAACTTGCACGATCAAAACCAGCTCTCCTCCGGAGCAGCCTCCAGCCGCGCGCATCACCTGGAGCCGAGCGGCGGGCCCCGCGCGCCCGCCGCAGAGCCGCCAGGTGGCCGGGGGCGCGCAGGGGGTGCCCCTCTCCGGCCCGCCAACCGCAGAGCCTCTCCCCGGGATCCGCCGCAGCCCGGGGGGCCGGCCGCGCCGATGCCCGCGCCCCGGAGCAGCGATGGGAAGAGCAAAGCCACTGCCCGTGGCAACTGAGAGCCGGGAGAGGTTGCTGCGGTAGCGACGCTGCAGGATGTGTGAGTGAGGACCCGAGCCCCGCCAGGTTCTCCATCCCGCTCCGTCTTCACCGCCTGCCTCCGGGAGCGCGGCCGGGGACCCGCTCGCTGCACTCACCAGGCGGTGCCACCCTGGATCTATAACTGTGAACTCCCTACTGTGGAAAATGGTAAACAAAGACATGAATGGATTCCCAGTCAAGAAATGCTCAGCCTTCCAATTTTTTAAGAAGCGGGTAAGGACAGGTTTTGTTTGTTTCTTTTGTTTTCTGCTCTTCTCTGAAATGCTTTTGATTGCTGGCCAGGGATAAGCCAAAGGTTGTCTTGCAGAACCCCGAAGGAAAGGCGAGCTTCTGGAAGCCTTGGTCCGGCTGGGAGATATACCTGTCTTGATGCAAATTTGTGGGTGGGGGCGCCTCGGAACAGTTGCTTTGGGAGGGTGGGGGTGGGCTCTGCTGCCTTAGAGAGGGTTTGAGCTGGGAATGGGAATTTCTCAAAGCCACAGGATGACAGGCAGTGTCTGAGAATTGGCCCCGGGGTACTGTTACGCTAGTAATATAGTCAGGGACTAATTCGGTAGCTCTCCTCTCTCCTACCTTCGAAGGGTTCAACTTTTCCCACCCCTTTCATTGAATCTGTCTCAAGTACTGTATTGCCATCTTCAATAGAAGCCGCAGCTTCTGGCTTCCCAAATCCATGCAGCCAATAACTTGCCGAGTCTCTCTCTCTATGGTAAAAATAGCAAAGGACTAGAATGACCTTTTGCAGAAATGATGGAATCCAGCATTTTAAATTCTCTATTTCAAGTTGCCTCAATGTTGCTTGGTATGACTGCCTTTATTTTCCATAGAACGGTGGACAGTCTGAATCCAAGTGACAAGATGGGGTTAGGCTGCAGTATATATTTATCCCTTCGATTCCTTGTTCTTCCATTCATAGTTGTTAACATCACTTTGCTTATAAATGAGGGAAAAAAAACCCAAACAAACCCAGGAGAGGTCTTTTTGTGTGTCACAATAAACCGAATGCATTGTAATAGTCACACTGGTGGTCTGCGTAAACCTGCAGATTTATACACAAGTGGGAGGTAAGAAGTGTATGATTGTTAAGGGACTGATGAGTGGCACTCTTAGGGAGAGTTTCCTAAGCAATAGAACCTTCTTTCAACACCAGATGCCCTGTCCTTTTTAATCCCCTAGGGCAATTCCATCAAAATGGTTCTCTCCATTCATTCTTCCCGCCCTTCATTCAGGTCCTTTCTGTGCTGTGCCCCACACACAGCCCTTCACTTACCCCACCAGCAGAACACAATGAATTACACACTGGGCCAGACTATCTCCCTGCACCAAATGGGCAAGCTGGAAAGGCAGTTCTGGGAGCAGTAAGTTAGGCCCAGCAAGAGGGCCGGCACAGACTCCCTTTGATTATCTCATGGATAAAGCACAACCTTCCCTTAAGTTGATGGTCCAAAACATATGCATTAAAACCAAAACGAAACCACCCTATCATTCCTGCTGCTCCTGGAGATCTCTCACTAGTGGAGACTGCAGGCTGAACCAAAGCAAGTCACTGCAACTTCTCAGTGTTTCTTGGTTTTCACTGCAGCCAAAATGTTTCTTTCCAAGGAAAGGACCTGTTGTGAAAATTCATCGCCAACAGCAAACAAATGTTTTGCTAATAATCAAAAACATGTCATAGTCCATAATTCAGGGCTTAAACTCTACTGTTTTTGAATTAATGAATTTATTTAGTGGTACCGGTGGGAGGGGAACAAGGGTGATATTTTAAAATTCCTCAGTTACGTATTTTTTTTTATCGACCACGTAGCTGTCAAGTAGAATTTTTTTTAAGTTGTCACTTATTTTCTTGGCTATCAAAATGTACTAATCGATATATAATTTACCATCTGGTTTCTTTCTGCTTAAAAGCATAATTTACCAATCGTGTTCAGTTGGCACCTCTGTTGACCTTGAATTTTGCAAAGAACTAGCCAGGGTTTTATCTATTTGGCAGAGAGAGGTCTATAACAAGATATTCCGGCCGGCAGTTGCAGCTGCCTTCTAACCTTCGTTTATCAGTTGTTGGAGGTAGAATCAGAAATCCCCCTATTGGTCTCCTTACTCTTCAAGGACAGCAAAATCAGCAGAGTGTGACTTTGTAAGAAGTCACGGACAGCCCCAAAGATAAATTCCTTGATTCTTGTCTACTGGTATACAAGTTCTCTGTTCTAAAATTTCATTTCATTTTGTACCATGACTTTTGCTTTGGGCTTTGCTTTTTTGTTTGTTTGGTTTTGGGGTTTTTTTAGTTTTTAATTATACAACCAACATGTAAACAAATATGTAAAACATTAAGACAATGCCAAGGTAAATCCCACCTCTTCCCCAATCTTCCCCAGATGTAACTGTTGCGACCATGTCGGTGTTCATAATGTCCAGCCTTTTCCTACGCATTTACATGCACATTCATATACTAGAATGTCTTTGTTTTCAGCTAAGAATAATCTATTTTCCCTATATTCTGTTGTTGAAGTTCCACACATTTCTGCATACTTATTATTAACCTAGATGGACAGTCTTACAAAGTGAGCCTTTGTCCAGTGCCCACACAAAACCATGAATAGATCATAAAAGAAAAAAAAAAACAACCCAATAGGTATTTTAGGGCTCATGAGAAAAACTGAGGTTTGGACCCAAACTGTGATTGCAGAAGACTTAAAGAGTGCTCTGACGTGTCTGACACATTCCAAAAGGAGCTCTGAGAAGCTCACCTGAGGGGTCGTTCCCTTTGGGAGAGTAAGTATAGCCATCATTTATGGAGTGCTTCTTACGTTCTAGAGGTTGAAGGCCAAATACTTTACACCTATGATCTCATTTAATCCTCACAGAAATCCTATGCAAAGTGTGGCTCAGGGAGATTAAACAACGAGCCAAGGTCACGTAACTAAAAAGTAGCAGAGCTAAAATTTAAACTTTGTTTAACCCAAAGCCTGTGTTCTTACCCAGACTTTTGATTTCAAATCATCCTCCCACCTTTTTTTTTATTTCCCACCACAGAACCTATTTTTTCCCCAAGTGAAATCTTTGTGTCTCTACCCAATGTATCAAACCTCTGAAGGCAGCCAATCCTCGGTAGACAAGCCTCTCGAAGCTCCTTTCCAGCCCACAGTCTGGAGAGAGGCAATCTTGGTACTATTCCCCCAAATCCTTTGGACTTATGATTTCCACTCTTATGTCTCAAAAGCTCAACTAAATCAGCTTAATTTCATTTAGTTGAGAATTGCTAAGCTAAACTCCGTAAGAGTTCTATTTCCAATCTCTCCATGTTAATGGTAAGTTAGCATTAGATACCTTTGGATTATGTTTTATTCTCAGAGTCGTAAAAATTCACTTAAAATGAATGGGAAGATGTCCTTATCAGTTTTATTCTCCCAATCCAAGAGCTTTAAAAGTTATCAATTGTGCTAAAGATAATCCATTTTCATAGATTTTGAGATCTGTTCCTAGTTTAGATTCTTGCATTATGACTCAGAAAACACAAATAAATGTCATTGTCTTCAACTTGATAATCCTAGGTATGCAAAAAAAAAAAAAAAAAGACTTCGGTAGCCAAAATTATATACTGTCTTCTGTAAAATTTCAAAGGCTATCTGGCCACATAGAATTTCGGATTTGGAGTGGACCTTAGAAATGCTCTCATTGACCTCCCTGTTTTAGTGATGAGCAAACAGTATCAGGAAAGTGAAGACACCTGCTCCGATTAGAAGAGGGCTAAGCACTGCTCACATGGGTAGGGTTTTCACTTCCAGATCTAGCGTGTTTTCCTCCTCTAACTAGTTCATGGCTTCGTGCCTTGTCCATCCATTTTCCTAACCCAAATCCAGCTCTCATCTTCGTAGAATTAACTGCCTAGTGACCACCAGCTTCGACAGGACACTTTTGCCAGGACTCAGTATTTCACAATTTCGTGCATTGGAACAATTCCTTATGTTGTACTGTTCTTTAATACTAACAAATTTTATAATCACCATCACTTACACAACACTAACTTCGCTGAGCACTGTTCTCAGAGTCTTTTAAGTATGGTGACATATGTAAGTGCTCATAAAAATCCCAAGATAGATGCTATTGGGATCCCGATTTCACAGGTGAAGAAACTGGAGGAAATAGAGCACACTGCCAGTTAGTGGCAGAATCAGGGTTTGGATCCCAGTGCTTGGTTCCAGAGTCCAGAGCCTTAACCTCTGTCCCCCCCACCCCCGCCTGTTGGCGTTAACCAGTCCAGCATGGTCAGAGGAGAAGTGAAGAGGTCCGACTGCCCTAGCTTCCTCCTCTCTCTAAAAATGTCAGGGAACAAAGCAAAAGTTTCCAGCCTGATTATAATATTTACCCCGCAGAGCTGAGGGGTGAAATTTACCTCCTCTGAGGTGGTTATTCTCCACCACTGTTCCGTTAACAGCATTCTTTTATATGCATTTCCTTTTACTGTTCTATTATGTCTCCGAAAGCATTGAATTAAAATGATAACAAAGATCTTCTACCTCCATGTCTTCCCAGAGGGCTAGCATTTATTGAGCTTTTACTAAGAGTCAGGCACTGTTCAAAGCACTTTACTAGTGTAATCCTCAGAATCACTTGATCATGCCCAGCTAACAGCCAAGGATGCAGAGCTTCAGAGAGGTTCAAGGTCATAGTGTTATTAAGAGAGGTAGCAGTATTCAAACTCAGGAGGTCAGCTCTAGTCCCACCAGTCTTTCCATTGACATCTCTGGCGTGCTCTACCATGATGCTAACACGGCTTCAGGGTTGGCTTTCCCCATTGGAAACTACTGGGAGGATGATCCAAAGAGGATTTTGTGGGGAGCTTTGGGCCATAGCCATGGAGAGTTAACATTTTCCAAGTGACTCCCCAGGGTAGAAGGAATGCTTTCCAACAAATCTGAAGTCTCCAAGATACATGTGATCATACTTCCTGGCACCATAGTGGAGATTCTACTGGCTTCTACTGTGCTTTCTTCAGAGGTAGCTAAAACCTGAGTTGTTTGAGTCCCTCTTGCATGGGCTCCAACAGCATAGCACGTGGTCCTGCTCACCTGAACGGTAACATCAGGACTGTTGACTCACATGTAGCTCCCACAAGGCAGGAAGGCCCTTAAAGACAGAGAACCCGTGGCCTTGTTCACTAGATCCCTTACTTGTCAAACCAAATTTGTTAAATGAAGTATATACAAAATGAATGAATGAATCATTTTGTTAACTTGTGCCTAAGTCATTTTCTTGTCCTCTTCCTCCCCGTTTTTCTTTCCTGAAACAGATTAATGACTTAGAAGTCTAATGCATTTTAATTTCCTCTCTGTTTGGATATGGATTATAAATAAATGAAGACTTTGAAAAATACCTTAAATTTGGTTCAAGGACAAGTTGTTGCTATGCTTAATAGCTGGCAGGTCCCTAGAGAGACTTGACCTCATCTTGTTTGCTACTGCAGTGTCCACTCCACAGCCTCTTTTCTGTAATGCTTTTCCTGTTGGATCAATCAAGACAGATACAGTAAGATTGAGTAGTCTCCTTTATTGTACAGGAATATAAATCTGACTTCAGTATTATGTAGTATTTGTGTTATGTATTCTCCCACCTGGAATTTTTTTAAATTTTATTTTATTTTATATTTTATTCATTTATTTGACAGAGAGAAAGAGAGAGCACAAGTAGGCAGAGAGGCAGGCAGAGAGAATGGGGAAGCAGGCTCCCTGATGAGCAGAGAGCCCGATGCGGGGCTCCATCCCAGGACTCTGAGATCATGACCTGAGCTGAAGGCAGAGGCTTTAACCCACTGAGCCATCCAGGTGCCCCCCTCACCTGGAATTTTAAAAAACATCTTTCCAACTATCATTTTTCATTGTGGTTTTAGGAGCCACTGAATGTGAAGAAATTGAACTCAAGATGCTTTTTCCACTTTGACCACTAAGTCGTTGAAGGGTTGGCCTGGAGCAGGGACAGGTTTGGCCAACCAGGTGTGGCTGGCGGTTGGGGGGGGGGGGGTAGTTGGTCTCCAGTGCTGCCGGATGCAGGAGAGGCGCCATTCTCATGGACTCCATGTTTTGGCACCCTAGCAGCTCTCGAGAAAGCCCGATGCTATTTAGGCTCTCACTCTGCTACAGCGCTTGGGAAATATTTTGAGTGGAAAGTGTAGCAAGTTCCTTGAAGGTTTCGTTTTTTGAAGAATTAGTGCTAATGTGCTGGTGCCATACATAACACCTGAGTAAGAAATACTCTGAGCTCCCCCATATTTGATGGTCTGCAAATGCTTCGGGAGATAAAGCAAAACTAAAATGGGGGTGGGGGAGCCATTGAAATGCATGTCCCCCCTGAAGAGGTTCGATTATAAAAACATAAAGGAAAGTACTGTAGGAGAATTGGATCCGTTGAACAATTTAATTAGTAATTTAGGTCAAGCTAAAGATAGTTCACTAGAAGAAATACTGTGGAGGCAGATTTTTAAAGTGTCATTTTTTTTTTAACACACACCAGTTTTAAGTTTCAGCAGTAAGTCCAAAAAGTTAATATTCTTAACATTGGCAGATAAGGAGAAGACTCCTGACTTACCAGGGAAACAATGTCTCCTACCCGCTGACTGACTGGCACCTCAGGTCCCAGCTTGTCAGCTCGTCTGGGTGTGGACACATTGACTTCTCACCACCCCTGCAATAAGGACCTTTATTCTCTCCGTGGGGTTTAAGAAAGTTAAGTTCACAGGTCGAACAGTTTCCCCAAAGAGCTTTAACCGAAGGAATATGCACGATCTCCCTGGAGATCCATGTCTTTTCTGTCGGGAGACCAACCCGGTCCTTCTTCTCAGGGCCTCCTCCTGGCCCAGCAACGAGAAGGCAGTTGCAGGGTCACAGTGATGTACCCTGGCCCGTCGTCTAAGGGCCCGCCTCACCAGCAAGTGGCCAGATTTCCCTGGCAGACTGCAGAGTGAGGCTGCAAATTTTATACGATTCTGTGTGGGAGGCAGAGGAGAGTGAGGTGGGGGGAAGACAGTAAGCGAAGCAGCCCAGGCAAGTTAGGTGCTGCTCTGGCTTCCTCGTGCAGCTGCTCTCACACTTGGAGACAAGATTACTGGTAGAGTTTGTTTACTCTCACATCTATTGCTACGAAGCCTTCTAAAATGATTTCCTAAGTATTTACAATGAAGGAAAATGAAAATCAAGGCTGTAAGTAGGGCGGTAGGAGAATCTTCCCCTTGGTAGAGCAAAATGCCAAAATATTACTCTAATTGCTTTACAGAGCCTGCTGTGATATTTTTCTGGGAAGAGTTCGCTTAGCTATTTTTATAGCATTGGGGTCACCTTGATCTATTTTCCTTTCCTAGGTCAGGGCATTCACCCAAAATGCCATTTGCTTGGGGAAATGATTGACCATGTGGTTCTTCCCCTCCTCTTCTTTCTCCCCATCCCCTCTCTCCCTCCCCTTGCCCCCTCCCTCTCCTCCTCCCTTTCTTCTTCCTCCTCTTCCTCCCCTTCTCCTTCTCCATCTTCTTTCCCCCACCCTCTCTCTCATCTCTAAAAGATAAGTTCACATCAAAGTAAAGGAGACAAAAGCCTGAACTGAAATATTCCTGGATTCACATGCCATAGAAAACCGAGAACTCTCGTTCCTCTAACCCAATGGCTGCAGGAATATCTTTCCATTTCTGAGTCTGCTACAGCGAGCTCGGCCAGGATGAAAGACCACCGCAGATCAAGATTTCAGTTTCTGGAAATAGCAAAGTGAAATGGGTCCCTAAATCATTAAAAGATTTTAAGGTTCAAGTCCATCTGAGACCAACATTAAAATATACTGAGGGAAAAAAAATTAAAGTTAATAGTCTGAGAATTAAAAATAAATAAGAATATATATTTTCAGTGCTTATTAGTCACAACTATAATCTTTTCCATAGAATGATCTTTCTGAAAAGTGATCGAATTTCCTTTGAATACCGAATCTTTCTGGACCAGTATTAATTTGGGTTGTATCACAGAAAAAAATTATGAGACAGAAAACTACGAATATATAGCTTTTAGAGTGGTTAAAAAGATTGGGGTAAGGCTAAGGAGCACAGCAGTAGAGATTTGGTCTAGAAATAAATACATTAAAAATGAACTCTCTAGTCTCATAGAGTTTCTCTGAAACCTGAAATATAAACTCCCTGAGGGCAGAGATCGTGTCTATCTCATTCACAGCTCTGAGTATCTGGTACATAGTAGACACTCAACAAGATATGTTTAATGAATCAATAAAGAGAATTTACTCAAGGGGCTTGGGGAGGAGGTATCTTGTGTAATTGTAATATAATTACCTAGTTAAATAGAGAGGGTATTGATAAATAGAGGAAGTAAGAATTAAAGAAAAGCTTGGCATGATTTCCACTGTTTCTAAGTAGTGCTGTTTGCATGCCAACAAATAAAAGTGTGAAAGAATTAGAGGCTTATGCCTTAATGAATGAATGTACTTTAAAGCAGGGTAATGTAATGACGCATTTGTTTATTTAGGTTTGGCAGAAGCCAGATTTGAACAATAACCTCTAAACTGGGTTCTATTCTGATGATTAGTTTGGCATTTTTATAATACTAAATGTAAATAATTTTTAAAAATTGGTAACAAGTTGGAGGGCTTAGTTTAGGAATCCTCATGTCTTTTACATCAGTTGTACTATGATCAACAAGAACAGGTGAGTGGAAATATTAACGATTTCCTGAAGAATATATTTAATAGAATGCTAAAGCTTAAGGAGTTAAGAGATGTCAAAGAAATCTATGGCACTTCATTCATAGAGGAAGATCACAGAATCTCTAATCCATCTTTAGGTGAGAAATAAGAAATATCTAAAAATTGTCTTTTATTTCCACAGGGAAATAAGGGTTCTACCAGTCTGTTCAGGATTCCATAACAAAATGACGAACTGGGTAGTTAAAGTCACAGAAATTGATTGTCTCAAAGTTCTGGAGGCTGAAAGTCTGAGATCGAAGTGTCAGTAGGATTGGTTCCTTCTGAGGCTGGGAGGGAGGGATTTCCTTCCAGGCCTCTCTCTTTGGCTTATAGATGACCATCTTCTCTCTGCATCTTTTTTTTTTTTCTTAAGATTTATTTGTTTTAGAGAGAGAAAGAGCAGTAACAAGTGGGGGAGGGGCAGAGAGAGAGAGGGAGAAGGCGGGAGAAGGAGAGAGAATCTCAAGCAGACTCCCCACTGAGTGTGGAGCCCAACACAGGGCTCCACTCCATCTCAAGACCCCCAAGATCATGACCTGAGCCCAAACCAGAAGTTGGATGCTTAATGGACTGCACCACTCAGGCACCCCTTCTCCCTGCATCCTTACATCCTCCTCCCTCTATATGTATCAGTCCAAATTTCCCCTTTTTATAAGGACAAGTATAAGGACCTTTATAAGAACACCTGTCACCCCTCATTAGCGCCCACCCCATTTTAACTTGATTACCTCTATAAAGATCCTATCTCCAAATACATTCTGAGTTTCTAGGATTAGGACTTTAATATACAAATTGGAGGGAAGCATAATACAACCTATAACAGAAGTTTTTCCTTTACTGTTGAAGCCTCATTTATATCAGCAATGGAACATCCTCAATAGAATGGGCTCTAAAGTAGAAATTTTTTGCTTTATTAAAATTATGAGTAAGTTCTGTGAAACAAAATATTGCAGAAAATCTATAACAGTGGAGAATATCAGATGAGACAGAGGTTTGGCAGGCAAAATTATCTTAATTGTTTTAAAGACAATAATGTGGAAGAAGAGGGAAGAGAGTCATAACTGGAAAAATATTGTTGCTAAGTTTTTATGTAATAAAGTTTGAGGAGATGGATGGCTGATGAAGTGTCTAATATAGCGTAAGAGCCTACAACTAAATAATACCCGTGTGTAAATGAATTTCTCCAAAGAATGTGAATATAACTGCTTTCTCTTTCAACCACTTGAGTTAAAGATTGTTACATAAGAAGTAGGACCTAGCAGTTATTGTATACAGGGCCTTAGTTATCAGCTTTGGCAAAGCAGTCATATCTAATTTATTTGTCCATTAGTCATCTTTTCCATGAAAGGGCCCACATCTTCTCACATTGCTGGTAATAAGATGGTGGTGAAGCCATTGCTAATAATTAGTCTTCTAGCATGAAATGAGTGCTTTAAATCAGGCATCTGAGAGTTACTCTTCCGACTTAATCTCAACCAGATAGAATTCCAGAATTGTAATGATTTTTTCATCCAATATCTTGACAATTAGCTCTTGCTTTATACATTTTATTCCTTTCCAAAAATCAGAGCAATGAACATCTCTAGCAATGCCTTCCTTCCTAAAGTCATTATCTTCCAAATAGCAGGTTCAGATTTAGTGTCGAAACTCACACTTGGGGGGGGTGGTGAAGGTTTTTCATCATTAAGAACCAGTATAATTTAACACTTGTGTGTATCAGGCTAAGTTATGATAGAAATGCAAATATAAGAAAGTATATTTTCTTTCACTGTTCACATCCTATCCTAACCCCAAGAACTTTGATCACATCTCCCTGTTATATACTCTTTGTAGCTTCCTGTGCTTTTTTTTTAATGGCACCTGTCAATCTATAATCACATATTGAGATAGCTATTTAATAAATATACTTAACATTAATTAATACCCTCCTAGACTCTGATCTCTTTGAGGGCTAGGGCTTGTGCTCTCTCTTACTTACAATGATATCCTCAGAGCTTGGCTCTTGGAGTGTTATCAGTGAATCCTTACTGAAACAAAAAGATAGAAAATTATGAAATGCTGATCTAAGAGGGAGAGAAGAGAGGAGTTAACACTAAAAACACACAAGTCCTTTCAATTTCATTGCTTTTTTAAAATTTTATTTTGTTTTAAACAGAGGCAGATGCTAAGACTTCAAGTCTGAGACACATATATATTCCAAACGGCATTGCTTTTGAAGTTATTGTCTCTTCTGTCATTTACTGTTCCCTGTGAGGAGACCCACATAATAAATTGCTCTTATAATTTAGCTGTAGGTTAAAGATTTTTCTTTTCTGAAAGAAGCCACATTTAGCATGATATAATCCCACAGGTTTGCCTTAGTTGCCAGGAAACTCAGAGCTAAATTTAAGGGTAAATTTCAGTGAACAAATTAGACAAATCTGTAGAAATAACTTCTGAGTTGCTAAATTTGGTTTTAATCTTGTATTTTTATTTTAACTCTCTTGTTTTGTGTATCTCGTTGTAAACTGCCTCAGATGTTTTCAAAAGTAGGATAGCATATTATACTAATGCATTGCTATGGTGATAAAACAGCAAACAAAAGAAATCTAGCTCTAAATTATAATGTGCTTCTCTATTAGCTTTTCTTCTTGAAAATACGTGCCTCAGACCAGATGAAATTGACTACTGGACCAGAGCTAACTTTTGAACTGTAGGTTTATTATCTCAGATGTAAAACATAAGCCTCTTGGACTCAAAACTATAGGAATGTTTTCTGTTTGGCCCCTTGAAATATAATATTCCAAATCGTGTCGAACTATACTAAATTTATGTTATCTATTGTTGCATTACAAGATAACCCAAACTTAATGGTCAAAACAACCAATTTGTTTTTGTCAGGATTCTATAATTTAGGAATTTAGGTTGACTTATTAGGATATCCTGCTCCATGCACTTGGCTGGGTCATTCCTTGGCTGCATTCAACAGGTGGTTAGGCTGAGCCAGAAAGTCCCAGAAAGCTTCACTCTCGTACCTAGAGCCTCATTACTCCTCCCCTCTTTTGGCATCTTTCTTTCTCAGTGTGGCTTTGGCTCCTTCCGTCATGGCCGTAAGGTAGTTGGACGTAGATGTCTGCTGGCTTCTGAGACAAGTGCTCCATGAGAATGGCGGAAGCTGCCCATCTTGTAAGGCTCCGCTTTGGAGTTCATAGTGCTGTTTTTACTGTGTTCGATTCATCAAAAGAGTCACAGGGCCAGTTCACATTCAAGGGAAGAATAAACTCCACCTTTCAATGAGAAGAGTGCAAAGTGAAATTATTGAATGTTTCTATTCGTTCCACTTAAAACAGCATAATTTTCCAAACTGTATCCAGCTGTACTGAATTAATCTATAACCTCTTATAATCAAGACATTTTCAGTTACACTCAAAAAGTAGAAACGCTCAAACCCTCGTAGGAGAAAGATATTACGGACTCTTAATATGGGATCAAACAAACCCAGGTAGACTCTTACCTACATTACTTACAAGCTTTGTAACACTGGGCACACTATTTAATGTTCCATGGGTATTGGCTTATCTATAAAATGAGTTTAATAACAACACATAACTCATAGAACCATTGAGAGGATTAAATGACAGAATGCATGTAAAGCATTTAACTCTCATGTCTGGGACATATTTAGCGCCCCAAAATGTAAGATATTATCAGGATGACTTTAAAATTCTGGCTTGTCTTTTTAGCCTACCATTCTATACTTTTCATTATGGTATATAAGTTGTGATTTTACTCATGAGTCCAGTTAGAGATATGCTGCTACTAAACCTCTTTGCTTTTGGATTTTATTGTTTAAAGGTCAGTTCTCAAAAGACTTCTTCATGGTCAGCAGGTTTACGCTTTTATTGAGTTATTTAGTGGTTTCCAGAGGCTTAGGAACTAGTGAACATAATTAATTTCTCTTCTATAGATACTTGTCCCTAGAGCAACTGCAGTGGGCTGACTTCATTGCCAAAATAGTACTTCATTTGCACAGGATCTCATTAAACCAAATGACGCCAAATTACTCTGCTTTTTTTGGATCCATGTGCACAAGGCACTGATGGAGAAAGAGATACTCAAAACTTGATGTCCAACACATGATCACTTATTGATGAGATTCTATCTGAATGTAATGCCAAGTCTTGTTTTCGAATCTGCCTTACTCTACCAAGTCAAGACTTGGAATTCATTTGCATATTCAAAAGCATGACCCTGTAACTCATGAGCACTCTGAAATACTCCTTAAAATCTTTTAATTGCTCCACTTTCATGAAATTATTTCTTAATAAAGGCTCAAAAGCTTGTCTTGCAGGACAATCCATCCCTCTGTTTTCTTTAACTCCAAGATCAAGCTCTTTCAATTGTATTTCCTTTGTCCTATGGACACTTAGCCATGCTTATCTTAACTTTCCCTTTCCCGGCAGGGCTCCCTGGGGACCACACCCTCCATGAAGCCTCAGTTGTGGCTTCCGCCCTCGACACTGTCCAAGTTCTCTTATTACCTCTGGGCTAATTCTTCATTTCCTTCCAGCCTCCTCCTGCTCTGCCCTACTTCTAATGTGGGAGTAGCTCAGTCTCCAACCATGGCTCACTGACCTCTCTCCTCCTTACTATCTTTGTCTTTCTTTACCCTCTCATTCTGGTTCTCCATCTTTCTTACTTTCCCATGCATTCTCTCCTTTAGCTCCCCCTCCCCAGCAATACACCAGTTCATTCATTCCCAGGCTTTAAATATAATCTGTATCTTTCTTAAATTTATCAGTTCTCTAAATGTCAGATCACTATTCCCAATTGTCTACTTGGTGTTCCCATTGAAATGTCTCATGGATACCTTAAACTAATCTTATCCAAAACTGAACTCTTGATTTTCCTTCCCATGTAATTTGATTCTTCTCTCTATTTTCCCCAACTCCAGTAAATGAAACTACTGTCCACTAATCTGCTAGAGCCAAAGCCTAGCAATTATTATTCTTCCTTCATTTCTTCCAACATCAGTATAATTCATAGACACATCCTATTGAATTTACTTCTAAAATAAATTTTTAGAAAAAATTTCCCTTGTTTTATCTTCACAGCCTTGGTGCAAGACACAGCCATTTTTTCGACTCTTTAATAAAGCTTCTTTACTCTTTTTTCCACATCTACTCTTCCCTGCCTTTCTCCTCCTTAACTTTCCCATGAAGAAATCACAGCACTTTCAGACAGATTAACAGCTTTCCCATAGTAGTAAGTTTTCCTGAGGAAACAAGGCAGTAAAAGAAGAAATAACCTCCCCAGAGCCATATAGAGAAGTGGCGAACTTGATGTTAGCAGCCAAGCTCCTTCTTTGTGGCAATACAGTCTTTTACTCTCAGATATCTACTGTTTTGGGTTTTTTTCTCCTCTTCTTGATTTATACTCTTCTTTTTTTAATTGAAGCATTTTATTTTGTAAAGAATTATGGTATTTGGCGCTCTTTTGAAAAAGCAGATGCTAAACATGCTTTAGTTTAAATCGCATTATTCATCCCCACCTATCTCGGGGCAAAAAAGTCACAGAGATTGGAAAATTTACCAAAGGCCCCAAAACCCTGTCAGAAGGAAATGGCCTAATTCTTTCTTTGAAACTAGAACAAACAGACATATTCAAACACTGAACATTTCCACATTGGGAATCTTTTTATCAGATTGGAATCTTTTTTTTTTCTTTAAGTGATTTACTAAACTAGAACATAACAATAATGTTAGGACATACTTTTTATGGATTTTACTTTATGTCAGCTGACCACTTGGGATAGTTTTGAAAGCCCTCCTTATTCTGGATACAAATAGCATATTTTACCTTATCCCCTATGCTCCTTGGCATAACTCTCCACTGCTAGTAGCTCAGGAATGAACTGGGCCTCCCTCTCATCCTTTTTACTCTTCTTCTACCTAAGAGTTCCTCCTTTGCTCACTCCTCATCGTTAGCCCACACTTTACTAAATTCTACATAATTTTCTGTAGCTAGCTATATTTCCATGTGATTCATGGAGCTTACCCCGCTACTATAAATTGCCCGAATTTCTTTCTTCAAATGCCTGTTCAACTCTCCATAAATACTGACTTAGCATACTAATTACCCTTTATTGATTGTTTATAATATGCTCTCACAAGTAGCATTTTCATAGTACTTAATTTGGAACACATTCAATAATGTTTTTTCTCCCTTGTGTCTCACAACTCAGGAGGGCAGGTATCCTTAGCCTTGATTCAACAACGAGGATACTCAGCATCAGAAGGATTAAGTAAATTTCCACGGTCACATAGATAAGAAGGCCCATTGTCAGTTGGCAATATTTGAGATTCCCTTCATTACATCATGTCACTTTTCTGGCAATGGTTGTGGGTTTTCCCTGGACGTTCTATGCTCACTGTCTATTACCCTAGGAACTTGAGAAACTTGGAAGGAATTTTTTGTTGTCATGCTAACATCTTCAGATTCTTAGGTCTGGGAGTAGAAGGGATTCCACTTTTGTCCATTCTACCTTCTAAATAGTTTTTGGCTCCCACTTCCATATACTTACTGACAGTCTACATTGCCATTTGCCTAGCTCTGGTCTCCTTCATTCTTCCCTGGAGAACTGCCACCACCACCCAGCTGGCCTTTTGCTGCCAATCTTGCCCCCACAGAACCTTCCAAACTTCAGTCTAGAAGAGTTTTCTAAAACACAAGTTGGGGCATGATATGCCTGTGCTTACTACATTTCAGTGGCTCATGATAGATCTCAAAAGAAGGTCCTAATTCCACTGCATAAGGTACCCTGAGTAGTCAAATTCATAGAGATCGACAGTAGAATGGTGGCTTCCTGGAGCTGGGGCCAGGGGAGAGGGGAATGAGAAGTTAATGGGTTTAATGGGTAAGAGTTTCTGTTTGGAAAGATGCACAGGTTCTGGATATGGATGGTGGTGATAGTTGTCTAACAATGTGAATGTACTGAATTGCACACTTAATAATTACAATGATAAGTGTGATTTATTATGTATATTATGGTGTACATTATGTATGTACAACATCATGTGTGTTTTCTCACAATAAAAAAGTAAAACACACTTTATTAGATGGGGAAGGGCTAAAGAAAAATGAAGATGAGACAAAGGATAGGGAGGGCTGAGAGGTAGGAGGTGATGATAGGCTTTACTGTTGCAGGGTTCCTTGCTTGTTTTTGCTCAGGACCTGAGTTACCATGTACAACCACAAGTTTGGAAGAAGATTCAGAAAGCCCTAAACCTTCCTTCCGATTACCAGTAGATACAAAAGTAGAGCTTTTGAAATGTGTGCTGCTAAGTTCCCAAGAACTGGATGCCTTTTATTCCCCCTGTGCGGTCAATAAGGGAAATCCTCAAAAGGAATATTGGCATCTCAAACTGTTAGTTAGGCCTACCATTTATCTTTCCTCGTCCACGTTTCGTTTTGACATAAGCACTTCTCTGCCATGCGTCATCAAAGAATTATGAGACCATTTCAGGAGGTAAAGATGACTAGATTGTGAAAAGCAGATAATTACATCTGATTTATGTCTCCAATGTCTTAATAAATCACCTTAATATTCAGGCTTCTTTGAGTTTGGTTTTATATTATTTACTTTTTTATAACTCACAAAAAAAAAAAAATCCATGTGGATTCCCAGTCTAATTATAACCTTGTAGTAAGCGATCTGACTTCTGGTTTTTTTGACATTAAAGTGCAAGTTTTTATTAAAGTAAGTGTTACCAAATCTTGAGGTTTAAAGGTTTGATATCAAAGTCTGATCTCCACATTATAAAAATGACTGGTTTAAAGTCAAACTTCTATCCAATCAAGGCTGTTTTGACTTTGTGATGTCAACCTTATAGGCTTGCTGATTGTTTTTTTTTTTTTTTTCTTTAATGGTAGTTTGACCAGTAAATAAACATACCCCTTCTAAAATCTTTGTTTGCCTCTAATCTAAAGGTTCCACCATTTAGGAATACTATGACCAGCAAAGCCTCATGAAATTAAGTCTAATACTCCTTTATAAGGTCATCTTAGTTATTTGAAACTATTTAAGATTTTAAAAATTTACAAATCTTTCCCAATGAAATAGAAAGACTTTTATGGCTTATTAGAAACTGGCAAATTATAAACCATTTTAAATTGTCTAGATCTGAAGTATAAATTACCAGAACTTAATTCTTTTTTTTTTTTAAGATTTTATTTATTTATTTGACAGAGAGAGAGAGATCACAAGTAGGCAGAGAGGCAGGCAGAGAGAGAGAGGGAAAGAAGGCTCCCCGCTGAGCAAAGAGCCCCATGTGGGGCTCGATCCCAGAACCCTGAGATCATGACCTGAGCCGAAGGCAGACGCTTTAACTCACTGAGCCACCCAGACACCCCACCAGAACTTAATTCTTATAAAATTAAAAATAATCTCTCCTTCTTCTCACCTTCTTCTGAAACATTCAGACAGAAAACATGAAGTTCAGCTGAAAACACAACCTAGAAAAACACAAGTTATCTAATTGGAAGACAATATATGAGTCACAGAATACTTTGGCCATGGTACTGCCATTTAATTTCCTTCTTTAGGTCTTTTTACATTCTGTCAGATGAGAAGCCTTTGACATTTTGATCATTGTGAAGATGTATTGGTAATATTTCTAACATTCTTAGAAAATGGAAATATTTAAGTGACTTGCTAAATCAGAACCCTTGACTAAATGAATCTTTGACCAACTTCACATATAAGGTCAGTTTTGTCTTGTGTCAAAAACTTTTTAAAACCATTCCTTTCAAAATTTCAATGCATTTTGGGTCCTTTTCATCTTTTTCCCCACTTTCCTGTAGCTACTAATTTAATGTTTGTAAAATGATCTCTTCTCTTAAAACATGCAATCTCTACCTGCCCTTCCTTTCATAACAAAATCTGTTTTCGCAGAGTGATGAACTCTAAGGTTTAATTAGAGGAAAGTAATTTAACTTAACTGAGTCTCACTTGCCCCATCTGTACAATGACAAAAGTTCTTTTCACCTTGGGTGAGGTGAAAGGATGTACTATTTCTGCAAAATGATTTTCTCTCTTGGTGTGATATGTAACTAATGTATACACCCATCACTCTTCTACAGTAGATGACCCATGGATTCTCATCGAGACTCCTTCAAAAGATTCCTAACAGGGCTCTCCACTGTCTCTCCTCACTCCCAAACATCCCACCTATGGCTGAGCTGCAGATAAACATTTAATATGCAAGTTATAGGTGTGGAGCTGGCTTGCTCACAGAATTAATTACAAACCTGTAAGCTAGTGACCAAGGTCTTTGGCAACAGAACCCCCTGTCAGACCTTTCCTACCTTACCATCTTCTTCTTCCCTGTATGTTCTCTGCAATTATTTGTTCACTCAAATGTACTTACTTACTGAGGACTATCTGCTGAGCACCATCCTATGTGCTAGACGTAATGATGAGGCAAAACAGAGAAGTTCCAGGCAAGGTTCTGCTTATGTAAAGACCAGGATGGGAAGAAGTGGGGAGTTTATGAGACATAGCATATAGACTGTGAGGCTGGAGCAGAGACCTGAATGTAGGGGATAACTTAGGAGAGTAAAGTGGAAAAAAAAAATATTACACACACACCACACACACACACAGGCATCCTTAAAGAGTTGTGTCCTTTTCAATTGCCATCTTTTCCATGGAAAATGTCCTTCTCTTCATAAACCAAATAATGCTTATACTACAGTCATTTCTAACTTTATGCCTTCCAAATATTAGACCCATAGAGTCCAGCATAGTAGCCACCAGCTATGTGTGGCAGTGGAGTACCTGAAATGTGACTATTCTGAACTGAGATGTGCTGTGAGTGTAAGGTACATACTAGACTTTAAAGATTTAGTAGAAAAAGAAAAGAAAAAAAAGAATATGATATACCTTGTTGATAATTTTATATTGATTATATTTTGAAAGAATAGTATTCTGGATATATTAGATTAAATAAATTATATGTGTAAGTAATTCTATCTTTATTTTTACTTGATTTGATGAGGTTAGTGGAGCATTTGAAATTACATATGTGGCTCACATTTTATTTCTGTTGAACGACACTGCACAGTTCCTGCATAGTGAATGTTTATTCAACTATACATCTGTTTATCCCTCTAACTAAGGAGCACACTCGCTTGCCCATAGTGAAGACTCAATAAATTCTTTAAATTCTTTGCCATTCTCTAAAGGGTTTTTTAAAAAGTGGTTCACAATTTTAGTACACTACCTACTTTCCATCTGAAATGTATAGCCTAAACTCCACGGTGAAAATAATGGGTGGGGAAGGGGGGCGTGGGTTCCCCTGCACCCTAAGAAGGCTATCGTACTGGACATATGGTGTGACCGTGGCAAACACAGTGGGCTATGACTGCTGACTCAGAAGGTTTCTCTATTTCCAAAACAAGAACTTTTATTGCAGTGTATGGAAGGAGCATTAGGACAGAGGATCCTTGTGGTTTCTCACTGCATCTGTGGAAAAAATCTGAGGTTAAGGTTTAAATTAAACTGACATTAAAAAGAGCCTTTGTAGTTACTATGTGTGTTTTTACATCTGTTGCTATAACTAAACTGACACTGATTATTCTGAGTGATGGCTTATGAGTGATGGAATGAAATGTGGTTTCCTGCTTATGAACATTTTCTGGTGTTAACTTGGTCTTCCTTAATGATGAGACAGAGACCCAGGAAAGTTATTAAAAGTATAGAAAACATAACACAGAGAAAAAAAATTGTTAGGATACCAAGTAATTCTGGTATGAGAAAAGGTATTTAGGACTTCTTAACACCACATCTGTAATTTCATGGATGATTTTGTTTTGCCTGCCTTCTGGTTTAGAGTAGTTCTTCTTATGGGTCATGGAGGCTCTCCCAAGGCAGCCCTGCATATCCATTCTCCCTTTTGTTAAGGGGCCTTTGAGGATGAGCTAACGTAATTCTTCATCATAAAATGGTTAGAAACACCTATTTGCCAATCAGAAAAGCTGACTGCATGGAAATTATGGTTTACACCTGGAAAAGATGTTTAGCTTTAGACTTCTTTTCTGCAGATTTATTTTCTGTCAGTCTGCCGTAGGAGCCTTGGGCTTCAACCAAACTCATCTCACCTTGACCCTTGAAATGCCCGCCACGTATCCATGTTCATCTCAACCTTCCCCCTGCTGCTGTCCAAGGATACTCTGTGAATGTCTTACAATGAAACTTCCCTCAAAAATTTGTCAGATCACTAGTGAAGATTAAGTATAGAAAGAATTTTCATATCCCTTCTCATAGGTTTAATGGATTGTGGCCAATATGACAAAGTCAGTTTATTGGCTTTTTTTTTCCTCAGAAGGGGCAGAGGGGGTGGCAATACCTAGAACAAATAAACTCCTAATATATCATGTAATGTACTTGTTTATATGAATGTTGTTTCTGTTTATTACTAGGCTCAAAACACTTTCCTTAGAAATAACTTATTTAATTATATCCAGTGTGGTTATGGACGCTAGGATAAATGCATTTGTGTATTTGTTGATGAGGTCCAGGACGTTCTGTGGAAAGGCAGTAGGAGGTCATAGATGGAATTCTAAAAGGAGTCAGACCTGGATTCTGCATCTTACTTGCTGTGTGACTTTAGGCAAGGCAAGCAACTTTTTTGGGCCTCAATATTTTTTATCTGTAAAATGGTAATGATGTTGACCTTGTGAATTATTGTGTATAAGGGGCAATAATTGCACATGCTTGTGACCCGTAGGCCTTCAACAACTAAAAGCTGCTTCTAGGATATTGGGACATGTCTGTGGGAATCAATGGCAGAAATCTGACTTTATTTTTACTCAAGAGTCCTTATTTTATTGAGTGCTCATTTGTGAAACATTTGTGAATCTAGAATAGGGGAGAAACATGAAACTCAGATTCTGTACCCTTGGGCATTGCATCATTCATAAATCATCACATTTTACATAGTCGTTGATAATATGTGGCACCAAAAATCCCATGAAAGCAAAACAAAACAACCTCTCTGCCAATCGCTTGGATTTTAGTGTTAATATGATTATCTCCTGACCCATCAGTCTAGCTTTTAATAATAATATACATTTGCTTAAATATAATGTTTTCACAAATATTGTCTTTATTAATCCTTGCAATAACTGTTTTGTCCTTCAAGTAGGCATCTGATAGTGGGGCAGATGATGATGATTGGGGAAAAAAAACATAATATCTGCCAGTGTGGGAGAGGTTGCACATAGAAGAAAGCACAAGACGTCTTGGTTCTAATTCTCAATCTGGATGAAAGGAAAGTAAGAAACTAAGAAGAATCAGGTGCATATTAACTGTCACACATTTTATTTGGTCCTTCCAAAAACTCAGTTAGTTAGAGGATATTCTCATTTGGTAAAGGAGGATGTTGAGGCCCAGGGAGTTAGTGACATGACTAAGGTCACAAGGAGGATTCCAGCCCGAATCGAAATCCCAGCCTGCCAAATGCCAAGCGTCATTTCACTATGACCAAGGTGCTCCTGTTTTAACTTGGGCAAGCTGTTTAACTTAATCAGAGTTCATTATCCCCAGCTGTCAGAAGAGTCTAAATGATCCCTTGAGCTCTGTTAACCTCCGACCTTCTAGTCTGGGTCAGATGTTGTCTCTTGCTGGCATGGTTCAGCTTGTGTGATCTGAAGACACTCCAAGAAAACTCTCGTCCTGCTTCACCTTCCAGATCATTTTATCCACTAGAGTCAATCCTGGGTCAGGTGAAGCTGGTGGCATCCTCATTGTAAGAACATTACTGGGAAAACAGGCCATCTGCTTTGGAAGGCAAATGCTTTAACAGCTCCTTTCTCTCAGCCGACCCAAATCCACTGCTTCTGATAGTTGTTTTCCCAGCAAATTTTGTCTATCACTTTTTTAAAATCACAGGCCTTTAGTTAAGTTAATTGCCTCCCATCTCAGTTGTACATTTGTTTGGGCCTCCACAAGCACCTAACAAATAATAACCTTCAAAAGTGTTCAAACGTGTGAAGGTATGGGTTTGCATTGATAGCATAGCAGCATGTCCCAGATGAACTGTAAGCTGGAAATCTCCATCCATCTCTACAGCTAGAGGAGGAGTGCCCAGTAAGGGTCTCTTTACACTAAGTGAAATGCATATGTGCTTTTGGCTTTGGGTTGAAGGAAGAAGGCACTATACAAGGACAGGAGAGTAGATGGGGGTACAGGCCCTTGAGAATGCAGAGGGTAAAGTCTGGAGAGATTGCAAAGCATTTGTTTCCCTGCCTACATCAAGGGATGAATTTGCAGAGTGGTGGAAAGGGGGATGTCAGGACAAGACACTGACGGGCAGTATTCCCCAGTGGCTTTGAAACTTAGCAATGATCATGCCACTTGGGCCCCTCAGGGTGGCTGAATGGGACAGAGAGCTGGACAGAGGGATGTTTTCCACCCCCCTAACCATCTGTCTCCTTCATCGCTCCCCCAGTCAACATCGACAGGGATGCCAGACAGTCACCAGCAAAGGTGGCTATGCAGAGCCAGGAAAACACAAGCAGGCTGGAGGCCCAGATGAGGTTAAAGATCACACACACACACACACACACACACACACACACACACACACTTGGATCTATTTCCGGGGACATTCTGAGGGGAGACTGCAACTGAGTTGTCATTTGGCCATTACCTTTAACCTGACCTCGATTACACCAAAAGGCTCCTTGAGGGCTGGGACACATTCAAATGAGTGAATCAGATTAGTAAATAGTCACTTTAGAAAATGCTAACAACCTGGCCCCATGGGAAAGACACAAAATGTGTTTCCTTATGAGGATATCAGGGCTTCAAAAACTTCTTGATTGGAAGGAAGAGGGGAAGGACACTGAGGGGAAAAGTAAGAACTGGGTAAGGCCTGGAGCAGTGTTTCTCCAATGCGGTCCCTGGAATAGCATCATCAGCTTCACCTGCATACTTGATAGAAAAGCAAATCCAGGTCCCCATCCTAGAACTACTGAATCAGAAACTCGGGAAATGGGGTCCAGAAATCCATGTTTTAACAAGCCCTGCATGTGATTCTGATGCAAGCTTAAGTTTGAGAACCACTGCCTAATGGAAGGCCACCCATGAGGTGGGAGGGAGCCCTAGCAATGGTATTGACCCTAGGACAGGAGCAAGAGGAGCCCCTCCTGGCCCCATTTATGTAATGCCTCTGCCATTGACCTTCTGCCCTTGCTGGAGGAAAAGTTTGTAGAGCTCAGTCCCATACCCACCAGAGTACTGCCCTCCTATAGATCACATCCTTTTAGTACATGCTCCTTGCTCCTACCTGAGGTTTCTCATACAAATGGCCCAGAGCCCTCTTCCAGTGATGGCCCTCCTAAGGGTGTTGGCCGGGCACTGTTTGGGGTCATGGTTGGGATTGAGGCTTGAGCTCCAGGTGGTGGGGTGGAGTCTGATGGTGTGGCTGGGGCCTCAGGCAGCCCTAGGTACTCTCACAGATATTTAATGTGTCCCAGACAAATTGCCTACTCACAGTTTTATCTAGGGGCAATCTAAGTGGCCCCAGTTCCAATGGCTGATCTGTGAAAAGACACAAGACCATCACTATTTTTTTTTCCTTTCAGGAATCTTCTAGTCTTTGGGACAAAAATCAAGAAATTCCATGAAAGTTGTCTTTGGTTTACTTTTGAAAGAAGAGTTAATATTTTTCTGCTGGCCTATTTATATTCTGTAACCTAAATTGATCATTTAATCACCATTCTGAGATAGGCTTTTGTTTTACTAGGCTATTCTAGGTAGAATTCTGAAATAAGTTCTGGAAACCTAGGTTAACTAGAAAATGAATATCAGTTGAACTTGAATTTTATATTAACTTTAAATTCCAAATGAATTAACTCTTCTTCTAATCAAGAACTAAAAATATTTTTTTTACCCCATGCCCGCTCTGGAAATTCTTAAATATGTTTGTTAAAAATTTCTCCATTTCCAGGAAAATGAGAAAGAACAAATAACTAAGAGCACCATGGAGATTTTAGGATCTGGCAAAATCTATTCCACTAAGACTCATTAGTTCTCTTCAGATTGATATGAGATAATACCTTTCCCTTTTTAGAAATACATTTTTAAAATATTCAAAGTCTACATCCTGCTGAATTAATGAAATTGTATATAATTTAATGAAATTTTAAAAGGCAGAAACAAGATTGTGTTAACTGGTACCAGAACACATACAATATCCTTCAAGATAACTAGACATAGGAACTTAAAACAGGCATAATTTCCATCTAAGAACTAATGATTAGAGTTAAAATGCACCTTGTTTTAAATGAGGCAATCTATTATATTCATCTCAAGTTTCAAGGAATTATTACTATATTGTTATTGTATTTTATATTGGTCCTATATTTCAGCTAAAGTGGCTGAAGAGTAGAAAAAATAATTATAGCAAGAAATCCCATGAAGTGTACACCGGGAAAGGTGAAACTCAAGGGAGAACCCCTCCATAAGCATGTGCGTGCATCATGGCATCCAGAGTTGGGGGCGTAGGACATACTTGGAGTATCTATTTCAACTATTTCAACGGCTGATTTCTAAGTCACCTCCTAGCTTTGAAGTTATTTCCATAAGATTCACTCAATAGCTTTGAGAGATGGAGATGGTAGTGTTAGGTATCACAACGTGATAATGCCATTTGTGTATTTTCAAAGTTTGCCTTTTTAGGAACTCAGCTCTTGAGGCTATGCCTATATAGCATAGAATTTGTTTTGCTGGCTAAAAGCATACAGAAAAATTGGCGGAAATTGGACAATGCTAAAGCCATTTGGCTGAGAGATGATGCCGAGCTGGGTAAGAAAACCACTGGCTCAAAGTTGATACACTCGCTAGCCTTATCCAAATCCTGATCTGCTTGGATGACTTCAAAAAAGCATCAACTTTATCTCCTCCAAAATGAGAACCATGTGAGCAGCTTCGCTCAGTGAATGAATATGCATCTGGGGGCTTCTGGCTTAGATGTAATGATCCACAAAGTGGAAATATTGTTTATATGAGCCACAGTGAAGTTCTGGGAAGAACAGTTATAAGAGCAAATAACATTTTAAAGAGCTATAAAAGAGCTATAAGGAAGGGACTCATTTAATGCCTAATACTAAAAAATGCTTTGTTTTGGCACTTCATTTTAGGGACTGAAAGATTGGTCAGATTTTCTCTTTGCTATACCTGCCAAAGGGCAGCTGCCTTCTTTAAAAGAAGGTCCCATTGAACTTTTTGGCATATGGGGGGCCGAAATGCGCCCTGCTATCCCCTTCATCCACTGGTTCGTCTTTTACCCAATAGCTGTTAAAATACTAGAAAACCGTTGTCACAGCCTTTCTGAGTTTCCATTTTCATCTTTCTTATTTGATCTCTACATCAGTCAAGGTTCTCCAGAGAAACAGAACCAGTAGGAGACATATATAGAGTTATTTAATGCTTTGGCTCCTGTGATTGTGGGAATGACAAGTCTGAAATGTGTAGGACAGACCAAGAGGCTGATTCTGCAAAGTTGGGGCAGAATTTCTTCTTTCTAGAGGAAACCTCAGTTTTGTTCTGAAAGCCTTTCAACTGATTAGATGAGGTCAGTCCAGATTATCAAACAAACTCATCCAGTTAAAGTCGACTGATTGTAGCTCTTGAGCACATCTATCAAATTCCTTCACAGCAACACACAGACCTGTGTTTAATTTAAAAACCAGGTAACGTAGTGTAACCAAATTGATACCTAGACCTGACCATCATAATCCCTTTCCCCATTCTTTCTGCTCTTATTTGGGTGTTCCTTAGTTTGTCAATACCCCTGCTAAAATCAAAAGAAGTCTAGAATCAGTACTCCAGGTTTGATTTAACAGGCAGTGTTTCCCCTCCCATATTCTGGCCTCCATGTTTCTAATGATAAAGCCTCATTTAAGTAGTCCAGAAAAAAAATAATAAATTAGACTATTTTATAAGGCTTACAGTAAACTAAAATCCCTGGGACTTTTCCTACTTGAATTGCTTATAAGCCAGTGTCTCCTATTCCATAATTAGGAGGAAAATAATTAGTGAGTTGACCTGTCACAGCTCAAATGTAAAAAAGCTCAAGTACATAGTTAAACTTCGTTAGCATGTGTACAAGTTATATGTGGAATTATCATATGTCAGAACCGAACAAGATCATAAAGATTTTGACTTCCCTCTGCCCATACTTGCCAAGTGCCTACAACTTTCTCTAAAGTAAGCCTAATGACTGAAAACTTCTTGTCTCTTCCGATAGCCAATTTCATTTTGGGCAAGCAAACTGAATAATTGCAAAATTAATTACCCTTATAACAGGCATTCCTCGTTTTATTATGCTCTGTTGTGTTGTGCCTTTCAGATACCTCATTTTTTTTAGTAAGTTGAAGATTTGTGGGGCACCAGCTCTGTATTGAGCTAGTCTTTCAGCACCATGTTTCCAACAGCATTTGCTCACTTTGTGTCTCTGTGTCACATTTTAGTAATTCTCTCAATACTTCAAACTTCTTCATTATCGTTATACTTATTGTGGCGAACTGTGTCAGTGATTATGAGTGACCGAAAGGTCAGATAATGGTTAGCATGTTTCAGCAATAAAGTATCCTTTTAAAAAGATACATACATTTTTTTAGACATAATGGTGTTTCACACTTGGGCTATAGTGCAGTGTAAACACAACTTTTCCATGCATTGGCCAACCCCCCCAAATTCATTTGACTCACTTTATTGCACTAGGCCCTTTATTGCTGTGGTATAGAGCTGAACCTACAAAAATCTCTGAGGTGTACCTGTACGTGTATATTAATTTTACATACTTAGAGCTCACATGCCTTCTTGTTACTACCAGCCACTCATTTTCCAATCCTTACCACTTGCTCAATGGGTAGGATCATTGCCTCTCCACAGATGAGACAACACTCAGAGGTTAAGTTAGTTGCCCAAAGTCACTCATCTAATAAGTGGTAGAAACAACACTTGAAATCACATCTTCTTAACAGTACTAAGATACTGAGATAAACACTGCAGTGGACAAATGCTAAAACTATGAATAAGTTAGTAGATGAAAACACTGGATCAGGGCCTTCAAAATGTGGTATGATCTAGATTCAAGGAAACTAGAACAGAAAATGGGGCTGTGAAATCTCCAAAGATTGGCTCTGCTGGTTCATTCAGACTCCCACAGAGTGACAGGTGTGCACTTCGCTACTACAACAAATTCTTTGCTGATCTTGATCCATGCAAGACACTGCTTGGGGTGATAAGCGACACAAAGATGCCCAAAGTGAAGTCTTTATCTATAAAGCATTTACAGTCTAGTAAGGGGCACAACTTAAGAAGCTGAATCATCATTGTAAGACATCTCTCCATTCCTTTACCCACCTATTCATTCAACAAACACTTAAGAATGTCTATGTGCCCTCAAGACCGTGGTGAAAAAGATACAGATAATGAAATGGTAATCGGAAGTATACTCTACAGGATAGAGACATGTTTCTACAAGGAAAGGCCACTTGGAAGATTGAAATTGGAAGAAGGTTTTCACCCAAAAGAGGAATGTGATGAAAAGTCAGGTTGAAGGTTCCCAGTAAAATGGTCCAAGAACTCCTAACCTCAAACATTTTCATGCTGGTCTTGGTGTGTTTTCAGGGGAAAGTGACTATGCAGGCAGTAGCTATAAGGAGATCAGTGATTTTTCAAGAAGAGTGAAAAGTGAAAATATTAATTCTCTCTGATATAATCAGAGGGGCAAAACTCCAATGGATGGAAAGGCAAGAAGTACCAGGAGATGAAATTATAAGTGAGTCATTGGCCATCACCCAAGTCAAAGAAATGTCAAAAGCAAATAAGTGCTTTGAAAAGCATTGGTCCAAGGACATGTCAGGAATTTTACTGCAGCCCTTGAGGTCTCATACCCTCCCTGAGAAAAAGGAATAACACCAGTGGTGGCAAAGGAATTACTTTTAATGACTGAATCCCCAAGGGAATTCCCAGGGTATAGATGAAGACTTCTTATTTCATGTATGAATTATGAGTTATTTTCTCCTAATCCTTCTAGCATGACATTATGGCAAAAAAAAAAAAAAAAGAAAAGAAAACAAAAAACAAACAAACAAAAATAACTTCTATATTTCTCTTGATCCCAGGAGGGGAATATACCTCATGGTAATCATCCATGAAAATAAATACTGGCTAGAGTCATTAAAGAGTGCATGAATCATGGTGCTATACAACATGATAGATTCACATGACAAGCTTGAAGTTAGAATGGGGTTTCAAGAAGAAAGATACTTCATAGAGTTATAATGAGCATTTGTTAAGATGTTTTTAGAGCCAAGATTTCAAATTTGGGTAAGACTTGGCCTCAAAACTGAGATGAACAAAGGAATAAAAAGCATCTCTGTTGACATGAACAGCCCGAAGCTCAAAAGATGTAGGATTTGTTAGGGAAAAAACAAATAATCTGTTCTGGCATCTGGCACAAAGGTAGGTGAGTTGTGGGAAATAGGATTATAAAGTGTGCTAGGGCCAGAGCATGTGGACAGTCCAGGGAAAATGCTACCCAAAGGGGCTTGGCCCGTATTCAGTAGACAACGAAGAGCCATTGAGGGTTAGCAGGGAAGTAACATAATCAAAATCTGGTTTGCGGAAAATGGATGGAGCAGCAAAATGTAGGATTGGATAGGGACCAAAGAAAGAAGGAAAATGAGTAGGCTTTGTGCTTATGTTTAATGACCACGTAAGGACTGTGACTCTTGGGCTCCAAAAAAATGTTCCCTATAAGGGGAGAAAATGTACTAGTGAGCCAGTTGTCTGCTAACTAGTTCTTCTTTCCACCAACAGCATTTCTTTAGTATTTGGTTCAATAGAGACAGACAGACCTGGAGTTCAAATCCCACATTGTCATTAATACTCCGTTTTTGTTTTGCTTTAGTGGGTTTATCAGCCAAAATACCTACTAAAACCACTTCAAGAAATTGTATTAATTTTTGGAAAATTCTTCTTTATTTTTTGATTAGTTTGGATTCATTCCCCTTACACTCAGAACATTTGCCCTGTTTTTGTTGTTGTTATTGTTGTTTTAAATGAAACATAGCTGCTTATTTTATTTCACCCTGGACATGGACAAATGATTTTTTTATATACTTTCTGGCACTTGGTAGAGTGCTCAGCGACAGCTGGATTGGGGAGAGAAATGAAATCTTGGTCATCATCAATTTAGGATGTAAACAGAGACCACAGGATCCAAAACTGTAAGAACAGTTTGAATTCAAGCAATTTGACAGCTTTTATAGCAATGTGCAATCTATCTGACAGTCTATGCCGCCATTTCACAAAAAGCATCCCCAATACCATTTCCTCTTTCCCCAAACCAGGGCTGACCTTCAGTTAGAATGCACAGTAAGCCATACTGAATTTTAAATACTGAAATATTTCTCTAAGCGTCCATAAATACGTCCAGTGCCCTCTGAGTGTCCCCTCTCTCTCACCAACCCAACTGTTTCCTTCTGGCCCAGTACTCTTCAAACACTCGCCACTATCCAGCCAGCAAAGAGGTGAAGCTTGGGACAATAGAGGCCCTATGGGAGCTGCCTGGGACCTATGACCAGCATTTGTGCTCTGTGTCCCTCCTCTTTAGCTTGTAAAATATTTTGAATTATTATATCTACCTAACAGCCACTTTTTCTTCCTGTAAAATTTCATTCCTTGTGTCTAACTCCACTATGGTCTGCATTAAAAAATGCACACTTGCTGGAATCTGGGTGCAATGTGTCTCTACTTGTCAGCAGGTAGACTGTTATCTCAGGCTGTTCTCTCCATAGGCCAAGAGATGTGCTGCTGGTACTTCCTCAGGGAGCATCCGTAGAGCTTGCAATCCAAAAGGAAATGGAAGACTCTACCTCCAAGCTTCAGGATAAAAAAAAATGATAGTGGAGAAGGATTCTCATTGGCTCTGTTCGGGTCATGTGCCACCTCTTGGCCCAACAATCACCATGGCCATCACCATGGCCAAAGGCATGGGATTTTATCACTGTCGGCCTGAATCACAAATCTATCCTGTTCAGGCAACTGTAAACTATCCTTGGCAGGTCCCCCAAATCAGAGTCTTTGAAATGAGTAGTTCCCAAATAAAAAAGTGGAGGTGGAAAGGTATTATATAACCTCAATACCTGACTTGCTTGAGTGTTGGGTTTGTAGTAAAAGACTGGCACATCATGACGATAAGAAGTTTCTATCAACCATTTAAATGTTATATATGAACATGTAAAATGTTATACGTGAGGCTCTCCCCACAAAGCCAAGGGTTTTCTCTTTCTTTTTGGGGTTTCATGAGGACCACAGTAATGCAATACATTAAGTGCATATTTCTGGATTATACATTCCATTTCCTTTTTTCCCTGTTTCTTAAGATTTTATTTATTTATTTGACAGAGAGAGAAAGAGCATAAGCAGGGGGAGCAGCAAGGGAGAGGGAGAAGCAGACTCCCCACTGAACGTGGGGCTCAATCTCAAGACCCCAGGATCATGACCTGAGTCGAAGACAGCCACTTAACCTACTGAGCCACTTAGGCACCCCTCCATTTTTATCTTATCTTATCTTATTTTATTTTATTTTATTTTATTTTATTTTATTTTATTTTATTTTATTTTATTTTATTTTATTTTATTTTATTTTATTTTATTTTTTCTTTAACAAGTCAGCTCACAGTGATCAGTATTGATACCCATTGACACAAGACACCATTTCAGGAGGGGGTGGGACAAT
This sequence comes from Procyon lotor, assembly GCA_028646535.1. NCBI lineage: Eukaryota > Metazoa > Chordata > Mammalia > Carnivora > Procyonidae > Procyon > Procyon lotor. The sequence goes on from CM053608.1 coordinate 24,685,767, forward strand.
GTTGCCGGGATTTTTCTTTGATTCTGACCCTTTGGCTCTATCATTAGTCTTTTTATTATTATCACCATTATTATTTACATGCCACAAAAATGCCTCTGTCCTGAAAAATACCTTTTTTTTCCTTCTCCACTTACACAGACTTATATTCACAGTGATTTTCTTCTCTCTCAGTTTTCCTGAGGTCAGAGTGAGTTTCCCAGTTTTAGCAATCTCCATAAGATCATCAAATATCTACAATTCATTCTCCACTTTTTCAGAACCTCACAATTTTGGGACATGGTAGGTCTTTAGTAAATATCTATTTATTAACTGGCTCTCTTCTTGTTTTCAGAGAACAATGAAATCTTACCATTTTCTTTATAAAACATGAAGTGAGAAAAAAATAGAATACCAAAATAGAAACCATTACCAATACAGCACAAGCATCATTTAGAGGAAAATTGGTTTTGCATAAAAATGAAACTGAGTGTGCCATGTGCTTCTCTTATAAGAAGACTCAACAAAGGAACAGAAAGAGCAGGGAGTAGTAATGAGTCCCCATTTTGAATGTTGCGAACATCTCTCCTTTCATTTAGCACTGCGAATTTAATTAATGTACGCAGTTAAAATAATGAGACTTGATTCAGTCTTTATTATTGCAATTTAAATGGATTTTCTAGCAACTGCCCTTAAGACCGTAAGGTTATTTTAAAAGCCTTATGGGTTTTTTCAGTTTCTCTAATGGAGGGAATACAAAGTTACAGTAGAAGGTGATAAGAATGCCAAGCAGGGAGAAAATGTCGTGGGTAAAGCAATGTTACTTGCTGGAACTCCAGTGAATAAATAGCCTTGAACCTATGACATAGTTAGGAAGGACTGCCAGGCTTTCCTGCTCCCAGCCTGCATCTTATAGCCGAATGCAGTGAAGTGCAGTGGTTTGCGTGACGTCCTTAAGGGCGTCACAAAGCCAGGACTGGAATCCAGATCTCTTAATTTAGTTCATTGTTCATTCCTGTAGAAAGTCATTTTTTGTATCTTATGTCTATTTCTGTTGGTAAACTGTGGGGAAATACAATCACTTGTAAATGGACTGATCAACCTCAGAATAACATAAAAACAATAAAATACTTGCTGTTTAGTAACCACCTGACGCTACCCTTAGCCATAAAAATACATTAAATTCCTAATATACCCAGAATATGAAGGAGTCTAACAGCTATATGAAATAATACACCTCTGACACTAGATTAGATTAAGGGGGATGGAGTAGGGAGAATGAAAGAAAGGAAAGAGATGGTCTTTCAAGGACAACGCCATAGGGCTCCAACAAGGAGGCAAAATGGTGCTCCTACTCTGTTATAGATGGGGATAACCCCCTCCCAGTGACCCTCCTGGGTCTGCCTGGTGATCCTAATCATCCTACCTGAACCCAGACCACCAAGCCCTAACTCTTTTCATGCTCTGTTCAGCCTTCCCTGACCCTTATCCAGCTCACACAGGCTTGAAAATAAAATTTAAAAATTTTAACAGCCATTTGTAAGCCGCGGTTCTCTCTATCCCAAACCCATCCCCATCACAACCTAATCCTGCTTGTGCCACTGATGAACTCATGCTAGCTTTAACACTATTTTACAACTGTTGATTCCCTGGTTGATTCTTAAGAACAACTGCCTCTTATTTTTTTTATTTCCTGTGCCTTGAATCATACCTGACTTTAAACCAATCAAAAAATATTTCTTCATCACTTACTATATGCTGGGAGCTGTGCTAAACTCTGGTGATGTAATATTGAGCCTCTTTCCATGGGAGCTTCAACTCAGAGTGAAGGCAGATGAGGAGTGTGAAGGGGATAAGCTGGGAAGAGGGAAGACACAAAATAAACTTTGAGAATGTCCTATTAATGAATATAAGAGAGAAAATAATGTCTTGGTCATGTGCAACATACATTCTAACAGGGGAAAAAGATAAGTAAAGCAGAGTAAATGTGTGTGTGTTCCCATTTAAACAAATAAATAACAAAATGGGTCAAGAAGCAGTGAGAAGTCAGACAATGGGAAAGTGTCCCAAGTATGTGACTCTTAGCAGGACTACCCAGATGGACAAGTTGGGTCAGAGGGAACAGTCTGTACATGATCAAAGACTTAAGAGAGCAGTCTTTAAGACAAGCACAAATCAAACAATATGGCAGAAGGTCTGGATGCATGGAGGACACAATGGGAGATGAGAATTCAGACCCTAGGGGACTTGGTATCCAAGGCCAAGGAATATAGATTTTGCCATTTAGATGTTTTCCCATTTGTGTGGCACATATTAGTAGGTTATGAAATCAACTTAGTGGGTTGTAATCAACATTTTGAAGGAATAGAGTGGAATAGAAAATGTGAGTGCCTTTCCTGCCAAAAGGGTAAATTTGAGGGGGGTACCAATTGTCTCAGTTGCATAACTCTCTATATTTATTTTAAATGTATTTGAGTACAGGGATTTCTTATGGTACATCAATCTTGACCAAACAGATTTGAAAGTCACTTGTGTTGGTAATAGGGAATCACTGAACAATTTAAAGCAGAGATGAGATCAACCTTTGCGTTTAGAAAGATGCTGTGGTTCCAATAAGAACAGATTTATGGGGCAAGGCCATCGGGAAATGGCTTTCAGAATCCAGAAAAAGGATATAGACTTGAGAACTAAATGGTAGATAAATTTGATGATTCATCTCTCCTCTCCATTTGCACTGCTACTATTCTGGCTTGGTCCTCATCATTTCTTCTGTAACCAACTCCTAACTCATCTAGCTCCTTGTGTTCTTGACCATCTCATATCCATCCTTCACACCGAATTGAAGACACATCTCACAATCCGACTCTGGCTTACAACACTTCAGGGACCACTTTTTGCTCCATACCCCAATCTTTCTGTCCAGTTTCAGTTCCTGCCTATCTTCTTTGGGCTCATTTTCTACACATTCTGTGCAGATCCTTGCCTCCATATTTTGGCTTCTGTCATCCTCTCTGCTAGAAACGGCTTTTCCATTTTCATTCACCTGGCTTCCTTGAACTCACCCTTCAAAACTCAGTTTGACCTTACTTCCTCCAGACAGCCTTCCTTGATCTCTCCAAAGTGGATCAAATACCCCCTCTCTTTTTCCTTGCGTGGCATTTTTTATAAACCTCTCTCATTACGTGGAGTCATAACTATACAGCAAATATTAACCAAATGTTCACCGATTGCTGGGAGCTGGGCTTACGTGTATAATTTCATTTGGTCTTCACAAAACCCTGACGAGGTAGGTATTATGGCCCTGGGAAGGTGCAGCAATAGTTCTGGTGTTTTCACCCAACGAGTGTTGTTCTAGAGCTCATGCTTTCGATTGTTTGCTACATTATACACTTACTACATTATGATAAACCACAGGCTCTTGGGTAAGTCTCTGAAATGCCAGCACCCTCGCTCAAAGATCACGCATGCAACTGCATTTCTTTGTGTCCCCACCACCCAGCTGAACACCCAGCAGCAGATAGCTGAGCTCATGCTGAATGCTGCACAGTAGGCAAGCCCGGGAGGTCCTGAGAAGTGTCCATTGGATCTGGCCATGAGATTATTAGTGGCTTGGTGAAAACTTGTTTCAGTGGGGTGAGTCTTTTTGTCATGTTCTTCATTTTGTTCCCTGCAAATATCAGGTGGTCCATAAATATTGTTTATGGAATATACTGCAATGGGCTGAGGAGTCCTGTGAGGTGGCTTTCTTCCCAAAGCATGGCTAAGAAGGAAAGGAGTTCAGGTGGTGGCGAGAGAGCTCCTGAAACAAAGAAGTCTGTGGGTAAAAAGAGAGTGTTCTGTGTTTAGTTTGCTAGCTTTTTTAGAGATGTTGCAAGAACAACGTGTTGAATGCACTAAGAGACAGTGGCCAAGAGAGGGAGAGGTAAAAAAAATATTAGAAAAAGGGGATTTCTTGGAGGAACCAGGAGGGGAAGTTTCCAAAGCCCTGGTGAGTGAGCTGTGGACAGGCTGCTCTTTCTTCCCCAGGGGTCAGCCTAGCATCACGGTATTCCGAGCCTCAATTTTCATCCACAAGAGAAATAACAAATACCGTCCGTTATATATGTTACCTGAAATAACTTTTTCCTGCTGCTGCTTTTTTTTTTTTTTTTTTTAATTTTCTAAATCCAGGGAAGACCAATTCAAACCAAGAGGATCAGTCCATATCTTAGGGACTGAGAAAAATATTACTTCTATTTCAGAAGGAAGCTTTCTGTCACTGAATTCCTGAGCCTTTCCTATCTAAAACTTGATGGGGTAGGGTCTGGTGAGTGGCTCAATGGGGAGGAGAAGAAGGGGATTCCATATTTGTGGAACTGGAAGTACAGGGCAAAGACCTTGTTTGGTGTTGAATTCTCCGACAACTTGCTGGAGTGGGAGGGGACCCTGCTGGCAACTGTATGAGGAGAGGGAGCCTGAGGCACTGCCCAGTTGAGCAGCGTCATGGAGAAGGATGGAGCTATGTGTGTCCTCTCTTTCCTTCCTCTTCTCCCAGTCCACCTGGCCGCCCTCCCCCAGACCCGGCCTGGGGAAACACCAGTTTAGACACTGAGAATCTAGAACAGGATGTAAGTATGTTGGTCAATGCTGAAAGGAGGGGACTGGGAAATCCCAAGGGCCAATGGCACTGGAGGATGGGGAATTCCAAAAGCCACTCTGTCTTCTCAGGGTGCCTGGCCTGGGGAGGTACTGCTGTGTGAGGGAAACAGTTACATAGAGAGCATTTATCACCTTGATAGAGGATGATAGCAAAGCACATTAAAAACTATAAATGAATATGCTTGTCAAAAATAAGCAAGCAATTCCTATTTTTATTGCCTACTATTTGTAAGACCATATGCCAGCCTCTGAAGAATTAAAAAAAGCCTAGAAGCTGTTGTCACCCTTATGGTCCAGTTGGAAAGATGACATAGGCATCATAACAGCCAGTGAGCATAAAAGTTCCAAGGTTTGGGGAGCCTGGGTGTCTCGCTCGGTTAAGCTTCTGCCTTCTGCTCAAGTCGTGATCCTGGGGTCCTGGGATCCAGCCCTGCAACAGGCTCCCTGCTCAACAGGGAGTCTGCTTCTCCCTCTGCCCCCTCTCCTATTCTCTCTCGCTCTCTCTCCCCTGTTCTCTTTCCCCGTCTCTCCTGTTTGCTCTCTCAAATAAAGTCTTTTAAAAAAGTTCTAAGGTTTCTTGTAAATAAATAATAAACACTACAGATATTCAGAGGAAAGAAAACTATGTGATGACCCACATAGCTAGGGTGAATAAATCAGATTACTGCCACTGATCTTTTATTATATCACTGTTATATTTTAAGAGCCATGCTGTGAAGCCCCCTCAGGCACCAATGTGTGAGAGGGATTTGCTTCCGGGACCCTTCTCCTGAGATACATTAATGTCATAACCAACCCACCAGCAGACACCTTCTGGAAAAGAAGGAGGTGTGGAGATCCCTTTTTATAACCAATTGAATTATTCAAATAATTCCCACAAGAAAACTCGATTGACTATATCTGAATTGATAAATATAATTGTGGCATCATATAAACAAAGTCAGTTTTCTCTAATAAAAACACATGCCCCCTGGAAATTACAGAATTGTGTCCAATGTCAAGGTCACTTGGATTTTAAGGAAAAAAATCACAGCTCTTCACTCCCAGAAAACAAAAGGAATGATGAGACAAGCATCATTATGAGTTCACAAAGAAGTACCTAGACACTCTGCAAGTTTTCTGCATCGGTTGATATCATAATCAGCTAAACCATTTTAAATTAAGAGTAATATCTGTTTACTATTACATAAGAGGGGGAAAAAAAACCACAAATGGAAAATCCCTAGAAGCTGGCCAATCTATTTAATCACATCTGGCAATTTTCTAGTCTGAGGGATTATTACTTTTGGATATCATTTTTTTTTTTTCAAATAAAGAAATTAATAAAACCAGGGCAGACTAGGTTTAACAAACAAATTGGAATAAGATTTTATGTGAACCCTGTTCGGTAAGAGTAGCCCTGTGGTTAACGGCAGTAATGGCTTCTGAACAAACGTCGGACGCAGTTGGGAGAACAGGCTCCTGTAAAGCCCGAGTGAGGGAATTCTGCATTTGTTCAGGGTAAGGAGGATGTCTCATCCTGGCCTGTGTTTGTTTACAAAGCTCTCCACCAACGGTTGCTGCGTAGCTCAGAATAAAACCAGGGCCCAGATGGCCGAGGAGGAGCCGGGGCAGCGGCTCACATCCGGGCATTCACTTCTCTCTCACACACGCACAGCTGCCGCAGAGCCATTGTGACTGGTCTCTGAGGAGCTCCCAGAGCCGCTCGCAGGCTGCTACTCCCTCCGGCAGAGCCTGAGGGGACACAATAGGCCAGTTGTAGCTCCAGTCCCCTCAGGGGCAGAGGCAGTGGTGCTCCACTCAGCGATTTTGCAGGGCACCTTGCCGGACGCCAAGGCCTGAGGGGGAGCCCCGTGCGTTCACTCACCACCCAGCCACTTTCTGGAGGTTAACCTCCTTATCTTATCATAAACCTCCTTAATCTTACCTGTGAAAACCACTTGGGAGGCTACAAAGGCCACAAAATGCCTAAAGGAGTATCAGGGAAGGGACGTGTTGAAGTCAGAGTAAGGACCCAGCCGAAGGAGATAAAGCATTTCAAGATCCATAGCAGGTCATGAATGCCAGCAGCAGCCCCACAAAACGGACCACTGTACCTGTTTTTGGAAAACCTTTCTCCCTGGTGCTTCAGGAAACATGGAATATTTCTAAATTTCCCTTGCCACATTCTCTGTGGAGAGAGAGAGAAGGCGACACTCCCCTTTCCGTGTCCTTAAGACTTAGAATGTGTTAATTTGTTGAAGGTTATTCAGAACCCTGGGCCTTTGTGATGAAATCTCACCCCCACCCACACCTTGCCCTCCTGGGATGTGTGAAGGCACAAAACACATACCTACTCTTGGAAGACTTGAGTAAATCATATATTTCAGTAAGTTTAAGTGGAATATAATAGATTCTAATAATCAGAGCCCCTTATCTTACAGAAATATGAGCTTAATACCTAGATCCAGACAAGTCATTGGGTTTTCACCCCCAAAAGACGTCAGTAGAATATGGCTATTTGTTTCAAGTCTCCAATTCTTGTTTGCAGCTTAAATCTTTCCTCTGAAACTCAGACTTGATGGTCTAGGTGCCTATTTGATAGCTCACTTTGATGAGTGATAGATCCTAGACCTATCACCTCCAGAGTCTTTACTGAAAGGCTGCCTGCCTTCTCAGGGAGACCTTCCATTCTCATACAATGACAATAGAGCCCTCCCACCCCCGATGATCCTGATCAATCTTCTCTGCTTTATTTACTCTCTTACATATTATAATTCACTTATTCATTTTATGAATCTTTATGAATTAAATGAAATCTTTAAAAAAATGAGGAATGAATGAATGAATGAAAGAAAGTTAAAATGTTGAGAGCATTAGATTGTTTTTTGAAAAAGAAGGTGGGGCTTCTGGGTGGCTCAGTCAATTAAGCATCTGTCTTCAGCTGGGGTCATGCTCCCAGGGCCCTGGGATCAAGCCCCATTTAGGACTCCCTGCTCAGCAGTGAGTCTGCTTCTTCCTCTCCCGCTGCCCCTCTCCCCCTTCTGTCTCTCTCTTTGTCTCTCTCGCTCTCTCTCAAATAAATAAACTCTTAAAAAAAAAAAAAAGAAGGGGCCCCTGGGTGGCTCAGTCGTTAAGCGTCTGCCTTCGGCTCAGGTCATGATCCCGGGGTCCTGGGATAGAGCCCCGCATCGGGCTCCTTGCTTGGCAGGAAGCCTGCTTCTCCTGCTACCATTCCCTCTGCTTATGTTCTCTCTCTCACTGTGTTTCTCTCTGTCAAATAAATAAAATCTTTAAAAAAAAAAAGATATCGAATCATTTTATTTCTACTTCATGGAATTCTACTTCATAGTTAATTCTATCTGGTAGAATAACTTCAAGGGGTGGCGCCTTGGTGGTTCAGTTGGTTGAGCATCTAACTCTTGATTTCAGCTTGGGTCTTGGTCTCTCAGTTGTGGGATGGAGCCCAGCATTGGGCTTGGTGCTCAGCACAGAAATCTGCTTGAGATTCTCTTTCTCCCTCTGCCTCTGTCCCTACCCCAGCTCACACACTCCTGCACTCTCTCTCTCTCTCGCTCCCTCAAAATAAATAAACAAAATATTAAAAAAAAAAAAAAAAAGGAATAACTTCAGGAGTCAAATGGTGACCCTTAAAGATGTGAGGTCTATTTGACTAGGGTCTTGTTTGACCGTCTTGTTTATTTGTTTGCTTGGGAGTTTTTTGTTTATTTGTTTTGTTTTTAAATTTAATTGCACTCTCAGTTTGCCATAGTCCATACCTCTCCCTATGTTCATATGCTGGTCCTAGGGCTTTACACATTTCCTATTCCTGACAGTCTCTAAAGACATTGAGTTTGTCAGCTTTTACCCTGGTAGAAATTGGTTCAATGAATTGCTTAAACCATTAGGTATAGTTTTGACCAAATAATAATTTACAGTGTTTCTCTGGGCAAATTACTAATATCTTTGGGTCTCTTCCAACTCTAAAATTCTGTGAAGACATTTATTGGTTATTTGACAGCATATACTCAAGGTCATATGAACTCTTTTGGGTAATTCTTAGCTGGGCATCAAATGAAATGACAATTCTCTATGTGGTTCTTAGTCCTGATGATTTCTAATATACAACAGATCACTTAAGTTTATAAATCAATATATACTTTGAATTGAGATATAATGTCTCGAAATTCTCATCCTTTGATAAAACCAGTTTTTTCTATAACATAATGAAAGCTTAGATTCAGCCACCTGGACATTCTTCCATTATAAATTAAATAATTGTGGGGCACCTGGGTGGCTCAATGGGTTAAAATCTCTGCCTTTGGCTCAGGTCATGATCTCAGGGTCCTGGGATCAAGCCCCGCCTCAGGCTCTCTTCTCAGCAGGGAGCCTGCTTCCCCCTCTCTCTCTGCCTGCCTCTCTGCCTACTTGTGATCTCTCTTTCTGTCAAGTAAATAAATAAAATCTTAAAATAAATAAATTAATTAATTAATTGTAAGACAGTATTGCATAAGATTTACTCTAAATAAAGTGGTCCATAAATTTAAGATTTACATTTTAATATACCAAAATTCTTAATCAAGCCATATAAATTCTTTTGAAGATAAATCTCCTTAAAATTCTTTTTTTAAAAAAGATTTTATTTATTTATTTGACAGAGAGATAGAGATCACAAGTAGGTAGAGCAGCAGGCAGAGAGAGAGGGAGAAGCAGGCTCCCTGCTGAGCAAGGAGCCTGATTCGGGAATCGATCCCAGGACCCTGAGGATCATGACCTGAGCTGAAGGCCGGTGTTTAACCAACTGAGCCACCCAGGTACCCCCAAATATTCTTAAAATTCTATTCATAGAAACCCCAAAGTTAAATCTACTTGGCAAAAAGACATTGAAAGTAAGCCAGAATAAAAGATTGAATTTAAATACAAGGTTGGCAACTAATCAAGAATGGTCACCAGACTTCAAGCTCAAAACCCTCTGAATAAGAGTAATAAAAACCGTTTTCCATCTCTAATGAAATTTAGTACTTTTTAGATTGATGAAAAACACATTTAGTCCTAAAATCAGGAAGAGAGATTCTATCATAGTCTCCAACTTTTAGAGTTTAATTTAGACTTTCATTAAAGAATCAAATAAACACTTTGAATATACTTACTAATATGCTAATGGTACTGTGGAGTGCAAGAAATACTCAAAGATACCTTCCAAATATTAACATTAGGATGGTAAACTCAAAAAGATATTTTAAATTGCTACTAAAGAGAGTACATATATAAATAAAGCAATTAAAAGACACATATGTAACCAAAGAAAGATATATGAGGATTTTAACTATTTGAGATTCTTATAAACTTTAAAAGAAATTATTCTTTGAAAAATTATACTATAGAAAGAAGGAAAACTAAAACACCCATAATCAATGCATATGACAATGAATATAACAGTTTTTATTTTGCCTGTTACTTGTTTTGTCCGTAGGTAGTACATCTATTGTAGGTAGTACATATATTTTCTTGTACTGTAGGTAGTACATATATTGTCTTGTCTGTAGGTAGTACATATATTCTTACATTTGTAATTATAGTGATTGAACAATTATGTATTTGGCCTTTTTTCCCCCATATAATTATGTTCTAAGCATTTTCCATATTGCCAGACTCTTTATATTTATTTTTAGTGATAGCATAATATTCCATCAAATTGCTTAATTCTTCCTTTGCTATTGAAATTTTAGTTTCTTCTCAGTCTATCCTAAAAATATTTAATTGTAACATTACTAACTATAATTCAATGCTGTCATTTCATTTCTTTGTTCTTTGGTATATGCTTATTTTACTAACTGGATTAAATCCTTAGGAGTTTCAAAGATCATGGAAGACACATATTAAATCAAGATACATTTCCAGCATTCAGTGACCACAAGTCTTATAGTGCTGTAATGCTTGCTATAATTCTGTTCTCATAAAGGAATAGATTCGGGATTCAAAGTGACTTGCTCAATACCAGCACTGTGTCTTGGGGAAATTTGCTTCAGCTCTCTGTGCCTTTGTTTTCCCACCTGTAAAATGGGATTGGTAATGGTAAAATTGTTCTGAGGATTAAATAAGACAACAGATGTCAAACATTTACAACAATGCCTTTTATATTTAAAATGCTATAGAAATAATATCCCTTTTCATATTACAAAAGCTTTATATATTCTCTGTGCCTTATTGGAATTCTACATGTAAAGAAGACAAGTGGTGAGTTTTCAAATTTTAAAAATAACTGTGAGATAATTTCTTAACCAGAAGCAGCTTCTTTTATAATCAAGTTTTTGCTGTAGTAGGATATATGTCAATTCATTTAGCAGCAATCGGGTCTTAAGCTAGCAATCATAGGTTAGTGTTTTCTCCAGTAAGAATAGCTAGCAATTCCTCTAAGATATTTGTGAATCATTCTGTCAGCATAATCATAATAGTAAGAGAAAAAGTAAGATAGTCCCCATCTACTGAACACTATGTGCCAGGCAAAACAATTGGACATTTAAAAACATGGTAAAATCTTCATGACAACCTGGGAGGAAATATTATTATCCCAATCATCCCCAGATGGAGAGACAGACTCAGTGAGATGAAATGACCAGCCAAAACCCACACATGCCTAAGAAGTGATTGATCCAAATTGACCCATTCGGATTGTATTAAGACTTGAAAGATGGAGGAGTCATGAGACTGAACTCCCCTTTCATGAGTATCCCTCCACCAAATTTCCCACCGGCGTCTCATTAAACCTCACAGGAAGTAAAATGCATTTTTTTTCTTTTGTATGTTGTAGGTACGAAGATGGATCAAGAGCCCAATGGTCAGTGTGGACAAGCATCAGAGTCCCAGCCTGAAGTACACAGGCCCCTCAGTCATGCACATCCCTCCAGGGGATACAGATTTTGAGTCTGCCTTGTGTCCGACATGCCTGGGAGACCATGCTTTCCAAAGAGGTGTTCTCCCTCAGGAGAAAGAGTCATGTTCATGGGAAACTCAATCCGGGTGTGAAGTAAGTTCATTTTTGCTCTGGATCCATTATCTTGAAAGGATTCTAGGCCTTTGTTTTTATTGTATTCATGCCACAATATGCCAAAAAAAAACAAAAACAAAGCATATTTAATACACATGTATGGAGCTTCTGAGGAAGATACAGAATGTGACATTTGCTAGCCCACTGTACTAAATTTGGGGAGGGGAAGAGGGAGAACCTCAGCCAGGCTCTATACCCAGCATGGAGCTCAATGCGAGGCTTGATCCCATGACCTTGAGATCATGACCAGAGCTAAAATCAAGAGTCAGACGCTCAACTGATGGGCCACTCAGCCATCCCAGTACTATTTTTTTTTTTAATAGCCTTTATCTATTAGAAAAGTTTTAGCTCCACAGCAAAATTGAATGGAAGATATAGAGATTTCCCAGGTACTCCCTGCCCCCACACAGGTACAGCCTCCTCCATCCCCAACACCCCTCACCAGAGTGGTATATTTGTGCCAATTGATGAACCTATGTCAACACATCATCAGCCAAAGACCATAATTTCCATTAGGGTTTGCTGTTGGTGTTAAGTTTGGACAAATTTATAATGACATGTATCCATTATTAGAATATCATATAGAGCAGTTTCACTGCCTTAGAAATCCTCTGTACTCCTTCTGTTCATCCTTCCCCTCTCCCATACCCTGGCAACCATTGATCTTTTTACTCTTCACAGTTTTGCCTTTTCCAGAGTTGGAATATAGTTGGAATCATACAGTATGCTGCACTGACTTTAATGCTGTTCCAAGACTGATACAACCACATTTTGGTCAATAAGAAATCCTTCATAAGTTGTTTGATCACACAGAGATCAATTCTTATATAATGCAAAAAATATATCGTAACTGTCATTGGCAGGTTTATAGCTTTCACTGAAATATTTATCTCAATATGATTTGACCCATAGGAGAGCACCAATCAACCCATATCTCACTATTTTTCCCATGTGTAGTACTCATATTTTTTATATATACTCATATTTTTCAGTAAGACTTACTTTTTCCTACTCCACCAAGAATTTTGTTTTTTGTTTTTCAATTTTGTTAATCTAAGAAAGCCAGATAACTCACTTACCTTGCAGGTTCTAAGATTTCAAAAATTTAAGGTTGTATTTTTCACTTATAACTCAACTAGTCTTATATTTATTTTGATTTTTTAAACCCTTAGATTAAATGCTTATGTTATTTTTACTATCATCTTATTGACATAAAACCACAAATTAGGAAGACGGAACATGTTATTACAAAGTACAATTAATTGCAAATCATCTACCAATACATTATTTTAGAACAGTGCATTATAAGGTAATAAATGTTAATAACTCCTCCTTGCTTTTTTTTTTCCTGAAGGAAATGTTTTCCAGAGATAAAAGAATCATTTTAGCTGCTAAAAATGCTTGTATCTGAGTTCAACTCTAGGATATGTGATGACTCGGAGTCTTTTTCCTGCCTACTTTCTAAGGTTATTGGAAAGATCAAATGTAGGGCACCTGGGTAGCTCAGTGGGTTAAAGCCTCTGCCTTCAGCTCAGGTAATGATCCCAGGGTCCTAGGATCCAGCCCCACGTCAGGCTCTCTGCTTAGCAGGGAACCTGCTTCCTCCTCTCTCTGCTTGCCTCTCTGCCTACTTGTGATCTCTCTCTCTTTCTGTGTCAAATAAATAAATAAAATCTTTAAAAAAAAAATCAAATGAGGTAACACATATAAACTATTTCATAACCTAGAAAGTGCCATGCAAATAGAAATCATTATTACTTACATTTGCTGATCTACGTAGTAGCTAAGCCCATGAATCTGTAACCCTAAATTAGACTTCCATGACTAGGTTAGCACTTTGCTGATCCATGAACATTCGCCATGGCACATTTGTTGTTTAGCTAGACACTGGCTCAATTCCAGGTTGACCATAAAAGGCAATAAATAGATTCTAAATGCAAGTTTTGGCAAACTTTTTCTGCAAAGAGCCAGATAGTAAATGTCTTAGGATTTGCAGGACATTCAGTCGCTGTCATTTCTGTTCAGCTCTCCCCTGTAGGGAAAGCAGCCATAGATAATATACAAATGAATGGGCCCAACTGTGTTCAAATAGAAGTTTTTATTTACAAAAAACATGTGGCTGGTCCACCAGCCTTAGTTTTCAGACTCTTAGACTCTTAGAGTCTAAAAGAATTTGCCAACTCCTCAGAGTCTAAAGAACTATTCATAACTTAGAGGTAGAAAGAGGGCTCTAGAAATCCTACACAGAGCACAAAGGCCTAGTACTAACTGTTTACTTGAGGGCCTGGTATATGCCCCATTTGTTAGGAACTAGGGATAGATTAATGAATAATTGGAATTCCATATAAGAGGAAACAATAAACAAAGAGCTGGAAGGAATTTAAGGCAACACTGTGATTCATCCTTTTACTTTATCTGGAATAATAGGTGAATCATTCACCAATTTACAATGGATAACTGGCTCTGACTTTGCTGAGTTTTTTCCTTAAGGTCACCACAAATCAAGAAGACATTGAATATGTTAACAATTTAAAATGAACTTATATTTTGTGTTCCTATCGGAATTAAACCATGAGATAGTTCCTTGAGAAGGCACCTCTGTTCTTTTAGGAAGTGGTCTTGTGTGATGAGAAGACGGAGAGGCTGTTAGATACACAGGCCTCGTAGCAAAGACTCTAAGTTTTTCCTCTGACAACTCCTGATGTGGATAATTTTAAGCAAGTCATTAATTCTCCCTCCCCTTTCAGCGTTCCCTCCTGTGAAAATCGAGATTATTCTTGCTTGCCATCTGGTTTTTCCCGGGGTTTTTTAGTAATTTGAGGATGAGGGATTTTTAAAATATTTTGTAAGTGTAAACTTATGTATAAATAGTGTGTTGGAGTCAGGTAACCCACATTCTGATGCCAGCTCCGCCACAAAGTCAGTATGTGAACTTGATTGAGCAAGTCACAAAACCTCTCAAACATATGAGGAGCCTAATCCAATTAACTCTAAAGTTCTTTGTAGTCTGAAATCTTATGGTTGGAATTTGATGATCTATAAATGAAAATAAACTCTGTACCTGACATGGAAAGATAAAACATAGAAAATAAGGTAAGAATGTTTTAAATAAAATAAGAGAGCAAATAGAGTGCTAGTCTTAAGAATATGGGGGAGGGGTGGGTTCTGACTTTAAAAATAGAACATTCTAGGGGCACCTGGGTGGCTAAGTTGGTTAAGCAGTTAAGCATCTGACTCCTGATTTTGGCTCAGGTCATGCTCTCAGGGTTGTGCACTGAGTGTGGAGCCTGCTTACAATTCTCTTCCTCTCTCTCTCTGCCCCTCCCCCCCACTCATATATGTATGTGTGCGTGTGTGCACGTGCACGTGCACTCTCGCTCTCAAAAATAATAATAATTAAAAAAAATAGTATGTTCTAAATGCAACTTTTAATGGCCAAAACTTGGTAAGAGTTATATTACAGTTAGCTTATGCTAGGCTTTGCCAATAGTCTAGTTAGTGGCCTTTAAATGAACAGTTTGTGGAAGAAACTAGAATATATGTATTGCCGATAAATCACCCAAATGAATAGCAATATTGTGATGTCACCAGTAGTGCTGTCTAAAATGGGCTGTTTACAAATTAAATAGACCCTTATGGAAATGAGATGGAGAGATAACACTGAACTGTGCAAGCTCTTACTGAGTAATACATACTAGTGGAACTCGAGTTGTAGCATTTCAGTCTGAAATCAACTTTTGGGCCATAAAGAAATGGAAACCAAAGTAGCTTTTCAATGGGTACATGTTGACTAAGCGTATTTATAGACTTTGTTCTGTACCATCTGTCACAGCACCTTCAACGTCGAGATCAGCCAAGCTGAAAGGAAAGGGAAGGTCTGTAGGGATAGGGAAGGAAATCTAGAATGAAGGAAGGGATAGACTTGGTTTAAGATGGCAGCCTGAGCATATAATATCCTCCCTCCTTCCTGCCCTAAATGACAGGAAAACACACACAATCAAACATTTTAATTTATAATAGTGCTAGAAAACAAGGTGTGGTGTTTCATAAATAAGAGATAATAAGGAATCTCTGAAAAACAGAAGGCAGGTAGGACTATGAAGTCCATGAGGAAACCACAGTCCAAAAGGATCACATCAAAGAACCACTCCAACAGATGCGAACACTGCAAGCCTACAAATTCGAAAGGACTCAGTAAGTTGTAAAATACAGATGTTCTGGGCAAGGTCTAATAAAAGCAATGTAGTTTTAGCAATATAAATTGCAGACAAAATACAATCTAAGACAAAAAAAATTTCGAAAAAACAAAGAGGAATATTGTACATTGATGGAAGATATCTGCCGAGAAGATAAGACATTCACGAACCTGGGACACCTGGGTGGCTCAGTTAGTTAAATGTCTGACTCTTGATTTAGGCTCAGGTCATGATCTCAGCCTTGTGAGATTGAGCCCCACATCAGGCTCTGTTCTTAATGGGGAGTGTGCTTGAGATTCTCTTTCTTCCTCAACTCTCCCCCTACCCTATGCATGCTTGCTCTCTCTCTCAAATAATAAATAAATAAATCTTTTAAAAAATTCATGAAACTCTTTGTACTTAATAACACCACGTGGAGGTCTCTAAAACAAATACAAAGAAAAATTAGTTGATTCGTGTCATAGAAGGAAGTTTTCATCGTGCCTCTAGAGTCTTTTGAGAAGACTAAAAATATGTAAGGGTAGAGGATTTTTTTTTTTAAAGATTTATTTATTCATTTGTCAGAAAGAGAGAGAGAGAACACAAGCAGGCAGAGAGGCAGGCAGAGGCAGAGGGTGGAGCAGGCTCCCTGCTGAGCAAGGAACCCGATGTGGGACTCGATCCCAGGACCCTGGGATTATGACCTGAGCTGAAGGCAGCTGCTTAACCAACTGAGCCAGCCAGGCGTCCCAGGGTAGAGGATTTTAATAAAACAATTAACCAAATATGATTTATGTAGAAATTTGTATCTAATAAAAAAAGAAAACACATTACTTTAATGCATGGGACAATTGCATAAACTGACCAAGAATTAGATCATGAAGTATATCTCATCAAATTCCAAAAAGCAGAAATCACACAGGCCACACGAGCTGATTACAATTTGGGAAAATTAGAAACTAACAACGACATGAGAGCCAACTGCCATCCCTGGCCAATCCTTTCACCTAGAATCCATAAACACCCTACTATTAACTCTAGGTTTACTTAGAAAATGAAAAAAAGGAAATTAAAAACTTATAGGTGCTTATTCCACCACGAGGAAAATGCAAAAATGAAACAATGAGACAGTATTTGCTTTTAATCCATCAGATTGTCCAAGGGTTGAAAAGATTGATAATGTCATATTGGTAAAAAATATGGGCCAAAATACTTCTGGTAGAAGTTTTTCGGCAATATTCCTCTATTAAAAATTTTTAAGATCTCATACCTTTTAATTTAGCAGATCTATGTGTCCACATCTACCTTCAATACATCCTTGCTTGTGTAATACTGGGGATGGGCACAATGATAACCATTGTGATCTTGGAGATGGTGAAAAAAAAAAACTAGGGGGGCTAGGGGAGCATCTTCAGGAAATAAGACTGTAAATTCAGAGGGAATTGTTGAATATGGTATCTCCATATTGTAGAACAGTATGCAGCAGTTAAAAATGATGTCCATATATACTGATGTATCTCAAGTTATATTAAGTTAGGAAAGCAAGTTGAAGGTGAATATATATATATGTATATATATTAGATATATACACACACACACATATATAACATTAGCATTGTCACATTCATTTTTTTAAACTTTATGTTTTTCTCTCAATGTGTGTATCTATGAATGTGTGCACAGTGTGTGTATCTATGAATGTGTCACATTTATTTTTTTAAACTTTATGTTTTTCTCTCAACGTGTGTATCTATGAATGTGTGCACAAATGTTTGTATGTCTGTGTGTAAAAATGCAAGTAGAAAGATCTGGAGGTATGCTCACCATACTGAACTGGTAATTACCCCCTTCTGGGGATTAGAATCGAAAAGTAATGAGGTGAGGAAAAGTAGTCAAGAAGGACTTCAGCTTTGTCTCTACTAGGTACAACTCAGTGCTATTGGGTGAAAGTCAGGCACCATCGGGAAGATGGTTTCCCATCCTAAGACCATTCCATCACTACAGAGAAAGGCTCCTGGAGGAAAATGGACAGCGTGTGATATTTATGCTTCCACAGCACCTTGCTTATCCTTCTGTTTGTCAGTTACGCTGCCCTTTGCCCTGTGCGATGTCTGTATTGTGTCCATTTATTCTCTACGCTCCCCGCAGTCATCGGATCTAACATTTGTTCATATCCCTGTCTCCTCCAGACCTGTGTATGCGCTGTAAGGTTGATGTGTTCTTTTTTTTCCCCCTCTTTGCCTTTATTAGCCGAAATTGAAATTTTGTTCACGAAAGTTTTTTGAACATGAAAAGGAGAGACTAAGGCCGCAAACTCTACAGCCCATGCTGGCTGGGAATCCTGTGCATTCCAGAGGCACTGCATGGCCAGGGCTCACGGCTGATTCTCATTAAGCTTGCCCTCTCATATGGGATAGATTTGGCAGGGGGAGGATTTCCTCAGACTCCTCTGCCTTCCAACTGAAGGCTGCTGGAGAGGTGCTTAGTCAGCGACCATCAGCTGAAGCCAGGGCACCATGCACGGTTTTCCAGGCCCTGGTGAGAAGTCAACCTTCCAGAAGGAGCCGTCCGACTTGGAGAAGTTATTAACACGTTACCACAGACAAAAGAATTGACACTTTGAGTCTTTGCCGTGATGAAATATAAGGCCACTGCCTCTTCTTCCTCCTCAGAGACCCACCAAAGACAATACTAGAAGGCATCTCTAATGAAGCAGGCTTTACACAGTTCTGGGAGCGAGTCAGCCCCAAGAGGCTTATTCAGTGTTCAAGATACCTTACCTCCGTCTGTTGGGCTACTACAGCCCAAGGAGGCGCACTGTTACTTATTTCCTCTCAAAATTGTTGAGCTGCTTCTTTGAAGCCCAGGAAACTTGGGACAAAGTGGTCAGCTAAGCAATAGTTTCCATGCTGACTTACTTTCATATCGCCTTGAGTTTTTCTGATCCTTCTTAAGAGAGGGCTATAAAAAATATACTTAAATCATCCAGATGGCTTTATAGATTTCTGGTTTCTTTCAATTTACATAGTAAAAAAAATTTTTTTAAATGAAGGCTTATAGGGAATAAAATAACAGTGCTTCTATTGCCTCCTTCCCCCAGTTTTCTGCTCTTGGCATGATATATTATGGTCTCTGAAGGATGTATGGTGATTTCTAGGCTCATCGCTCATAATGGTCCTTCTTCTGCACCAAATTTTATGCTATATAATCCTTGGGAAAGCACTCATCACATAAAACAAAAGCTGAGACTCCTAAGGGGGTGGGGGGGACAAGAAAAAGCACCCCCCTTTGTTGCTCTGTATATTTAGGATTTGGTGGAGTAGATGACAGTCTATCCAAAATCCTGGGTTCTACATCCAGCTCTGCCTCTGGCAGGTCACATGACCGTAGCCATGTTCCCATGTTACTCGATCGTCTGAGGCTCTCCTCCAGGCCCTGAAGAAGAAAACAGTGCCGCCCACCTCACAGGACCCATGAGAGGATGGGCAGCAAATGAGCTCTTAAGAAAAACAAAACAAAAGCAAACACAAACCATAAGCAGGATCACCTGGGTGTCCAGACGTTTAAGTGCTGGACTCTTGGTTTCCGCTCAGGTTGAAGCTCGAGGTCCTGAGATTGAGTCCCGTGGGGGGCTCTGCTCTCAGCGGGGAATTTGTTTGAGATTCTCTCTCTTTCTACCTCAGCCCCTCCCGCTTGTGCACTCTCTGCATCTCCCCAAATAAACAAATAAATCTTTAGGGGGGGAAAAAAACATAAATGGCATTTGAAATATTATTAGTCAGCACACACACCTAAATGTAATAAAAGCTGAAAAGACTTTAAAACAAGTAAATCAGTCTTAGGCAAAACATTCATCACATCTCCACGCTCTCTTCATTAAAATACTACTACTAGTAATAAAAGAATACTACCTGGAAAATAATACGTCTTAGGAAACATTAAAAATGACTCACTCAGTAAGTTGCCTTCTTAGGATAGTGAAAATCCCTATAATTACTATTGCCATTGTATAGCTGAAATTATTATTCTAATACTGAGGCAGGATTAGAAGAAAGATAGTTTTACCCACCCTCATCCCCCCCCCAAAAAAAACCTTGGAATTCTTTTCACAAAAAGGCAGCATTTTAAAAAATGTTTATTTCAGGCAGGGGTTATATCAAATAGAGGAAACTCTATTGGCTTCTCTTTGAAGTTTTCAATATTTTTTTCCTTTTTTCTACAGTAATTTGAAATGCCCTGAGTGACTTCTAATTCATGCAATTCTCTTTGGCCAAGAGCCAGGGGCAAGATTGCCTTGTCATCCTATAGCTTCTGCTAAGAGCCGTTGGCTGGCCGAAATAGCCATTTTAGATTTTACGTCTTTTAATATCAGTCCACCTCTTTTCTAACTTTTCTGCATGATTTTCAAAATTCAGGTAAGAATTATTATAGCAGTTTTATTGAAATGTTTAAAAATAATTCCATTTTCTTTATATACCAGCTGTGTTTTGGTGTGTGTTCTCCCTCAGTTCCTCCTCAACGACTGCCCGCGTACTTATCTTGTACCTGGTTGTTGTCAGAGTGAATATGTGATAGTGACTGCCTTTTTCTCACTTAGCATTCACTGGAAATATGTATATGTTGTCACATAAGTTTAATAGCTATCATTATGGTTAACATCACATCAAATTGATATCATTCTATGTAACCATCTACCTACTGTTAGTTCTTTCATGTTATTAACTTTTTTTTTCATTTTGATAAGGCAGCAAGTGATTTTTTTCACCCCAATTTGAATAACCTTGGGATAAATCGAACCTTGGTATGAATCTCCCGTAATAGAGTTTGAAGATAATTACTGTGCTTGTCAAAGTACTACTGAGACCAATTTAGAAAGAATTGAGTCAATCCAGCATTATACGAACAAAGCTACTCCACTAGCACACCCTCCCTTGAAGGTAGTGGCATGTTTTAATTTTTGTTACTTTAATTAAGTGGTACTTCAGTGGTGGGATATGGAGTTACCAAAAGAATTAAGGAATTTTTCCATTTTAAAATTTATGACTTGTAATCTATCATGGGAATGATTTCATTCTACCATTGCCTCTTTCTCTGTTGCAATTTTGTGTTCGTTTTCATCGAGTTAAATGAATCCTTTCTATGTAGATTTAAATTCTCTTTTAATCCTATCTGTGGCAGATTTTTTTTCCCCAGTCTGAGTCTTGATTATTACATTCTCAAAAAATGAACCAGGTCTGCTTTTTGGACCATGAGAGGAAATGTCTATGTTCGCCTCAAGCTAAAATGGGCACACCCTCTTCCTTCAGAAAAGGTACTGAGCAGGGCTCTGCTGCCAACAGAAGGGTTGCATGGGAAAGAATGCCGGGTCCGCCGTGAGTATGGCTTTCTGCCTGTGCCATGTGTACATTTCATATCTGGCCAGACAGCTCGATAACCAGGAAGCCGTCTTCTCCTCGTCCAACAGTACTTCTGTTTCCAGCCCATGTTTCCAGGGTTGTTAGAGCCAGGAGGCCACCTCCATCCAATTCAGTGCTGCCTTTCTCTCCCAGAGACAAAGACTGTGGCTCTGGAGGAGAATTCTGCCAGGATCCAGGGCATGAGAGGAGGCAGCGTGGACTCCACGTCTCCCGCACTCCCCTCTAGGCATCAACCAAAGGACTTTTCACCCACAACTTGGCACATGCTTCTGCTGTGTTGAAAGACATGATTCAAGGCACCAAAGTTAAATTTTAGAGATTAAACTTTGGGGTAAAATAAGTTTATGCCTGCACTCATAGCTCACTTCATTTTTATGACCCACGTTCTCCTACGAGTTACATCCTACTAGTATGCCTCCTTCCCAGGTGATAAGTCTGGAAAGGGATAAGGGAACCCATCCAGGCTATTTAGGACATAAAATATTCCAGGAAAGTTCCCCCTGCCTTCTCCTAGAAATCTCTAGCCAGTGCTTACACTTACCCTTGGGTTGGAGCATATTTTGTTGGCTCTTGTTATACGTAACAAAATCTTTCCTACTTCTAATTAAACTTATTCCTTTCAGTATAGTCCTTCCCAGAAACCATATGGTTATTTTCCACTAAAATAATATCCCTTCTTAGTAGTTTTGAGACTTTGAAAATTTTAAAGAAGACTTTTTATAAACTACTAAAAGTCTACAAGCAACGGCAAAATTTAAGGAAATAAAGCAAAGTTTAATGGTATGCCATTTGATTTTTTGCTATTATTTATTTTTTTCTCAAGGTTTATGCTATATTTTTCCTGGATTACTTATTGAAATGATAGAATTTAATCTATTAAGTAGCATCCCTGTAGTATGAACTACTCCATAAAGAATAAATTAAACAAGAAATGAACAATTTGGGGGAAAGATTTAATGATAATTTCTTAAAACAGTGAAACAATTCTAAAAATTACCTGTGGGAACCTGAAAAGACCCTTCTTATAAACCTTTAAAAAAAAAAAGGAAGTAAAAGTGATTAATATCACCTTGATATTTCCTATTCATAAAAAATAAATTGTCCCTCACTTATCCTGCTTACAGAGAACTTCAGACGAATATTTATGTGCCGAGACATGCATTGGCCCATGGTGTTCAGGATAAATAAATCATTTTATTTTGACTTGTCACTAATGTTAGAGCTCCTTGTCTTTGTGAGCTAGTAAGTAAATCAATCTATTTCTAGGCAAGACTCTAGCAAAGCTCAATTTGAGTGACATCATCTCTTGAGAGAATCATCACAACCAGCTGAGTACACCAACATTATGTAAGTGACTCAGCTCTATTCCATAAGAAGATTAAACTTTTCTTATCAACCTTGAGTAGCAGACACTGGCATAAGAACATATTAAAACTCCCTTTGAAGTCAGGCCAAACTCCACAGCTTGCTATCTATAATTTTAGTTTATTTTTCCAGTGTCCATCAGCCTTGACAACTGTAAATACATAATTCTATTCTCCAATCAGTCTTCTCTCTTACTCTGGTAGGTGTTTTCCCTTTGACTTGATTATAAAATAACCATTTCGGGAGATTCACCTAGATTTCTATTTGTGGGAAAATGCAAGAATTCAACTTCTCTGGATGGGTTAGATAAGTAGCAGACAGGTGGCCCCCTAGGTAAGTAATAGGGAGCAGGGGTTATAAGTCTTTATAGATTAGAAAATGCTAAATGCATTAACTTGGTGGTACCAAAAAGAGAAAAGAAGTTAATGACCCTTAGAGTTCTCTTTTTGGCTTAAAATTGCATGTGTCAGCAACACTGAGTTATTTTTAAAGCAATCAACCTGATACCAGCATGAAGACAGACCTTTCAGCTAGTAACCACCTGTGCAAAATGGTGACAGGGACATGAGAATGCCAAATCCCCTCCCAGCCCATGACGGAGTCTTGGTTTATTCTCTCAACTAGTGTTTGTTGAGAGTTTCTAGTATAGACCAGACAATTAAAGTATCCCATGCAGTGCTTCCAGGAGAGGAGGGAAGTACTGACAAGTAACCAGGCAGTCATAATCACTGGGATGCCTGCTGCCATAGGGGAAGGTAGGGACTGCACATAAGAGGGTCCCATACCTGACTACATCGGGATCAATGAAGGCCTCCCAGCGGAAGAGTAATTTCACCTAAGAGGTAAAGGAAGAGTAAATTATTGAGGTAGGGAAGGATGAGGATAAGAAGCCTGGGCAGATGAGACAAATAACCAAATATCTGGAGGACTGAAGTAGGCTTGTAAAATTAAAGCAAGGAAAATAAAACTGAACTGGAAAACAAAAATTCAGATCATTAAAACTTTCCACAAGGCATTTAAAATAACTTATATGCTATCCTCGGGAAACAAAGGTCCATTTAAATGTTTCAATCACAACAGTGTTATCGTTAGGCGTAAAGAATGGATACGAGAGAATCAGATTCCAGAAATTCTTCCTTTAGAGATTTATGGCCTAAGATTAAGGTTTATGGTTCTGACCCTGTTAAGGACAAATGGGCTTGAGATTTAATACAATAAGCTTGGTTCTTGTTTTGTAAAGAGAAACAAGGATTTCAGATTGGGGAAAGGGTGGTATTAACCAAAAGGTTCTCATTACTGAAATGGGAGGGGGGCATGATTTAAAAAGAGGGTCAGAAACCATGAACAAACTTTGTTGTTCACTACAGTTGTCATTATTTAGTGACTAAAGAGAAAAGGTTAAATTAGGATGTAGAATTGAAAAACTTCAAAGAGGATGGCAGCTGAGGGCGAAGGGGGGAATACAGAGAGAGAGGAAACATTTTGGGTGTGATACCAACAATCACAGGCTACATACTCCATTTGGTGTTTGACTTGAGAAATCCCACAGCCTCTTGGAGAGGCAGAGCCTATAGAGGTCAGAGTCAGGGAGCTTTGTCTGGTAAGATTGCTTGTCCATGAATAAGCAAAAAGCTGTAACTAGTTGAAGAGAACCAGTATCCCCAAGGTGTGTCTGCATAGGTGACACTAGTCTTTGTATGGGAGAGATGACATTATTGGCCTTGTATCAATGTTGAGTGTGTTCTGAGCTACACTTCGTAGCATTAAAGATTGGATTTGTACTGATATGTTTATATTCTCTCACGTAATCTCACCATACATTAATAGAGCAAATTTTCGATAGACTTGGAGGGTTAGTCCAACTGACCTCCCCTGGGCTTGAACAAGAGGCCTTGGCCTTTAGCACAATGCTTTCATCAACTATACTAATCAGACCCATGGCTTTGGATAGAAGCAAGGGAGAAAAAAAATAACAGAATTTGAAGAAATGCTTTTTTGAGTGATTTCTAGCCCTTGAAAAATGCAAAAGTTCAATTTTCTTCATAATTGAAATCCTAACAGCTGTAAGAACTCGACTGTTTATCAAAGATGCAAGCAGAAGTCATAAGACTTTATTTCATGGATTAAGTCTAAAAGCTATATGCACTTTCATGAAGGCTCATAATGGATTGGTGATGGTTATTATGGATGATAATATTTATTTAGACAAGTTAGAAATACCAAGTTCAAAAGGTGTTTAAAGCAAAAATGCATAGACCATTTCACAAATGCACAGACCAAAATTTAATTTTGGTGAATGGCATAAATTGTATGCCATAGAGTTGGCTGTGGCTTTCATTTTCATAGTAAGGACAGCTTGCAAATCAGTGACATGACTCATGGGTCTCAAGGATGGTGCATCGATCTAGCACCTGCTGTCCCAATCCGTCAAGTTACATTCCACATCCAAACACAAATAACCATATTATTAACCTCAGTCATCAAAATTAATCTCTCAGTACGGAAAGGATGTGAATGTTTAAGCTAATTAGGTTCACTTCCTACTTGTGGTATATCCCGTGCACTTAATTCATAAAAACGGTGCCATTTCTCTTTGCTGATCATCTCAGAGGTCAATGCTATTTTGGGTTCTGTGTTTGTGGTCTTGCGTGGGCCATATATAGGTAAATTTTACAGAAGGCCACAGCAGGTGTGACTTTGAACTAAGTCCACGTGACAAGCAAGAGTATGCTGCCTAACCTCACTTTGGGGAAATCCAAGCTTCGAAGTGGCCACACAGGATGTTTCATCAAAAGAGGGATTTTCCCCTCCGCTCTGGGATGCATTGCTTCCTTCCTCTTCCTTAACTCTGCAGTACAAAAATATTCTCAAAGCAGCTAACAATTTGCCCTGTCATGGGTGACTGCTTTGGAGGAGGGGGTGGGTGGGGATAGAGAATGGGGAGTAGTTCAAGCTCTGGGGTCTGAAAGGGACAGTAAGAACAAACCTCTAAAACACACTGGTCAGCCCATCGTGTTTCTTGGCTTGCTACTTGATATTACCCAACACTAAAAGAAAAAAGCAATGATCACTGGCCTGCATATGCATCCAGCATTATTTCAGAGTTAGATCTCCACTGAAGGGGTGCTTGGGTGGCTCTGTCATTAAGCGTCTGCCTTCAACTCAGGTCATGATCCCAGGTCCTGGGATCAAGCCCCACATAGGGCTCCCTGCTCAACAGAGGCCTGCTTCTCCCTCTCTCACTCCCCCTGCTTGTGTTCCCTCTCTCACTGTCCCTCTCTCTCTCTGTTAAATAAATAAATAAAATCTTAAAAAAAAAAAAAAAAGATCTCTGTTGAAAGCCCAGCTCTAACACTATCTGTGTCTTAAAGTTTCCCGGTCTATAAAATGGATAAGAATACAAACTAAACAGGTTTGCTGTGATGTCTCAATGAGAGAAGATAGAGACATTTACTTCATTTCTCTCTGCTTCCATCCACCCCCAAATCCAATCTTAGTCTCCCAAGCCTAAAAGAAATCAGACAAGCCCACACAGTGAAATTATATGATTCCAAATCACGTGTAATGTGCCAATGTACTACTTTTCTTCACCTTATAACTTGTATCCATTGGATACTAGCCTTATTAATCGTAAGTTTATGTCCTATGCCTTTTTGTTCAGCAAAAAGACAATTAAAGAGGAAGTAGAGATCGCAAAGCAAGTACATGATTCAGTGAGCTTGTATTAGTGTAATAACTTCTCAAGAACAAGTGAGCCTTTTATTAGTCAAGGTATTAATTAGGTCAACTTATTTCCAGTCTCAGTTGCTATGTCTGCTTTCCAAATCTCTTGAGCTAAAACTAGTGAGAAAACTGGAGGAAATATCTTCCAGTGTGCCCTTTCTCTGGGGCAAAATTTTTAAGATTCCCACCCCCAATTCTGAAGGTTATATCTTCGCTAAAGACCTGTTATTAACAGAATCACACTGTGACCTGAAAGGTTCTCATGGAAAAATAATTCCGTTGACATTTTATCCCATGGAACTGCAAACCCCCTCCCCCCCAACCCCCCAGAAGGGCAGATCTCTGTAGAATCTCAGAAGGCGTCTCAAGCAGGTGTGTCCTTATCTTTAATTGTAGGAGATAATTGCTGCCCTGAAGACAAAACTATTATGGCCTAAAACATAAATAAAACCACAGCTCCTAGAGTTTTATATTGTTGTCTAGAATTTTCTCAAAGTTGGTTTTATTATTTTAAACCTTGTTCTCATTGAGACAGTGTTTTCAGGTATAAAGATAAAAATGGAATTGGGTATGGAAAACATAAATCAAAATCATCTCTACATTGACGAGTAGCATCTTGAGCTTTCTGAGAATACACCAGATACCACAATTCCTCTGTGCAGCATTAGTGAATAATATAGATTAAAAAAAATCACTAGCGATGGGGTTTCTTCAAAGACTGTACTATAAAACTATAAATTACCATAAAAATAACAAGGCTGTAAATTGGTATGTAATGAATTGCCCCAGTTATGCTTTTATAATTTACTTTCAATCTGCCTCCATTCAGGCAATTTAGAAGTAAAGCCTAATCATTAGTGTATTAAAGATGGCACAGATTCTTGAGTATTCTCAGATTTATTCATTAGAATCGATTCTGTGTTTCCGACATCAGAAGGCAGGAGCCTTCTGTCTAAATAAGGAAATGTACTGGTGACAGTGCTTTTAAGTATTTTTTATTTAGAAGGCATGAGAATCTTTTTGAGGTTTTTCCTCACTAGTTGAAATATCCATTCCAACTGCCACTGTATAATCTAGATTACTGTTTTGAACATACAAAGTCTAAAGGTTTGAAGGGTACATTTCACGTGTTCGAAACAGCCCTACCACTGCCCAGACCACCTATTTCCCTCACTCTCCTGCCTTTATTGTGAAATCTCATTTCAATATCAACAATCCATCCAGTTGCCACCACGTTCCTCGAATGTTACTCCTGCTCCAACTCAGAGTCCTGAGTACGAGCACTGGGCAGTCACGGCCACTCATTCAGGCCCTTCTCTGGTTTATCCTTTTTCTCACCCAGCACCGCCATGAGCCCCCTGACTTCCTCATTCTATAGCAGCCTCTGGGACTGATGTCAGTAAACTCCATTAAATCATTAAACTTTTCCTTAGAGGCCTTCTTTTGCCCTCTCCTCTTGTTCTGGAAGATCGGGTTATGTGCCACATATTAAATAGTGTTTGTGAGCCAAGTTTGTTTTGAAAAAGCCGTGTGATGCGTCTCAGAGACATTCATTTGGGCCATGTGCTCTGAATCTCCAGGAGGGACGAGCCTGAGGTTCCCCACATACATTGGACCAAAAACCATTCTTAAAGAAATATCATCAGGAAAATGCTGCCTTGGTTGAAATTCAGCTTTGTAGTAAAGGTGACACATCTTCTCCTCGACCCTCAAGCATGAATGGCTTCTTCTCCAACTCCCTCTGTCTGGAGGCCAAGAGCTTGGTGGGCACTCTCTAACTTAGCCTTCAGCAGCTCTACTGAGCCACGCCCTGGATGCTCATCACCCACTAACTTCCAAGATGCTTCTTCCTCTTCTTTAATCACTTTGGTGCCTGATGTAACAATTTTCCTCTTGCCCTTTCAGTCATTCTGGGCAAATCCAATATTCGCACTCACCAGTCAGCTAACAGTACCAACAACAGTGATGCTAATGATCACTAATACATCATTTTCCAATATCTACTATGAACTAAGTATCTTAACGCTTGACATGCAGTATCTCATTCAATCTCCACATCGTCTCCTCCCTGGCTGATGCTGCTGTGCCCTACTCCTTCATCATGCCCTTCCATGCATTGCCTTGCACGGCTGCTCCTTGTCATGCAGACATCATCGTTCTCTGCTGAAGCTGCCGATCTGCTGGCCATTCCTCCAGTGTGCTTCCTGCCGGGTGGACCCCACAAGCTAGCCATAGTTTGTAAGTAGCTTAGAGCAAGGGTGACACTTGCTGAATTTGCTGGCATGTTTATAAAACACATTTGTAACCATTTGAGAGGTCATCTTTGGATGCAGCGTTCTTCCCAACAATCCGAGGCCATCAAGCAACATGACCTCTCTCCTAGAGGCAGCTTCAAACGTTTGCTGTCATTTCTTGCTTCTCAAGAGTCCTTTCTCTGTGTGCCCAGCATATATTCTGTAAAATCACAAGCTGATGTGGTATTAAGATCACAAGGGGCCATAAAATTCATATGCCTCCCCCCGTCCCTCCCCAGCCCCATCGTACAGATAAAGAACTAAAGTCTGGAGAAGCCCATAGACTGACACTATCCTCAGAAATTGCTGAAAGATTAGATAAAGATAACAGAATGTGCCTATTCCTTTTCAAAAAGGGATTTATTTTTGTTGACTATATCCTTGACAACTTCTTATCTACCAGGTTGTCATGGTTTTAGATCCAAGTCTGTTAGTAAATACCCTGTGCACAAATATTTCTCTTGATCATCCTCTAATTGAGAAACTGATGTGTTGTCAGAGGGAAGTAA
The DNA here is from genome assembly GCA_028646535.1 of Procyon lotor. Classification (NCBI taxonomy): domain Eukaryota; kingdom Metazoa; phylum Chordata; class Mammalia; order Carnivora; family Procyonidae; genus Procyon; species Procyon lotor. Next base: position 24,714,891 of record CM053608.1, read on the forward strand.
GGCCGCCTGCTTTCCATAGCAGCGCAGTGAGGTTCTCTCTGTTGGGTGGGACATTTGGTCCAGATTTCCTCTGACCAGATGGTTGTCCCCCAAAGGCCCCAAAGCTCCTGGGATCATTAGGATTCCAGATGTGTTTGCTACTGTTGATCTGGGGTGATGCGACCGCACTTTCCTCCTGCCAAGTATGCATTCAGCTGTTAGACTGAATTCAGAAATGTTGGTTGGCATGCTTCTAATATAGTTGATAGTTTTCATTTTTAATTTTGCTCCTCCAGATAGGCATTATCCAGGAAAGATATTTAGGGTATATAGATAGAGTAGTTAAAAGCCTCACCGGGGGAAGAGTGTGTTCTAGAACCATATTGGTGAACATCTGAGACCATCTAACTCCCAGGCCCCAGAGTTCTAAGGCGTCTCCTTTTTTAATGCATTGAACTTGTTCTGAATCCAATTATACTCTTTCCATTTTGCAAAATAACTCATTTCATGTATTCAACAGTAGAATGTACTTTGATATTGGGGGGGGAAAGGTGCTTTTACTTTAATGTGCTCCAGATTGGAGACCCTTATTAAGGCCAGTCTGCCTTATTTCCCAGCTGTGCTAATTAAAAGCACTAATTATTTCCATGTCAGTATCTCAGAACCATCTCTTGATGCATAAAAGTTTGAAGGGATTAAAAAAAAGTCTGACTGATTTTGGGAATCATGTGAGAAAATTAATATTCTTTAGTCCCTTTTTTTTTAAAGGTTTTTATGTCAGTTCATTTGACTTTGGTTCCTACTTCTTTAGTTTCAGATCTGTTCTGGATTTCTGCCATGTAGGAAGTAGTTACCAGAAACCCCTTTCTTAATATAGCAGTTAGCGTAATTAATGCTGAAAGCGGACTTACCTCACTCCTGATGTTAATATGCTTCTCAAGAGCAGTTCTCATATCTAATTCTTGTCATTTTTGAAGGAATTAATAAATCAGATTCCCAGGATCCTCCCTGCCATCTAAAGTCAGTGATCCTCTAAGATCTTATCGTCACTTTCCTAATTCATATATCAACCCATTTCTTGCTCTCATGAGAAATAATCCAGGTGTGCTTAGGCAGGAAATAAGTTACGTACTTTTCTATGCAGAAGGTGGGAGAATGGAAGGAAGATTATCTTTCCAGCTAGAAGGCAATCCTTTCCCAGAGATACAGATGATCTCTTTGAAAAGTTTTTAGACTCCAGAGCAATTAAACTCTAAAAAAAGAATTATTAGGTCACATAAATTGAAGGAACCATTACACTGAGAAATAAGATTTCTATTTGCATTTTTACTGGTGCAAAATTTCGTGTTGTGTGAATTATTTGCAGTATATTTTTCCCCGTGACAAGTTTATTCTGATTTAAATCCTCTGTGACTGCAAACACATAACTTATTTACTCCCTTCAGTGTACTTTAGCTTGAGAGAAGAGATTATTTGGTGGCAAGCTGTTTCACTGGAGTCAGACTATGTAATAGGATAGAAAAAAGCAAAAAGCTAGGAGAAAACAAAACAGTAGAGAAGCTCCTTCCTAAACAAAATTTAAATAAATGTAATTGAGTTTATTTTTTTAAAATAAGGCCAATGAAAATGTTGGTGGGCCATGTAAGGAAGCTGAAAATAGTCATAGGGCCTTCAGAGTTAATTGCCTTCTGATTTTTGAGGGGGGGTGTATTGTAACTAGGCAGTTAGTAAACCATTCCATTCTGCAATTAGTGTAATCATCTCAAAAACCTTGCACATTCAATGCTTAAAACAAGTCTATTTCAGATATTTGAGTTGCTGGCAAACTACCCCCCAAAATAGTCATTTCTTGATGATTTTTTAAAATCACTTCTCTTAGGCTACGAATAAAAACAACAAACTCTGGGGATGAAACATAGAAGCAATTATAGGAAGAGAAAGTACCTAATAGTATGCAAAATGTGCGAGAACTGAGTCATATGTAAAATTTTTTAACTTCTTTACTCTTAAATTATGATTCCTGGAATCCCTTCTTCATAACTGACTCACAATCTATTTTGGAACAAACCTGGCAGTATTGCACCCCTTTCACAATAACCAAAAAGTCAGAGACTGATGGAATAATCAGGTAATACTAATTGAGGAGCCTCACACCCACGCAGCCTTGTGTGAAACACTAAGCATATGGCTTTCTGGTTGAGGCTGACCTAAACTCTCCATGTTTTGTTTCCTAATGTTGTGTTTGAAAAAATGAACCTATTAGAAATACCTAGATCATAGTTCAGATGATCTTGTTGATCATAGATCAGTTTGATCTTGTTCTTCATTTAAAATATCTATTTTTTTCCACTTCTAAGACTTCTCTAGATTTTTTATTTTTATTTATTTTTTTAAAGATTTTATTTATTTATTTGTTAGAGAGAGGGAGAGAGCACAAGCAGGGGGAGCAGCAGGCAGATGGAGAGGGAGAAGCAGGCTCCCCGCTGAGCAGGGAGCCCCATGCGGGACTTGATTTCAGGACCCCGGGACTGTGACCTGAGCTAAAGGCAGACACTTAACTGACTAAGGCAACCAGAGCCCCTTCTCTAGATTTCTTATAATGAATTTCATCATTTTTCAGTAATTCTTTTATTGTCTTTTTCTAAAAAGAGTTTGGAGCTAATATTTTCATCTTGATATAGTTGCTTCTCCTTATGTTTACAATATTTAGCTCATTTTGTTTTAGAGTTTACATTCACTTCTTTTTTTTATTTTTAAAGATTTTATTTATTTGACAGAGGTAGATCACAAGTAGGCAGAGAGGCAGGCAGAGAGAGGGGGAAGCAGGCTCCCAGCTGAACAGAGAGCCTGATGCAGGGCTGGATCCTAGGACCCTGAGATCATGACCTGAGCCAAAGGCAGAGGCTTTAACCCACTGAGCCACTGAGGTGCCCCCAGAGTTTACATTCACTTCTTAACTTTAAAAAGATTCTTTCCAGGGACGCTTGGGTGCCTGAGTTGTTTAAGTGGCTGCCTTCAGCCCAGGTCATGATCCCAGGGTCCTGAGATCGAGTCCCACACTGGGCTCCTTGCTCAATAGGGAGCCTGCTTCTCTCTCTGCCTCTGTCTGACACTCTGCCTGCTTGTGCTCTCTCCCTCTCTCTGACGAATAAATAAATAAATAAAATCTTTATTAAAAAAAAAGATTATTTCCAGACACCTGAATCATAGGCCTAGAAGGGACATGAGTATGTCCTTCACCTTTAGGCAGAGCACCCCCAAAGATGATGCTACCCAAAGATTATTTCTCATAGCTCTAGAGAAGATTGCACAATGTCCACCTGTATGTCATCTTGACATTTAAATACTTCTGCCTAACCAGAGCCTTCACACTTTAAATTCAGCCTGTTTGCCTTGTTTTGTACTCAATGCAGATAGCTGGCCATTTCCTCATAAAAAGTCCTCTCTTACCTTCAAAGAATATATTCAATTGCCACGTGGTTTTTCAAGAAAATGAGTGACAGCTCCATTTACCTCTCTGCCTTGGTCTTATTTTCCAAGACTTGAATCATTTTGCCACCTTTGTGGTTGTTTTCTACATAATTGCCAAGTTCAAGCACCTGGTGGCTCAGTGGATTAAAGCCTCTGTCTTTGGCTCAGGTCATGATCTCAGGGTCCTGGGATCAAGCCCTGCATCAGGCTTTGTGCTCAGTGGGGAGCCTGCTCCACCCGCCCCACCCCCCACCGCCTGCCTCTCTGCCTACTTGTGATCTCTCTCTCTTATAAATAAATAAAATAATAAATAAAATTTATAATAAATTTAATTTTATTATAATTCATTATAATATATAATAATATATAATATTATTATAAAATAATTTATTTATTTATAATAAATAAAATTTATTTATTTAAAATAAATAAATCAATAAATATTTTCCAAGTTCTTCAGTTTTTGAACATGGACTCTCAGAGTTCAGAACAATCTAAGTTGGGATTATCCAACAGCTCCTCCACATCATTCTCTCAGTCTCATAAAAATATATTTATTTTTATATTGGTCTTCATAAGTATCTTATTATTAAAAACATTTTTTGGACTTGATTTAGATTTGTTTTTAATGCAACTGATTTAGTAGACATTTTGTAGAGGAGACATTGTATAGAGTCTCTACGAGGTAGACATTTTAATTCAACGCTGATGCATAATTAAGATTTCTCTAAGAGACCTTTATAGAAATTAAAACTACAGCTAAAAAAAATTTTATTTTACTTCTACTTAATTTTTCTAATATTTTTCCTCTACTTAGTCTTGGATGAATTTTCCAAGTCGATATTTTTCCAGCAAGTTTCTAGCCAAAGAAACAAAAAAGAGAAAGAGAGAGAGAATCAGGAATTAGCTGCATAATACCAGTACAATAACTATGCCAATTTAGTTTGGCATCAGTGTGATTATGAACAAATTTAGAGGCTTTAGAAATATTTTGGGCTATTTCTGCATGAATTATATTTGAACTCAGGTCTGTTGTTTTTCTTTGTTTACTTTTCTTTTTTTTTTGGAAAGCAGCCTGAAAATGATTACAATATATGCAAGTATGCAATTTGTAGTTCATTATTTTGATTAATACCTCTGAAGGTTTAGGCCTCCTGAAATGGTAACCTTGTCTGGCATATTCGGTATTGGTCTTTGGGAAGTTTAACAAAGTACTGCCCTGGCATATGTATTTTCATTTACCCTGAGAGAGAACCAGGTCCATGGAGAAACTAGACAATGGACATAATGATTGAGGCCCATAGGACTTAAAGGAAATCTTCATGGGGGAGCCTTGACAGTCTCTGTTCCTTGTCTCCCAATAACATAAAATGAACCTGTCGTGGATTAATATTAGAGAGTATTATCTCTGCACATGTCCAGAGAGACTCAAGAACACTAAACTAGAGCTGAGAACTAGAGGGGGGGTATATATGCATTCAAGATCATCAATAATTCTATGCTGAAAGATGCATGAGACTATAACCTCAAAATGTGCATATATATATATGTATATATATTTTTTTAATAGTAACACTTTACTATAAAATATCAAGGGCCTTTTCCAATCATTAGAACATTTATCCTTCCATTTCCTAGATATGGACAAAACTGTTCTGTTTGCATTAAGATAGATAGATTTATAAATATCAATGTTAGATTATTTTTACATTATGAAGATAATATAAAAATATTAAAATTTTAGGAAATGGGAAAAAAAGGAAAGCATCTATAATCCCACTACAGTAAAATAATAAGCATTGCTTCATGTATTGACTTGTATGTCCTTCTGTACACAGTTGAAGTACAATTCTATACCATGATTTCTTTTCTTTAACATAACAATGCGTAATATTTCTCCATACCATGGAAAATACTAAAAAGTCACCATGTGCCGTTCTTAATCATTTTCTCATTAAACATTAGGTTGCTTCCAGTGAGCTGTAATTATGGATAACGTTAAGATGGCATTGTGCACACAAATTTATGAATTATTCATTAGGATAAATGATCTAAAATGAGATAAATAAGATAAAAGTATTGGGCATCTTAAAACTATAAAATATACCAGCTTTCAGAAAACATTTAAAAGTTAAAATAAAAGGAGCAGTCTATGAGAATGCTAATTTTATAAAACCCTTGCCCGCACTGAATATTGTCATTTAAAAAAATTAGTTCTGTTTATTATCATGAGTATCATTTTCTCTTAAAACATAAATATTCTAATCAGACCCCATTATTGATAATCCTATCCCTTTCCATGGGGAAAAGAGAACTACGTATCATTTAAAATATATTGGTAAGCCATTTTCCACTTGGGTTTTCAAAGAGCAGCTTGGGTTACTTAAGGATTGCGGTGATAAACCGGCACACTGTCTTCAGTTATAACCTGCCCCAGTAACCTTTGAGGCAGATTTTCCATAGCATCAAGGGCTAAAGTCGAACTCATTGGGAGGAGAGTTATATCAACTGTTGTGTTCTGAGCCATCATCCTCCAGCCTTACTCAGCATCTGTACTGCAAGGTCAAGTCCTCTTAATTATCACATCAAACCCTTAAGGCCTTCTGTACATAGGCTGTTTAGTGGTTTTAACTGGGGAACAAGGCATTAGTAAAAGAAGTATTGAGCTCTGGAAAGAAATGACAAAGTTTCTGAGCAAGCCTTTTCCTTGTCTTTTTAATGGACTTCCCCATTCTTGGCCGTGAGGCCTCATTCTTGCCATTCACCACGGAGCCAAAGTCCAGAGATGTATGTAAGAGCACGCACGCGCATGTGGACACACACACATGAAGAAGAAATTGTTGCAGATACATATTTGGGTATGTATGCATGGGAGTTTCCTGGAAGAACCCACCAGAAACTGTTGGTGGCAGTTCCTAGAGACTGTTGGTGATGGTTGTGGAACTAGGGACAGATTTTCTTTCTTCATCTCAAAGATCAATTTAGTTAAAAAGAAATTACGCCCATCAATGTTCTGAAAAGATAGTCTTCTGTTTTCTTTAAGAAATGAAGCATATGTGACCAATATAAATGGAACTGGCACTTTTGTATGGTTGTAGAGTAAATAGTAACAGGATGGAGTGACTTGAGCAGATGTGTAAGTAGTGGACTGCTCAGATTCATTTTCCTTTATGCACTTGTGTGCTTCACGCTTAACTCTAGTTAGGTTAAAATACTCTGTGAAAAACAGAAGGGAGGTTGAGGGACCAAGTGGAGGCATTAACAAGCATAGCATACGAGAGACGAAGCCTCGCCATCAATCTCCATCCCCACGTCCCCAGCCAGTCTCTCTCTTCCTCAGCACAGTGATTTGTAGCAATCGGCCACAGCAGGTGCAAGACCTGAATTTTCATTCTCTTTCTCAACATCATTTGGAACCCCCATGGGGGGCCTTGGGATACACTGAAAATAAGGGGACACAAGCAATGACCAGTCTGTGTTTACTTTAGGACATGCTTCTGGTTTTGAGCAGAACTGAGTAGTAAGATATCTACATATAAATGTAAAACCATGGTTCATCATTCATTTTTTTAATAAGTATCTATTGTCACTTGGCTGTGCTACTATGGCTGGACTAGTATGCTAGTATGCTAAGGCACTGAGATTTGGTGAATAAGCCAAGACACAGTCCCTTTTGCTACAGAGCTTACAGTCTAGGAATATCTAAATTATAAATAACGAGCAATAGAAAGGCTTCACTTTTCCAGGAAGTACATATTTGTGTACCTTTCCTACTCCCTCCTTTTTGTAAATTTCTATTCCCTTGAAATGGAGATAATTTTTTTCTCCCAAGTAACTTTTAATCGTTGCTTTGTGAAAAGAAGTATCCTTTTATCATTTTTATTTTCCCATAACAAATACTTAAAAACAGCAATATATTTTATACCGTCTGGGAGGAAAGTGAACAGTGATGGTATCACGAATGAATTCTGTTCTTTTTTCCAAACAAGCTAATAAGAGAGAAGTAAACCCTCAAATTAAAAAGAATAAATCTTGAATAAAATTTTCAAATAAGATTTTATTAGTAACTTATGTATAGTATTTACAACCTAAGTCATTTGACTTTAAGTACGTAGATATTTGGAGGCATTCTGGCTTAGTGATTAAAAGCCTGGGCTTGCTAGTTGCATTTTCCCTTTCCAAGTTACCTTATTTTGACATCTGTAAAATGGGCATAATGATAATAATACATTTCTTATGGGGTGTTGTGAGTACGAAGTGAGCTAGTTAATGTGAAACACTAGAACCTCTTCGCTCAAGGTGTAGTCTTTTGCCCTAGAAGGTTACACTTGCGTTTTGCCTTCTGAAGTTTTCTAGCATGTGCTTGTTTGGCCTGGCTGAGTGATGGGTCCCTTGCAGAAGTCCTTCATTGCTCCCAGACAGGTTCAAAGAGACATGTGCTCCAGGGCCAGGGACCGGGAATGAGGGAGTCAGTGGGAAGGCTGACTCTATGAGCTGGGGAGAGGTTGCAGTGAGAGCAAGTAAACGCAAAACTTACTTACCATTTTTAGGCTGCCCACCACCCTTTTTTAATTCAACCTTCCCTTGGTCGCAATAAGCCTTTATTTTCCAGAGTTCTAACAAATTTGGTTCTGACAGCTCCCGCTTGCTTTCTGATGTTTCTGCCCAAAGACAGGCACTTGGTGGTGCCCGCTCTACCATTTTGCGGATGTCCCTTGCCTGGATGTCCCTTGCAGATGTCCCTAGACTTCAAAGGATAACGTGTCCATACTCCCCTCCTCCCAAAAACGGACAGCAAGAGTGCCCAGAGGTTCTTCAGAGGGTTCACTGAGTAATGAGATAATAAATATGCTGGTCCATTGTAAATGGTCCATAAAAATATGATTAGTAATTATTCACTGAAATAGAGTGTGACTTTAAATTCTAGGTCTAGGAAAAACTTTAATACCAGATTGCAGTGGCATTTGCTTGCTTTTTTAGGACAGCTAAAGGTAGCATCATTCAGTCCTCAGTAACAGTCCTGTAAGCCTTTAAAGATCTGGAACATGTGTTTGATCCTTGACCAAGCTCCGGATCCACAATTATGCTTCATGAATATTTTATGCTCCCCACACGGAATGATAAAATACAAACTCAAGCCACTTCAGGATTTTCTAAAGCCCACTGAAAAAATAAGTAGAAAAAGGTAGAAAGAAAAGACAAAAGTCAACTGCATTTGGAAAATATGTGCCAGGGGAAGGAGCTAACGCAGGATCTTCTTGGAACACTTGCAGGTCCATGTTGCTATTCTGCTTACTTCCCAGAAGTTACTTCCCTCAAGTGTTCTGGCTGGGATCAGAACCTACACCTCTTAAAGCTGAAATTCAGTACTTAGTAAAAACTATCCACTTCTCCACATGTTATATAGATGTTTTTCATTCCCTGGACATTTTCCCACTTATTTCTCCATGGGCCTAATGACCTACCCACTGAATACCAAAGACATGTTGGATAAAGGATCATTGTCAAGTTGTATGATTAACTTGACTAAACGTGAATACTGTTTCACAATAAAAATCTTCCATCTCTGCCATTCAAAACTTTGTAAAAGATGTATTTATTCGTGGTGTTTTTGCTTATGCGAAAAATATATTTCATAATTGTCAGGTATTGTTTTTAACATATGTTTCATATCAGACACAAGAAAGGTCAAATGAGATCTTAAAAAAAAAAAATGTTGGCTGGATCTGCTAGAAGTGAGTCTTCCAGCACATCTGGGAACCTCTGTAAAAAATTAACTCAACATTCTGGACTCTTGGGATGGCTGGATTATTAACTGGTTTTGCAGAAGCACTCAGTGAAAGCCAAGGCATATAAGAAATATTTTTAGACCTGTAGACCATTAAATACTGTATAGTTAGCCCACTGCATGAGAAAAACAGCAGGTAGTTAAACAGAGGTGTCTAGTTCCATTCATAGAGGGAAAAAGAAACCATGCATTTGTTGGCAATTACATTTGACAGTTTAGACCTCGGCTAAAGTGTTATTGGAAGATTGAATATCAGACTTTTTTATTAAAAGAAAATTAAACATCAAGAATTATAGTAAAGAGCAAATTATAATCACATTGGCCTTGAATCTGACATAGCTTCTGTATAGAAAAGCAGCGGGAACACTTTATCCTAGGACCTTACATAAAATCCAGATCCAGATTTCTATTTCTTCCCCTTCTTGTCAAAAACCTTTGTGGAGGCCAGAAAATACTAAGAAGAAAAATACTAAGGAACGTTGTCATTTGCCCTGGATGATAGTCAAAACGTGTCTCTTTTTCTCATAATGCCTAGGATTAGGTGTTTGTTCATCATTTAACTTGGGCCTGGAAGTCATCTCTTTTGTTACCCTTGTACGGTACAGTGACCCTGAAATCACCATACTTAGCTTCTTCCCTGTACCCAGTGGACAAATATGACTTAATCCATGTTACTTCTGTGGCAGAAGTTGGGTTAAGCCTGACAGAGGTTCCTGAGGAGTTTACAGTTATGCTGGTACCCCCTCCCTTCTCCCCTCGCACAGGGTCCTGGCACGGGTATTTATTTTAAGTTTCTCGTTGCAATGTGGAGCCTTGATTGAGAACCACTGGAAAGCAATGTGTGTCGTAAGTAAGGGAAAGAAGAATCTAGCTGTGGACTAGACGTGGACTTATCATGGACAAATCCAAATGATATATTGAATTGAGCCTGAATCTATAGTAATAGATTACTAAAAGTAATCTGAAGATTACTTTTCCCAGACACCTGTGGTGTTATTGTCACAGAGAATAGTCTGAAAGATGAATAGAGCCAATCATTAATAACTTTTTCCAGTGAATGTATTTGGTAGCACATTATAGCCTAAACAATTTTCTACATCTTTGTGCAAGAAAAATCAATGGTTTGGATGAAATGTCAGAAGCTAAACATCAAGCCAGGTTGTGGCTCTACTGTGAGGCAGGCCTGAAGTTTCTTCCATTTCTGTGTATTTCTGGAAGCATCAACTACTGAGTTAACCCCACTCTCAACCACTCCAGGACTCCAACACCAGGAATTCAGGAGGGTTCAAACCCTAGAAGAAATGAAGACATGTGTTAAACCATGACATTTTGGCATAATGATTATGTCCTCGAATTTCTAGTAGCTTAAATTGAAGGGGACTTACTGACTTCATTTTTAATTGTTTAGAGATTAATAATTCAATCATTTAGCAAATGTTTACTGAATGCCTACTGTGTGCAAGCAACCCTCAGGAGTCATGAAATTTATTAAAGACCATAAAAATGAATGAGACAATTATATATTAAGTGCCATGGAGAAATAAAAAACAGAAAGGGAAAGACATTTCCAAACCAGGGTGCCAGGAACGACTTCACTGGGAGGATGACATTGGAGCAAATATCTGGAGGAAGTGAGAATTATGCAGATATCAGAGCAAAGAAAATTCTAGTCGGAGTGCTCAGCAAGCACAATGCCAGGAAAGAAGTCTTTTTTATTTTTGGCTGGTAGTATCGGTATATAGATAATTCTTTTTGTTGTTGTTGTTGTTTTTGTTTTTGTTTTTGTTTGTTTTGTTTTTTGGGGTTTTTTAAATTTTTTTTTTAATTTTTTCAGTGTTACAAGATTTATTGTTCCTGCACCACACCCAGTGCGGTATATAGATAATTCAATTAACAGAGCAAACATTTTCTATCAGAAGATTCTATCTCTTCTAGCCTCCAATCTGTTAGGATTCTCCTGTTAACATGTTCGATTGCATGACCGTGACTAATAACTCCTATCAATTATTGAGCCCCACAGGGATCTAAGCTTAAGCCTAACCCTAAACCTAACTTTAACTTTGCCAATTTTTCCAATAAGGAGACTAAGACTAAAAGAGACTATGTAACTTTCCCAGGATCACACACAGAGCCAAATCTGGGGCTGCCATATTTTATCACAGGTCTATCTGACTCCAAAGCCCATGCTCTAAATAGCCATATCCAGTTATTTCTACCAACTTTGATCTAAAATAAATGCAAAGAAGCATCTCTTAACCACAGTGGAGGTATTGCAAACAACATGAATAACTTCTGGCTATCTGTGTGACCTTCTGTAAGTCACTTTACTCTTTTCAGAATTTGTTCCCCCATCCATTAAATAAGGAGGCTAAGCTAAGTCATGTGTTAAATCCATTCTATCCACAAAATACTATTATTCTGTGATACATTAACTAACACTGGCCCCTGTACCATCTTTTGAATCCTACCAAACCAATGACGGAGTCAGTGGAACATGCAGTGTTTGCCTTTTCTGAGCCAGGCACAAGCTACAAATATCATGCCCCCAAATAATTTCTACTTAAAAATTTAGTTATATGCTTTGTTACAGATTATATAAAGGTTTGACCCGGATTCCAGCCAAACCAACTCTGTGTGTCTTCTTTGTTTTGTGTTTTAACTTACAAATGAAGATGTGTGATTGTTGGTTCTGATGCTATTACTGAAAAATTTGTAAGAAGATGGCATCCCTTAAAGCTTCTAAAATGACCACACATTGGGGTGCCTGGGTAGTTCAGTCAGTTAAATGTCCAGCTCTTGATTTTGGCTCAGGTTATGATCTCAGGGTCGTGGGATCAACCCTCACATGGAGCTTGGCACTCAGTGGGGAGTCCACTTGAGATTCTCTCCCTCTCCCTTTGCCCCTCCCCCCTGTTCTGTCTCTCTCTCTCCCTTTCTCAGTAATAAATAAATTTTTAAAAAATAAAAATAAAAAAATAAAGTGACCACATATTACCTGACTCCCTACTCTTGTCATCCTGTTTATTGCCTGCATAATAGTGCTCTTCCTAACAGCCAGCATTAGAAAACAAGTTCCACGAGGTCAGGGACACATCCATCTGATTCCCGGCTATTCCACTCAGCATTGTCCCTACCATTCAACATGTTTCCACAAATATTCATTTGATTAAATGTATAATTTAATTAATTTCAAAATTGAGGAGAAATCCAAGTTTTAAGAAACCAGTATCACGGGACACCTGGGTGGCTCAGTCGTTAAGTGTCTGCCTTCAGCTCGGGTCATGATCCCAGGGTCCTAGGATTGAGCCCCGCATTGGGCTCCTTGCTCAGCAGGAAGCTCGCTTCTCCTGCTACGATTCCCTCTGCTTGTGTTCCCTCTCTCGCTGTGTTTGTCTCTGTCAAATAGATAAAATCTTTAAAAAAAAAAACAAAAAACCAGTATCAGTTCTCAACAGGCATCTTGAAATGTCAAGACTTGGACTCTGTCCTCCATCAGTCACTCACTTAAGCTATGTTCCCTGCTAATCCTTAGTATCCTCCTCTATGAAGCAAGGAGGAGGGTGACAAAAGGTCTCTTGCAGCTCCCCAAATCTCTGATCCTTTCAACTCTATTAACATCTGATTTAATAGAGGTTTAACCTTGACATCTTGATTTTACGCAGACCAGAGGTTGAAACTGAAACACTTGTGGGGCCGGCAGGAAACATAAAAAAGCAAAGTGGGATGGATGGTAAATTGTCTTAAGCAATTCACAGTCACAAAGACCAAACTAAAAAATATAAAAAACCAATAAGAATGCAAATGAAATAAAGCCTCCAAAAGAAGAACATTTGTCTACTCGCTTGGAATCACAATCACCTCAAAGGCCAAAATTAGTCCCCGTGTTCCATGTCATATGGATGTAATTAATGTTAAGCAACTGAATGATGATAAATCATTAGTTCACCCAGAACTGTAAGACTTAGGATCTCTGCTGAGATTCGTTGACAAATCTCTTGACAAGATTCCTGTTGTCCTTGTGTACACTGTCAGGTTAGTGATACCAGATACACAGACTGTGGGATGTTTGTTGTAGTGAAATAATGTGGATGGATTCTCATCCTGCCATGAGCAATGTGGAGGATTAGCTCAGAGGTAGAGGCTTGAGAACTCACCCTACCCCCCTACCTACCCCCACCCAGCCCTGCCCACAACTGTGTAAACGTCTTTGCCAGGCACCCAAAGATGATATGGTCTGGGTAGCTCAGAGATGAAGCAAGTGCTACCAGAAGGACTGTAGATACAGCACATGAACCAGGGCCTACATGTGCTCCACAAGCCCACCATGTTATCTGAGGCACAAGGCAGAGTGATTTCTTTAGCTGCCAGGGACTGTGGACAGTCGTGACCACAGTTAACCATTCTTCTTGGCCCCCACGTTCCAAAGCTCTGAAATATTTAGGACTCCTCCATCTTCCCTCATTTCCGGTCATCCCTCAAATCTTACAAAATCATTACAGATTCTCTTCACAGCCATCGTTTCCTTTCCATTTTCACAGTGCCCTTGCTCATTGTGCTCTTCATCAGTGTTTCTCTGACAGTGGAGTAGCTTCCTAATCTCCTCGGCTTTGGTCCTTTGTGACTCTGGTCTTTCATACAAACTGCCAAGGTTCTTGAATTCCCTCAGAGTGAAGGATTCGTTGACATTCAAAGCCTTTCACCATCTGACGTCTACCTAGTTTCCAGTCATTTCTCCCATAAACTTTCTATTCCCATGAGGTTGTTCCACCAAGAGTTGCCTAACCATGCCTTATTAAGTTTTGCTCCCACACCTTTGTTTGTACTGCCCCTCCCACACTGGATGTTTTTCTACTGCCTGTCCACCAATCCGAATGTTTACAGTATTTTCCAAACCTGCTCAAGTCCTCCCTGTTCCTTAAAGCCTTGCTCGGCAACTTTGTCCACACTATTGATTCCTTTTTAAAAAGTGGACAAAACTTGATAGCTATACAATTCTTTATCTTGGATTTAGAGGTACTTAATATGAGGTTCCACAGATATCTTTGTGGATGTCTATGTCCTATTCTCAAAATCATAAAGTAGGGACTTAGTGATCAGCTGCATTTCCATTGTGCCCTTATAACAATCAGGATAGCCCCTTGGCCTTAAACAAAAGCTTAATAAATACTTGTCGGATATAATAAAGCCATCCAAGAGAAAAAAAAATCAAGGAAAACTTTTCATCCCCTGGATACACAGAACTAAATTTAAATTTAATATTTGCAGGATGGCTTTACATCCTGTGATAGTATCTAGAGGACATTTTCCAAAGCCTCACTAAGGCAGTTTAAGAAGCAAAATCTTATTTCCCTAGATATAAAGTGTTCTTGCTTACTTTTGAACATCCTGTAACCTGAGATGGGAGAAATCAACTTCCCTGGTTAAGAAGAAATAAGCATGTTGAAAGTTCCTATTGTATTTTAGGGAGAACTAATGACTTCAGCAGTAAAGTATACCGCACACTTTAGTAACATACTGCTAAAGTCATAAAAGTCATACACAAATTATAAATAAGTTAGAAGTAAATCCGGGACAAATCTATATGTTCTGATTAATTTTTCCTCTATCGTCACCACAGGTGATTTTTAAATTATTCACATATGCATGTATATGTATTTATTGTGGAGCAATGTTCTTTAAATCGGGATAAGATGGAATGAGGAAAGGCGACCATAATTGTTTCCTTTCTGGCAACCCTACAAATATCACAACTTCTCATTAATTGAGGGCATTTTGTAAAATTAAGATTTGGCTCATTCTCATGTCAGTGGAATCTCTAATGATTTATTCACAGGTTCATTTCCCAGAGCGTGTCCAAAATTTCTGAACATCTGAAATCTCCCTAGATGTGTTATTCTGAAGCACCCTACCTCCTAATATTAAACTACTTCCAGACTTCTCCAAATGTCCTTATCTTCCTAATGTTCTAATGGTGTAGTAACTTATGAAAGTACTTCTAAATCTCAAAACTCTAGGAAATAAGCACTCAGCAATGACCTTCTAAAAGTAATCCTCTTTCTTTCACCTTCACACTCTAAAACTTTCAATTCTATTAGGCAAGGAGATTTTCCCTCCTTTCCTCCAGGGACATATTAGAAATAAGCTGAAAGACAGTACCACTCCTATTAGAAAAATATTTTTTTAAGACAACCGCCCCCCAAAATCCTGTAAGGATTTAAATAAGTGAGACTAAGTTCCATGGACTTTGTTGAATTCACAATTTTAAAGGATCTCTTTCTAAATCATCAGTTCCAAATTGCTCTGTATGCAAAACAGTGAAGGGCTCATTCTGTTTTTCAGAATGTTTATGCTGTCATTTATTAAATAAACTTTAACAGCCTTCATTAAACTTTAATAAATCTAATTATGGTTTGAATTGTTGGTTGTGGTAATGGCATGTGGTTATGGAAAAAAAAAAGTCATTACTTGAAAACATTCTAAGGGAATTACAGCTGAAGCGTCACGACGTCTGGTATTTGCTTCGTAATATTCCAGCCTAAAAAAGAGGGATAGATGAACTAAGATTGTTAAAATGAGGAAGTGTTGAAAACTGTTAAAAGCTGGATGATGGGTACATAGATGGTTATTATACTGTTTACTTTTGTGGGTGCTTGAAATTTTTACCTCAGTAAAGAGACTCAAAACCATTTCATGAGGGACAGAGGAAAAAAGAGGCCTGCCAACCTGGAAAAGGTGAGACAGAAGAGCTATTCTCAGATATTTGAGGAATCATTTCTCGAGGAGAGCAGAGGTTCTATGCAGCTCAAGAGTGAACTAGAACCAGTGAGCAAAGTTTCAAGGATCCAGATTTCAATTTAACCTGGAAAGAACTTTCTAACAATTGGAGCAGTATTTTAGTGGAATATGTTATCCCTTTGAAGGAATTTATATTGAGGCCGCTTAACGAAGTTGGAGGGCTTTTTGCATTGCTGCTCAAAATGTCATGTGGTCCACACATTCTTTTTATGTTTCTTTGAGATTTACATTTTCGTGATTGTTTTTTACCACAATTTAACTTCTGAAATCATGTTTTCTATCAATTAAAAACACATCACACTACCAGCAAATTCCATTAATAAAATGTAGACTCCTGGGGCCCCTGGGTGGCTCAATAGGTTAAAGCCTCTGCCTTCGGCTCAGGTCATGATCTCAGGGTCCTGGCATCAGGCTCTCTGCTCAGCAGGGAGCCTGCTTTCCCCGCTCTCTCTGCCTGCTTCTCTGCTTATTTGTGATCTCTGTCAAATAAATAAATAAAATCTTTAAAAAAAAATGTAGACTCCTTCCATTTTTATTTACCAATTTTAAGTACCTATCTGATATATTCACAGATAGAGGAGGGTGGCCAATCCCTAGATTCTTGTGTGTGTAGAAAGAACAATTACCATGAAATCTGCCCTATTAACTGATCTTTTCAATATACATTACAGTAATATCAACTTTAGGCTGTTCAGCATATCTCTAGAAATTAATCATCTACTGTAACTGAAACTTTATACCCACTTCTTCCACTTCCTACTTCCCCAGCCCTTGGAAAGCACCATTCTACTCTCTGACTTTGTGTGTTTGACTACTTTAAGTTTATTCACCTTGTTGCAGATGGTGAGATTTCCTTCTTTTTAAAGACAGAATAATATTTTATTGTAGGTACATACCACATTTCCTTGGGCCATTCATCTGTCTAGAGACATGTGGGTTGTTTTTATCTCCTGGTTGTTGTGAATAATGCTGCAGTGAACATAAGTGTGCAAGTAACTCTCCGAGATCCTGATTTCTACACATTCTTTGGTAACAGTTCCCAACTAAAGAAAGAGCTTGTTCCAGGTTGCAAATTGATTCACTGCTTCTTTCATCAGTAAAGACCTGCTATGGAAAGAAAAGGTCAGTAGAACTAAACAAAGTATTAAGCAACATTCTTGAGTATTTTGACTGTTGCTGCAATGGAAGGAATTTATTCATTAAATAATCATAGGGACTTTTCACAGCAATCAAACTATAGATACAGATTTATCCTCTATATACAATAATATAAAATCTATAATAAACATAGAAAATAATATAAACATCTATTGACACAAAAGACATCCTCTAAATGGAATGTCCTTCTTAACCCTAAGACTTATATTTCCCCAACTGAAACTATTTTTGAAAGCCACATCATATGAGTATAAAATTGCCTTCGAAAAAAGGATTATTGCTGTTCCCTAGAAATTGTTGTGAAGAATCTATTATTTGGATGTACCCTAGGCAGAGACATTAGGTGGAATGCATAATATATATATATTGCATATGTGTATATGTTACTATTTTAAAACTATAGATTCTGTATGATTATAAAATAAGAAGTCATTTTATTTCTTTGTTTCAAGTTTTTATTTAAGTTCTCATTAGTTAACATACAGTGTGGTGTTAGTTTCAGGAGAATGTATTTTAAAGTGCGGCTGAATTAAAAATTGCTCTCCGTTATTATGTATTTTCTCAAGCATATATACTAAAAGTACTTTCCCTATTATGTAGAAGTCCAAAACACGTTTTATGTGATAAGGGTCCTTTCATTAATATATTGCTAATCCTACAAAGCCTCTGTGTACAGCTGTATAGTTTGCACACTGCAAAAAGCACGGGGTAAGGGAGCTAACAGAAGCTGAGCTCCGACCCCCATGTGCTTATCCAGCCATGAGTCTTGGTGGTGAAACTGTGTCAGGTCAGGGGTCACCCACGATCCCAATTTTCCCAGGACTGCCATATGCACTAGCTTCAGCCTTGGAATCTTGCCTATATAACTGTAGGTTACATATAACTGTAGGAAACAGCTGAAACAGTGGATCCATTTTCACATCACTTCTTTTCTCCTTATGTTTTCAAGGCGAAAGAGCCATGTAATCATGCCAGCATCCTGACCAAGCCTGACCCAAGAACCTTCTGGACTAATGATGATTCAGGTATTATTGGAAAAATATACTCTGGCCCTGTGATGTACAGGAAGCATTCTCTAGTAAAGCCCTACACAAAGCACAAAGGCAAGGTTTGGGGGAAAATTGTGTTTTGCTTGTTTGTTTATTTATACCTAGTCCACCATTTGACTGTACTTCACAATTTTATATATATATATATATGTATATATACATATATATATATATAACAAGTCCCTTTATTTTATCTTATTTTTTAGTATCTAAAGCATATATATGATCAGGCTTAGCTTTATAGAGTGTGAAATATCTTCAAGTATTAGAGGCAACAGAGAAATGAGTCTATTTCCTGGAGTGGAGGACAGAGGGTAAAGGATAAAGTGGGCAAATACACTGGCCCAGGTTTCTCTCCCAGAGGAAGAAGTGGATTAAAAAACCCAGGGGGAGTCACACTTGAGAATACTTAGTGGAAGGCAGGCATGACTTCTATCCAGGGGTATAAACCTAGTCAGAATCAGAGGAATAATACTTTCTGAGATCAGAGAGAATATGCTTCAGGTTGTGTAATTAAAAATCACCCTCAGAAAAAGAGTATGGTATGGAAATGGAAGACTTTTTTTTCTTGTTTCGCAGTTGAGACACGAGGCCTGATTGTGTGAGGTAAAGCCCCACTAGAAATGAAAAGGGAAGGTTAAGCCAAAGGAGCTAAAATACCTACCTACAAGTTACTAGAGCTTTCACCTTTCTAAGTAAATAGGATCTAATTCAATGGAGAGCAGTAGTAGAGTAGGAGAGACAATACCTCACATTCGTATCAGGCCTCACAGCTTTATGAAGCTCATTCACAAGAATTCATGTGTTTTCAGCAACCCTGTGAAACAAGAAGGGCAGCCTATCCACACTGTCCCTGTGTGAGAGATAGGATCAGACCCTGAAAGAGGCTGGCTGACAGATCCTACGCTCATGACCAGAAAATACCAGAGCTGGGAGTAGGTCGGAGAGCCTGCTGGCCCAGTTCTGTAATGTCCTTCCTCAGAAGAAGCTGTCTTGTGAGAACCAACATGGGCTAAGTCCCTGCTTTAATCTTTCCTTTATGAAAGAGAGTCAGAGAGTATGCCCATCAGCAGAAGCTGGAGGGGGCCTGAGGAGGGAAGTACAAAACCCTCTCGTGCCCTTTTTCCCAAAGACCAGGCTTATAGTCTAAACCCACTATCAATTTCCTCTGTCACAAAAAATGATTGTCTTGTTTTCTGCCTTTTGAACAGAGATGAAAAGCATGAAAGTGCCATCATTTTGGTCCATTAGTAGTATAGCCACGGGAGAAACAAGCCATCCACTGGCTAATATTACTAGTAAGACCTGCCACACGTGTGTTGTGAAGAAGCTGTGTAGAACAAAACATCACAATTAAAAGATAAAAAAGTTTCCTAAGTTTATGTAGAGGCTGGAATGGGAAGGAAATCTGGACAGAAAATAGTGTTCAGGCACTTTCCGAAGCTGGAAAAATTATGTTACAAGAAAAACTAATGCAGGGGGTGCTGGGGTGGCTCAGTGGGTTAAAACCTCTGCCTTTGGCTCAAGGCATGATCTCAGAGTCCTGGGATCACGTCCCACGTAGGGCTCCTTGCTCAGCGGGAAGTCTGCTTCTCCCTTTCCTTCTGCCCCTCCCTCCTCACCCTCACTTGTGCTCTGTCTCTCTCTTCTCTCAAATAAATAAATAAAATCTTTAAAAAAAGAAAAACTAATGCAGAACACATAAAAAATAGCAATAGAAATACTTCAATCTACACATTTAAAAAACTTTTTTTTTAATTATTTTTGTGTCATCTGTGGGGTCACAAAGATACCGTGTCCCCTCTGTCGTGGCTCGTCTAGCAAAGAGCTTCCCCAGTAACCAATTCCAAGACTAGGGTCGATGTCTAGTGATTTTGGAGGGAAGGGAGAAGGGTTCAGTGTTCAGTCAATTCCTGACACAGGGGTATTAAGATCTCTATCTATGGGGTGGAATTATCTTCGGCTTCTTTTAATTCAGTCAATTTTTGTCTCACATATTTCAAAGCTCTGATATCAAGCCATACGTTTGTGTAAGTTATAGTTTTCTGATGAATTGATCACGTCCCGCTTTATCTCTGGCAAAAGGTTTTGTTTGAAGTCTGTTTTTTTCCCTGATATTAATGTAGCCAAGCAAGCCTTCTCATGCCTAATCTTCACATGGTATATCTTTTCTATCCATCTACTTTCAACTTTGAGTCTTATGGTTAAAGTGCTTCTCATATAGACCCTCTCATAGTTAGGTTTTCCTTTTAAACCCTATCTGAAAATCTGTGGGTTTTTTTTTATTATTATTATTTGGAATGTTTACATCTATACCTCTGTATCAATATATAATGGGATATTATTCGGTCATAAAAGAGAATATGTATACTGCCTCCTTTTCATCCATCCGTCTATGGATGGACACTTAGGTTGCTTCCCTATCTTGGTTATCATAAATGACGCTGCAATAAACATAGGAGTACATATATCTTTTCAAGTTAGTGTTTGTGTTTTCTTTGGGTCAATATCCAGTAGCGGAATTACTGACTCAAATGTAATTTCTATTTTTAATTTTTTGAGGAATCTTCATACTGTTTTCCAGAGTGGCTGCACCAGTTCTCATTCCCACCAACAGTAAAAAAGGGTTCCTTTTTCTCCACATCCTCGCCAACACTCATTATTTCTTTTGTTTTGATTTTAGCCACCCTGACAGGTGTAAGGTGATTGTGGTTTTGATTTGCATCTTCACATGATGATTAGTGACGTGGAATACATTTTCACGTGTCTGTTGGCCATCTCTAGGTCTTCTCTGGAAAAATGTCTATTCAAGTTCTCTGCCCATTTTTAAATCTGATCATTTGTTTTTTTGGTTTGGAGTTGTGTAAATCCTCTCTATATTTTGGATACTAACCTTTTATCAGATGTCACTTCAAATATCTTCTCCCACTTAGTAGTTTGCCTTTTTGTTGCGTTGATAGTTTCCTATGCTGAGCAAAAGCTTTTTATTTTGGTGTAGCCCTAATAGTTTATTTTTGTTTTTGTTTCCCTTATCTCAGGAGACATAGACAGACAATGTTGCTAAGGCTGATGTCCAAGAGATTCTGCCTATGTTTTCTTTAAGGAGTTCTTTGGTTTCAGGTCTTGCATTTAGCTTTCATAGGTTCCATACAAATTATAGGATTAGTTGTTCTAGTTCTGTGAAAAATACTATTGATATTTTGACAGGGACTGCATTAGATCTATAGATTGCTTGGTGTAGCATGGGCATTCTGATGATATTAATTCTTCTAATCCATAAGTTCAAAATATCTGAATCTAATATGTCATCTTCCACTGGCTGCTTTAATTTTTTTAATTTTTGGTTTTTGTCAGTTGACTATGATGTGTCTTAACTAGAATCTGTGTTCTTTAAGATGTAGACCCCTCAGGTTTAGGAACTTAAACATCCTTCTAGTCTATTAGTAGTTCTCTTAGAATTTGAATCTGAAGGATACAATTATTTCTGCTGTGGTTTCTACACCGCTCCGTGTCCTTTGTTCTTGAGCATATCAGCACTCCAACTAAAACTTTTCCCAGGGGCACCAGAGTGGCTCACTGGGTTGAGCCTCTGCCTTTGGCTCAGGTCATGATCTCAGGGTCCTGGAATTGAGCTCCGCATCAGGCTCTCTGCTCAGCGGGGAGCCTGCTTCCCCCCTCTCTCTGCCTGCCTCTCTGCCTACTTGTGATCTCTCTCTCTGTGTGTCAAATAAATAAAATAAACCAGCTAGAGCAGCTTTATAGCCATCCTTCGGCAACACGCAAATGTGTGAACCTATAAATGGGTCCTTTACAAAGACAATGTTCTAGTCACAGTATGAATTTTGTTGTGGGAACTTGTACCAACTCCTGAAATAATTGTAATAAAATCATTCCATCATTTCCTACAGCAAATATATTTCAGTGAATGGCATATTTCCATTCAAAGCTAGCTATCATCAGACTATTTTACTCATTTGACCTAATGTATAGTCCTCTGACATACAGTTTAAGTAGAGTTAAATATTAGGAGTAATTAGTCCACATTGATAGAAAGAGATGCCAAATTTTAAAATTATTTTGTTTTGAGATAAAGCCTTGCTGAGGGTCAGTGCACCCTGAAATCTGGTGGGATTGTCTAGATATTTCATACTCACTGTCATTTTGCGTGATGTCAGAACGTAGGACTGGCCCATTCAGTTGCCATGCACAGATATGGTAGCTGGAGAAACAAAAGTAATTTTAAGAAGTTTTTTTTTTGAACATAATATAGGAGTAGCATTTCATCATAGGAAAGAAATGGAAAATAGAGAAAGGAAGAAAATTAATCACCCATAATCCTCCCGCCCACACTTGTTTTCACTGGACTGGACTCGTGCACATTCCCAGCATTTGTCCTGACAATAGGCAAACAGGCTACACAAGTTTAGGCTCTTTCCTATTTTCTTTGTTTTTAGGCTTTGAAACTTGAGTTGTTTGTGTTTGCACACCTTTGTTTCTCAATTGCTGGTCCTGCAGTGGCCTGTAAAATTCTCTTAAATCAGAATTTCAAGGTGAGATGAGTTTCTCCACACTGAAAATGTGTGTTTTTCCCAGTCCTCATCCTGGCTACACAGATAATGCTCTTTGCTTAGAGGAAGTCGGATAATGAAGTGGTTAAATAATAAGGTTTCTTTTGCAAAGGCCGTGATTTTAACTGGACCCTTGATTTGCCAGGTGGGAAAATGGAACCCTCTGATCTTGTCTCTGGGCTTTGATTTAAAGTCATCTTTTCACAAGAAAATGTAATTCTACCCTTGGGATTTTCAAAATGTCTATATTTCTTTCAAACTAAAAATTAAAGAGCAAGAAATCATTATTGTGCAACTTTTTTCCCCGAGGGAAGAAGAAATGAATTTTTTCTTCAGTTTTTCAGGATTGTTCATTGTTTCTTTATATTTTCTAATGAATCATCACATTTTAAAATTCAGACGAAATTTCTGGGGATGTAGAAATCACTATAAAGTGGTAGATTCATATGTATTCAGGAGCAGTAATAGTTTATGTACCAAATGTAGAAACAAAATGATTCATAGTTTAAAAACATATGGACTACAGAAATATTTCAGTATTTCAGAGAATACATAAAATTAGATCATTGAATTAATATAAGGAGAGGGAGGACTTCATTATATAGATTTTAAAAAGTGAAGAAACAGAATTTCTAGACTTTTTTTCTTAAAAAGCAAAATGGTCTCATATTTATATCTAGAAAACAGTTACTTCAACCCTTGAACTATGGCATTATCTAACAAAAAAAGAAAAATGTGATACAAGTTTAACAGGATCTGCTTACGTAGAAACTTTCCATCTGATACATGCTGGCCAGTGCAGACTTTGCCTCTTGCCATTAAAGATAAACCATCTAGTAAAAATCTATGGATACATGAAGATCCTGTAAGTGGACTAACCTCATTTACTCAGATTCTAACCACAGGAAGGTAGCTATCTCAGTAGTAAGGTTGTCTTACCCAGAGTTCACCTATGCCACAGTGGCACCAGCCGCAGAGCTAGGCTTTGGAAGCACCAAGAACACAATGACAAGGACTCTGCACTCCATGCCCTTTGGACTGCCCCTATTTCTCCAACTCAAGTGTTTCAAAATCAGGTATTAATTTCCTCCATCATAGATCGGGTAGCCATAGTCATCCTCGGTTTCCTGAACCACATCTCTTTCCGTCAACTGGACCTACTTACATGAGAGCTGACCAGCAAGCCCTTTGGCCAGGCTTGCCAGTGAGCATGTGCGGAGCAGCAGGAAATGGCTCAGCGGTTCACCTTCCGCTGTGGTTGGTGCTGTGCACTCCCGGGAAGGGCTGCCAGAGTTGGCCACCAACTTCAGCGCTTATTACCCGTGTGACCTGAACAAACGGTTTCACCCCTCTGTACTTCCCCTTCTTTCACTTGCACAAATGCAATATTTATAGGAGATCACAGAGTGTTGTGACAGTTAAAGGAAATAATGCAGGTAAATATAATAATGCAGGTAAATATATTCAGAACTCTGGCCAGCATATAGCTTATAACATATAACATAAGCATATAACGTAAGAGTCAACTTATGTTAGCTCTTCTTACTTGTAGAAAGAATTATGTCATTTATACAAATCTGAACACAGATACCCCTGTTCTATTTAGGGCTTACAAACCATGGATTGAAAGAATACATTTGGTTTTGCCATTGCTGTTACCGTCTCTTACTTTACTGGACTTAGAGCTTGTTTTTTTTTCTCCCTGAACCACGAAGCACATTATTCACTGTCGACTGTTATCTGGTTCCCCAGACACAAGACTGATAAGTTTCCTGAAAATAGACATATGGCTGGACATAAAATCCTCAAGCTGGAAAGAACCCTAGACACGGCCTAGTCATTTAGATAAAATATCACCTTCTGCAGCAAGGATCTGTAAAGCAAAAGACACTTCATTTTTACATGACTTTAACCTTTTACAATGGTTTAGAGGGCTCCAAGTTCAAGGACGAGTTATGTATTCCAGTGAGTAGCAGAGTATCATTTCAGAACTCCTCTGTTTAGAGATAGCATCCGCTCATCTAGCATTTAAGTTATGTTTGACAGCAAGAGTTTGTCAAATCCCAGCTTTCCGATTGTCGTGTTTCCAAGTGTGTGCATATGTCGCTGCAGACTCAGCTCAGCTCATGACAGAAAAGCCCCCTCCCTCTCTCTCGGACTGGGGGAGGTTATGACTTGAGCTCTCTGAAACTTTACAGTTGGAGCAAAGTCTGTTTCTGCCTTTGTTGAACTCACAATTGTCTCTTCCTCTGTGTGATGACCAAAATTACTTGTTATTGCTCCTGCTTTACCCAAGGCTGAACTAACAGTGTTCCACAATGGCTGATTTTTCTGATCCTCAGAACTCTTTTTAAATGCTTTCACACAGTACTTCCTTGCACCCATTTTATCCAAATCATTCATTTCATGTCTAAGATCTTTGATTTTCATGTTACTATTTTATTGAGGGCATTTTATTATGGCTAAAATGGTACTAGAAAATTTTCTCCCTTAAACAATGCAAGGAAAGTACATTAAATTCAATTTCATAGTTTTCACAGTTATTTTTCTTGCATCTCAATGGATATTTTGTTTTATTAGTTTGCATCAGACTAATTAGACAGATTTTTAAAATGTAGTGGATTTTGGTTGCAGCTGATGTGAAAATGTCCTGATGCATTTTATTATTTTAAATATGCTGAAATAGTCTGCCTCTGATCACTTTGTTTTTGCCCAAGAAGGGGTATAATACATGAGACAATATTTCAGGAAGTTACATGTCCATCATAGGAAAAACCAATGAAAAAAGGGCCGGGGATTGTTGTCTTGATAACAGAAGTATTTTATTTAGTAGATTTAAACACTTTTCAAAATCTGAAGAAAAATTTTTTTTTCAATTTTAAAATCATACCTTATAAAGAGAATAGGTCAGTGACTGATAATGCAAACAAGCTATCCCAGGGATGTAATGGCCTGTGGAAAGGGATAGAAAGGGAGGTATTGGGACTGGAGGGGTGGGATGCTTGGCGGCAAGAGGAGCACGGGGATGTGGGCAAGTATATATACCCAGGATGCTCAAAGTGAAAACAGAATTAGAATTTAGGACAGGGAGCCAATATCAGGTCCATCTGTAAAATGGAGAGATAATGGAAGTAAATCAACTCTAAGATTCTTCCGTATTCAGAAATTCATATTTGATGAAGACTCAAATTGATAGTAATAAAGAAAGTGAAAATGAGGTCAGAAAAAAAAATAGCTCAGTGTGAGTTGGGGCCTTGGCACAGACTTTAATGAGCAGTGTAACTCAGGGGGCCCACCTTTCCCTCCTCCGAAATAACGTGGCACTGAGTGCTGCATGTAAGTGATGAATCACTGAATTCTACTCCTGAAACCAACATTGCACTGTATGCTAACTAAAATTTAAATTAAAAAAAAAAAGGAAAGAAATACATGGTGATCAGCTCTTCTGCTGATTAAAATTTTGGCTCTTAGAGGAAAATTTTATATGAATAGTTCAGCTGCGCTGTTCTTGCGGGTATTACATTACATAAAACACTTGCATTTTCAAATTGTCTTCCCATACCTCACCTCATCAGATCTTTCCAATTGCCCTGTGGGATTAACAAAATGGGTGTTAACCCAGAGGATACTTGAAGTACTTAAGTGTTTTGCCCAGAGCTAAATACCAAAATGCAGAATGGAAATCAGATCTGGAAACTCCTCCAGCTCTCCTACTACAACTTCATGAAGGTAAGAAGGGAACTTTGTAATGAGCGTCGCTTGAATGTGGACACAAATGTTTGGGGAAAGGACAGAAAGTCAAGAATGAGATTCAGACTGAGATGGGCCTCACCGAGGGGTTGGGGAAGTTGAAGAAATGGGGATGTTAAGGTCAATGCAGGCTTTGTTTTACACTAGGGAGGTATAAGGTAGCCCTTCCTGCCCAGCACTCCGCTGGGTTCTGTGGGGAAAAGGAGCAATGAGTTTTCCCCTTGCAAGTTCAGGTAGATAAACCAGATAGACACCGGTAGGCTATGAACAAAATAATGTAAATCCAAGTTAAAATAATTACATCTGCCTAGAGATATGTGAAGCACTGTCATTTGGAACAGACAGAAAGGCAGATTATTTCACTGGTGAAAAGCTCATCTTTCAGTGCCAAAAAAACCTAGATTTGCATTCTGGTTTTACCACTTCTAGCTACGTTGCCTCACACAACTAATGCTTACCCTTTAAGCCTCAGGTCTTAAGAACATATGGGAGATAGTAAGTTCTTCATACGCTTCTTATGAGGATCAAATGAGAAATTGCATAAAAAACACTCAAACATAGTGCCTGCCACTCAGAATAGTCATTCAGTGCTAGCTTTTGAAACAGATGTACAATAGGACTTACAGAGAGAAACGCGTTCATTTCTGCTTATCCACATGCCCCTGGCAACACCAGGTGTCCTGGTGTTGGAATGAGCAGAGGAGCTCGTCCTTAAAAAAAAACCTCCATGAGGATATTTCAACATGGTCTACGGAATAACTTTATTAATTGATGCCAGTGGACAACGGTAGAGATCGCCTTGGAGGTAGAGGTGATTCCAGTGGAAAAAATAAAGAAACAAGAAACAAGCTGGAGAAATGGGTTAGCAGGAATATTGAAAGGAGGTTCACAGTTCCTAAGGGCCTTTTCACGCTGATTGAATCTGTTCACGATTCTGTGAGGACCAGGAAATGAAAACAGCAGTGCTAGTCAAATAAAAGCCCTAAGTTTCCCATCTAGAATAGTTTCAAACATTAAAACAAAGAGAAAAAGAGAATTTAGTGAGTGGGCCATGAATGATCCTCCACACACACGAGCGCGTGAATACAGCAGACCTAAGGTGAGTCGTGGTTGGGTTATTTTTAGAAATGGCAGGGCATCTACAATGATCCGGCTGCTTATCTTCATCCCATCTCTTTGTGAGACAAATTATCGGGAAGCAGTCAAAATCAGAAAGGGTGGCTTTCTGTGAAGAAAATAATTGGAAGAAAAGAAAAGAAGAATAATTGCCTTATGCAGGACAGATCAGATGTGAGAACCCCAGTTCATGTTCTAACAGAGCTCCCTGTGTTGGATAGTTTTATTCCTGGCAGTAATCTACTTAGGTCTAGTGTGTGTGCTCTTCTTTGATATCTGGATGTAAATGCATTTTCAAACATTTTCAAAATATTAAAATTTTAATATTTTCATAATATGAATATCATACACAATGTAGATTCTCTGTCACATACAGATACACATAACATATTTTGTGTAATATTAATTCTAATCCTCTGTTTTAGGAAAAGATATGGGAAAAAAATTGCAGTCCTGACAGACCTTACAAGGTCCCCTTTAGCCTTACAGAAACTGATAATCCTGAAGAAAATGAAAATCCTGAGAAAAGTACATGGGAAGTGGAAAGAAGTAAGAAGGAGGCAGAGGAGGGTGGCAGCTGGGGCTTAGACAAGAACTGTGTGTTTTGGGCTCATTTCTGCCCTTTGGTTATTTGTTCCCCTGGTAAAAGGAAAAGTCAGAAGGCAGTGGGCCATTCGTGAAACTTCCGAGAGCAGCTTGGGGACATAGAGGTATAGTATTTACAATGTGGTAAAGAAGAAAAACACGTGCTTTTGCTCTTTAAAGGTAAACTCAAGGCTTATGAAACAGAACTTGCCAAACTAGATTTATGTTGGTGTATAAAAAGGTATATAAACAACACAGTTTGAAGAAGGAATTCCAAACAGGCCTATCATGATGATCTATGACTGTGTTGTAAGGCTTTAGATTTTTAAGCAATATTTTATGAATTGTGAAATAGAACCGTTGTAGATACTGACAGTATTAGTCTTGTCTCTTTGGAATAGTCATTTGCTCTAAACGAGGGTAAGGGAGAGTGGAATTTTAAACATAAAAAGCTTTATAAGCAAATAACATTACAGCAACTTCTCTAAGTGACCTTACTGATTTAGAAAGTGAGGCATTCTTTATGATTCCTATCGTTTGCTCACATCTGTTTCATTTCTTCTCTGTGATTTTCCTGCAGTCTATACAAAGCTTATTTTCATTTTCTTAAGATTTTATTTTTATCTGTTGTGCAGTCATGATTATGAAACAAGCTTGGTGTTATCTACATACACACACACAAATAACAGAAGTAGTTAATATATCTGCAACTCTTTTTTTTTTTTTTTAAGATTTTATTTATCTGACAGAGAGAGAAAGAGATCACAAGTAGGCAGAGAGGCAGGCAGAGGGAGAGGGGGAAGCAGGCTCCCTGCTGAGCAGAGAGCCAGATGCGGGGCTCGATCCCAGGACCCCGAGATCATGACCTGAGCTGAAGGCAGAGGCTTTACCCCACTGAGCCACCCAGGTGCCCCAATATATCTGAAACTCTTAACCAAACCATCAAGTCATTCTTTCAGGACAACCTATCTTATTTGTTAAAATGATTCTGTAATCGCAGCTCAAAAACAAATAGTACTATCAAAAGTGCCTGACGGTATAACCATATGCTCTTAGAAAATTTGGCAATGACAGCTAATCATAGTTCTGATCCAGGATATAATAATAAAAAACAAAAATAAATTAATAAATCCCATTAACTAGTCTAGAACAAACATCTCCCATTGCAGTGTGTCACCTGAGCAAAGGATTGTGGCTTTTAATGTGCTCTTAGGGTTTGAAAGAGGAATAGTAAGTAGGAAAAATTATGGTGAGCCCAGCAGAGAGACGTACTCATTAAATATGTCCAACATTTACTGTACATTGATAATTGCAAGGCATCTGTTAGGAAATGAGGAAAGACAAGTGCACAAAATAATCTGCTTTTTCCATGTCTCCAATTACTAGAAAAGAATAGACGTGCACAGATCCCTACCATCCCTGCTCAGCTGAGGGGGGTCACTGCTAGTGGGGATGAGACCATGAGGTTATTGGCGGTCTTCAGGGTTGGGGACAAGCTTCAAAACTTCACAATAAGCTCTGTGGAAAATGAAGGCCTGCTCTATCTCCTGACATTCTAGGAATAACCAAACATGGAGGCATAATGGACATCTCCCTAAGTAAGGGAAACCAAGAAATAACCTTTTGTTGGGGCTTTTTGAGGCATAAGAAGGACTAAGGTGCCATTTTCTAGCACCTGGAGTGTTTAGCAACCTCAAATTGCCAAGTTGTGTTCTGCTGTGTAAAACATAAAATATGCTTTAGGTGACCCTCTGAATTTTCCACAAAATTGTCCAGTGCTAAGATAATGCCCTCCATACTTTGACTCAATATTTTTCAAATACATTAAGCAGGTGGTCAAGTAGTGGGTGGTATAGTTAGGGCATCACTAATATTTCTTTGAATTTTTGCTTAGTGAGATGATGCAGTGCCTAATTTTCACAGGGTTACAAAGAATATTGTAAATTATTAGCTAAATGAAGAGTGGGAGGACAAGAAAAACAACAAAACCCAAATATCAAAGCTAGCCAGGAATGTTTTAAAAAGCAGTGAATGTACTCAAATCTACTAAGCTCTGAGGAAGCGGCAAATGATGTAGAATCCTCAGGAAATAAAAACCCAAGTGCTTAATATCAAGTCAATGGGTTAGTGCATTTCCAAATCTCTGTGCGAGATGAAGCTTGCATGTGAGCCCCTCGGGTTATAAATGACACCACTGAGATGTGGACACCTCTAAACACAATCATGGAAGCGGATAGCTGCAATGCTCATTCCCTTCTGGGACATTGTGGAAAGACCATGGTGAAGGAAATCCTCTCAGTGGCCAGAACTGAATAGCAGTTCACCGGGTTGCTCATTTTGCTTGGAAGGAGAACTGGTCAGACATGTGATTATATATCCATTCATGGGAGGCGGCTAATGATTTGGCTGAATGGTCAGGCAATAAAAATGGGTGACAAGGAAGTCTGGAGAAGAGAAATGTAGATAAAGTTCCCTGAATAGGCCAAAGAGTGAAGATACTTGTGTTCCATGTGAATGACTTCCAAAGGGTGACCTCAGCAGAGGAAGATTTCAATAATCAAGTGGATAGGATGACCCATTCTGTGGGTATCAGTCAGCCTCTTTCCCAGCCACCCATCATCGCTGAATGGGCTAGTGAACAGAGTGGCCATGGTGGCCAAAATGGAGGTTGTATGTGGGCTCAGCAACAAGGACTTCCACTCACAAAGGCCAACCTAGCTACAGCCGTGGCTGAGTGCCCAATCCGCCAGCAGCAGAGACCAATCCTGAGCCTCTGATGTCACACCATTCCCCGGGGTGATCAGCCAGCTGTCTGGCAGGCAGATTACATCCAACCCTCCCGTCATGGGAGGGACAGCCTCTTGTTCTTACCGGAATATATACTTACTCTAGATACAGATTTGCCCTTCCTGCACACAATGCTTCTACCAAAACAATCATCCATGGATTTAACAGAATACCTTATCCATCATCATGGTATTCTATGCAGCATTGCTTCTGATCGAAGAACTAACTTCATGGCAAATGAAGTATGGCATTGGGCCCTATGTTCATGAAACTCGCTGGTCTTACTAGGCTTGATAGAATAGTGGAATGGCCTTTTGAAGACTCAGTTCCGGTCCCAGCTAATGGTAATACTTTGCAGGGCTGGAGCAAGGTTTTTCAGGAGGCTAAAAAACCTTCTGAATCAGCATCCAGTACCTGTGCTGCTTCTCCCATAGCTGGGATTCACAGATCCAGAAGTCAAGGAGTAGAAATGGGAGTGACACCACTCACTATTAGCCCTAGTGACCTACTAGCAATATTTTTGCTTCTTGTCTTCCCAACTTTATGCTCTGCAGGCCTAAAACCTTGGTTCCAAAGCAGGGAATGCTTCCACTGGGAGACACAGTAAAGATTTCATTGAACTGAAAGTTAAGACTGCCATTCAGCTACTTTGAGCTCTTTGTGTCCCTAAATCAGCAGACAGAGAAGGGAGGTACTATGCTGGCTGGGACGATTGGTCCAGATAACCAAGGAGAAATTGCACTGCTACTCTATAATGGGGTTAAGAAAGACTATGTCTGGAATATAGGAGATCCTGCTAGGAGTCTCTTACTGTTACCACGTCTTTTGATTAAATTCAGTGGAAAACTATAACAACCCAATCCAGACAGGACTACCAATGTCTCAGACCCTGTCGGGAAGGAAGGTTTGCATCACCCTATTAGGTAAAGAACCACAACCAGTTGAGGCACTTGCTAAAGACAAATAAGTAGTGGAATAAAATAGTTATAAATACCAGTTGTGACCCCATAACCAATTACAGAAACAAGGACTGTGATTGTCATGAGCATTTCTTCCTTATTTGTTACGAATATGTTTGTGTTTGTTTGTGTATGTAGATCTCTTCGTTTTCTTCCCTCTCCCCTTGTCATGTAACATAAGATACATTGACTTTATATCACAGTATTTAAGAATTGTGAACTTTATATCACAGTATTTAAGTGATAGGATATCAAGAATAATAAACATCCCACAAGAACTTCACATCCTCTTCTGGGGAAAAGGTTATTAGGTTTTCAGTTATATGCAGGATAGTTGCGTCACATTAGGTAAAAGTATTGACCTTATTGTCTTTACATGGAGATTAAATATAATTTAAGAAGATGTGTATGAGTGCTAAATTCACAGAAGGTGAGTGAGCTTGCGATAGTTAATTTTATGTATCTACTTAGCCAGGCCACAAAGCTTAGATATTTGGTGAAACATTATCTTAGATGTTTCTACAAGAGTATTTTCTGTATGAGGTTAACATTTAAATCAGTGAACTTTGAGTAAAGCAGATTGTCCTCCGTGATGTGGGTGAGCTTTATCCTAATAGCTGAAGAGCAGAAGGCCTTAACAAGACAAAAACTGACCTCCCTTGAGCAAGAAGGAATTCTATCAGCAGATGGCCTTCAGACTTGAGCTGCAATGTTACTTCTTTCCTGAATCTGCAGCCAACCAGCCCACCCTGTAGATTTTGGACTTGACAGTCTCCATAGTCACATGAGCCAATTTTTAAAAAATAAAAAATCTCTCTCCATATATCTCTCTGTATACACACACACACGTGTAATAATACATAATATATTTATGTACATGTATATACATATGTAAACACATACACTATTAGCTCTGCTTCTCTGGGGAACCCTGACTAACATATATGGAGTTCATGTAATCACAGAGACCTGAAAATGCACTTGCTTCCCAACCTGCTCTTGTACATGCACCTGGCCACTTCTGACCACCTAATGGTCATTCTTCTATGACTTTCAAATGACACATTAGGAGTGCCTGGGTTATGCACTAGGGCGCCTGGGTGGCTCAGTCAGTTAAGTGTCTGCCTTCAGCTCAGGTTATGATCCTAGTGTCCTGGAGAGCTTGCTTCTTCCTCTCCTCCCCATTCATACTCTCTCTCACTATCTCGGTCTCTGTCTCTCAAATAAATAAATCTTAAAAATAAAAATAAATAAAATAAAATGACATATTAGGTGCTGCACAACAGGGACCCTTTTATTAAGGCCCTACCATATTTTAAAAAGAAAATAAAGTAGGAATGTTTTGTAATAAATGTTCATTCAGGCTTTTGGGCAATACGAAAGTTATGGAAGATCTTTGTGATTGCAAGGTGGGAAACCCTCTGTGAGATGACCATGTTATCCTGCCTGTCTTCAGGCTCTTGGGGAAATGTTGGCTGAATGACAGAAGTCAAAGAGGTTATGACAGCATGCTTTTCTATAAACCAAATTCATATGGTATCATTAATGAGGAGGGTTTTCCCTCCCTTTATTCTTATGAAGCTACAAATACAGTGGGACATCTTGCTACCATCATCTACTGAGGGCACATCTGCTTTCACAGATTCTGCTGGGCAGAGACTTTGAGAATGCCAACTGCACCACTCTGGGAAAGCTAGTTTGCTATTTCTTTAAACTTTAAAAAAGCACAGTTCTCCTTAGTCAACTACCAACGTCTCATGAATGTGATCGTTGCACACCTGCACAACTGGGGAGGTTCATAAAGGGAACAGGCCAGAGGGCTTTCAGCAGAAAGCAGAAGTATCATGGAACTTAATGGATTTTCACTTTAAAATTCTATCTTAATAGTGAAGAATGGGGAAGGGCAATGGAAAATTTAGGGAGCAAGTCTAAAAAGGGAGAATAAAAGAGGATACATTTTTCAGACTTGTTGGAAGATTATCTGTGGTTCTTGGAATAAGAGTCTAAATTGGCATTTTACCAAGCTGGGCAGGCAAAAGCCTTGACGGCCACCCTCCCAATGATTTGATTCTCTGAACTTGACAAAGTATCTGTTGAATGTTGTCTGTAAAAAAGAGCATCTATTACAGTTTTCTCAAAAAATGGTTATTCAATATAATTGTTCAATGACCTCATTAGACCAAAAGAACAGCCTTGATTTCAAAATCTTCACTGTCCATCTTTCATAAAATTTAGTGCCTCAGTTTTCTGAAGTTGAGTAGCATAATATGTAATATGTAACAAAATACCTGAACTCAGAGTTTTTTGTTTGGTTTGATTTTGTCTTGCTTTTCATAGTGAGTTGTAAAGGGATTGTTAAGAAAACATACCCTTGATTATTAGGTGAAGGGAGGAAAACAAAATTTGGTTGAGAATCTATTATGTGCCCAGCAATATATAAGGGGCATATTATTAAGTCATTTCATTTATTAAGCACTTTGTCTGGGCCATACACTCTTCTGGGCACCAGAGATACTATGGAGAATAAAACAAATACTTCTGTCTTACAGAGACTGCTTTCTAGTGCAAGGAGACAGACAATGAACCCACAAAAAATGTCAGATCTTAAAACTCATATGCAGATGATTGAAATAAGGTGAATGACAAGTGATGGCCAGCTGGTTAGTTTAGGTCTACTGTGTAAGTGATATTTACTCTGAGATCTAAAGGGCAAAAAGGATCCAGCCATGGGAGCACCAGGAGGAAATCATCCCAGGGGGAAGGCATGGCACAGATAAAGTCCCAAAGACAGACACAAGGTTGGCTTTTCAAAAGAAACAGAGCCAAGATGGTGCCAGCCTGGAGCACAAAGGAAGAGTAGGAAGAGGGAAGCAGAGTAGGGCCTGATTAAAGAATGTTAGTCAAGAAACAGGAATCTTGCTCATGTGGTCTCATCTTCAAAGAATTCAACAACAGTCCAGAGAGGCACTTGAGATGTAAATAACTAAGCCACAAAATCCCTAACTAAGGCTACAATGAGGGGTGGTGGGTAGAGAAGGGGAGGTTCTAAAGGATTAACCATATGAGGTGGTTCTGGGCATCCAAGAATTTCCTTTTAGATTTATCTTTTCCCAGACAATATTATAGCTACAGGTAGTACTTTCAGCTTAGTCCGCACTGGAAAAAGTTAAGTATTCCAGATGGTTACATTTGCCCAAGGCTATATTTTAATGGCATTTAGGCAGAGATGGGCCCTAGAGAAAGTAAAAGTATCTGTAAGCTTACCTTTGCTTTTGGGAAAGCACTATCCAATTTAGCCAAATATGTGTGGACCATGCCCTCCTTGAGTGTGGCAATGCTGCCCATCTTAGATATCTTTCTTAGACCCAGAACTAAGCACACTGCCTGCACAAAACAGTGCTCCGTTAGAGGTCTGAATGACTAAAGCTAACAGTCCACGCACAGTCAGTTGGAACTGGGTCTTCTTTCCCTGAGGACAAGCTGAATAACGGAGGAAAAACATCTTCTGTGCTAGCTGACCTTCTCGGACCTGCTTTCAATGACCCCACCCTCTCAATAGGCCCAAATGTATTTTCTGTTGTTTGCCAAACAACCCTAAACAATAAAAAACTCCTTTGAGTTAGCTTTTAGCTTAGTCCCTCCTTTTTCCACTTAAACTTTAGCCTTACTTGATAAATAAGTACTTATTCCCTTATCATGGCATTTAGTTCTTTGATACAACCCATTCTGGAGCATTGTCTGTGAGGAGATCAAAGGAGGAGGGGGACATCTGAAAAACAAAATGGATTGTCTTTTCAGGCCTTTGAGGGAAGTCCCATCATGCTGGCCTGTCCTTGTCCTAGCAGATTAAGTGGCCCGTATGGTTCTTGTGCTTAAAGCACAGTCCAAAACCATTATTTTTGACTTGTGGGAGCCATTTGTGTTGTAAGTTATATTCTGTTTGTAGTTGTGATGTGTGTAGGGTGGGGGAGGGAGCACAGACATGTCATAGGTCCTGTGTGAGATTCCATCTTGAGTGAGGCACTTACTAAATTCTCTATTCCAGTTATTTTTTGTAACTTGTATTAAGATAGCCCCCCCCATTATACAGATCATCAAGGCTTAGAGAATTCTTTGTCTAGGATCTCACAGGTAATGAGCCTCAGGGTAGCCAACTAACAGGGGCCACAAGGAGCCCCACCTTCAGCAAGCTGCTGACACCCCAGAGCTTGCTGAGGGAGGTGACATAAAGGTATATGTAGCTTCCATTCAGGGTTGAAATTAAAAGGAAATTTGCTAAACTGCTTTACATTCAAATGATCCCTGTCAACCTTCCACCAGCCATCCTATCCCTGGTTTTCCCATGTTGGTCACCGTTACATTTATCTTATTGTTGCCGCAATTTGTAGGCAGGATTTACAGGAAACGATCCTTGGTTAGGAAGAGTTTCTGTTGCTGCTTCCTAGATAAATTATAGGGTCATAAATGGGAGAGATTTAGGGAGAGATTTTTTCTGGGCAAATTAAAGCTTTCAGGTTTCCCTTCAATCTGGCCAAAGCTGTCTGCAAAAATCCAGGTTCCTTATTTACTCTTGGCACTTGGGAAATAGCGTGGGGGTGAAAGAGAG
This sequence comes from Procyon lotor, assembly GCA_028646535.1. Lineage (NCBI taxonomy): Eukaryota > Metazoa > Chordata > Mammalia > Carnivora > Procyonidae > Procyon > Procyon lotor. The sequence continues at coordinate 24,751,502 of CM053608.1, forward strand.
CCCTTCATACTGGTCTTCATGTAGGTTACAACTTTAATATGTGTGTCTCATGACGGTTCAGCCTGCGAAGACATTTCAAGCCCCGTGCTGCCCCAAAAGTTTAGGCTGGGTTGGGGGACTTACAAGGGAAGGGAGTGCAGGTGTGTTTTCACCAGGGACAGAGTGAAGGAAGAGCCTCTGAAGGTCAAATCTCACTGGATTTTCTTGCCTCAGTGCCTGGGATTTTATCATTACAAATCAATATTTTTGAATTGACAGAGACCTTTTGAAATACAAATGCCTGGGGCACCCAGGTGGCACAGTAGTAAGTAGTACGGAAGTAAGTAGTAAGTAGTAAGTAAGTAAGTAGTAAGTAAGTAAGTAGTAAGTAGTAAGTAAATAAGTAAGTAGTAAGTAAGTAAATAAGTAAGTAAGTAGTAAGTAAGTAAGTAGTAAGTAAGTAAGTAAGTTTATAGTAAGTAAGTAAGCCACTATAAGTGGCTGCCTTCAGTTCAGGTTATGATGGGGGGCAGGGCAGGGAGTCCTAGGATCTAGCCCGGTCTGGCTCCCTGCTTAGAGGGGATCCTGCTTCTCCCTTTCCTGCCCCCTGCTCATGCTCTCTTTCTCTCTCTATCTCCTTAAAAAAAAAAAAAAAGATGGGGATAAGGTGGGTTTTCAGCTTGTCCTAGACCCCTTGGTTTGTCACTAGCTAGATTACCGTTCCTCTCCTGTTGAGAGCTACCACCAGCCTCTTTTATGAAAAACTGACTACCAGACCATGCCCCTATTCCCCACCAGCTTTCCTGTGGCGCGACTTTCTAGAAGAGATGGGTATAGAACATTGGTGTTAAATTCCTTGGCTCTGTGAGATGCTAGACCCAGTGCCAGATTACAGCTACGCTTGTCTAAACGCTCATCCATCTCCCAACTGTGTGAATTTCCCATTCCAACTTCCAACTTCTTCCCTTATATGTCTGTGCATGTAAACTTGTTCATTTTTAATGAGGTGGGGGTGTTTTTTAAAAAGCAAATATCTTTTGGAGGAGTAATAGTTGATTTATCAATCACACATTGGTTTGAATGAACTTTCCAAAACACACTGGAATGTGTCACCTTAAAAGCCTTGGTGCGAAAACAAAAATAATAAAAAATTAAAAAGCAAAATCCTTGGTGGGATAATTTTCCCTGTGGCTTGTAATCCCTTCTCAGTAGGACTCAGTGCACCTTTGCAGGTGACTCCACACTTGTCCCCTCCTGGGGTGAGCTTGTGCATCATCGTACCCCGTGCATTTAGCAGTGTCTGAAGCATAGTTCTGGAAGACTCCGTTGATGGATGGATGCACTCCGGCCATGCCTAGAGCTGTAGCGGAAACAGAGGTATCTGTGCAAGCGAAAACTTGGCAATCCTTTAAATGAACACATGTTTAAGAATTGTTAATGCCATAGGTATTGGGGTTGGAGAAAGAGAGGCCGTGAGAGGGAGAGACAGATTTATGCCACCAGGATATTTTTTTTTTATTTCATTTGAAAGTGCTGTGTGGGGCGTCTAGGTGGCTCAGTTGGGTAAGCATCTGCCTTCAGCAGCTCAGGTCGTGATCTCAGGGTCCTGGGATTGAGGCCCACTTTCGGGATCTTTGCTCAACGGGGAGACTGCTTCTCCCTCTGCCCGCTGCTCTCCCTGTTTGTCCTCCTTCTCTCTGTTAAAAAAAAAAAAAAATTCCTGTTTTGCCATTGCAGCAGTAGTAAGGGCCCTGTGCATTTTGCTTGGGTGAGAGGTCCAAGTAAGGGCCATATTTCCAAATCATTCCTGAGATGCTACATAGCACTCCAGAGTTTGGTACTCTGTGCTCTTTCTTCTGCCTAGAATGGCATTCCTCTTTGGTCCCCAGCTGACCTTTCCAGGATCATCCCAAATATTGCACCTTTGTGGGAGACTTTCCTCAACAACCACACGTCTGCTGCTTCTCCTCAGTAGAAAATTCCTCTCTCTGTTCTTCTAAGGTGGCTGGGACCTCTGTTTTAACACTCATCACATTCTCTCATAATTTATACGTGTGCTCCCTGCTCAGAATGACAGCTTCTGTGAATCTCAAATAACAGGATGAGACATATTTGTGTCCCTTGAGCTTAATATTCGTACTTAATAAATGCTTATTAAATGCTGCATGAACAAATGGAAGGGAGGGAGGAAGAAAGAGGGAGGGAGGGGGAAGGGAAGGAGGGAAGGAGGGCAAAAGCAAGGGAGAGAGGGAAGGAGAATCAGGTCAATACCTCCTGGGGTGATTAGCTGTGAGAAGAGCTTTGAGGCAGCTGGCATGAGCAGGAAGGAGGGCGGAAGGCAATATTTCACAGCCTGCAGGACCACAGATCACACAGGGGCTGTGGGTGGGAAGCAAAGCAGGAGAGGCACAGCAGCTCACTTCAGTGACAGAGATGGGTTACAGGGAGGAGATAAATCTGGTTTCAAAAGCAAGTTTCGCTACTTCACAATTTTGCCTATCATCTGCTCAACTCAGAAGAAAAAGAACAATGGCCGAATCCTCAATAGCCAAACCTTGCTGTTAGAGAGAACAGCCCAAGGCCTCTCTACTAGACACCCACGTGTGCGTTACGTCGCAAAACCCTGTTCCAAGGTTCTTCCAGCAGAGTCTTGCTTTATGCAAAACCACAGTCTTGGGAAAGAAAGAAGCCCTGCAAAAATAAAGCATGTAGTTTTGTGAGTTTTAATAACATTGAACACTGCTATTCCAAAGTAATGTGTTCTTCTCCTAGTTATCTCTTCAATCACGTCCTTACCTTCTTTATGCCTGTCACTTTTGACAATTAAGAGTACAGAACATAGTAATCACTATAGAACCTGTGGTCTATAGAATCTTATTTAATCACCGTTGCTGATTACTTACCTATAATAGCTCTTGTGAATAAACTCATTTGCTGTCATCTTTTTCTATTTGATGAATACTGTAAAAAAAAGGGGGGACGTGCTTTGATGACAACCTTCAACAAAAACTGATCCATTTAGTTGCCCTCTAAAGTAATTACCATGTTTTTTGGTGTTTCTCTGTACTTTTTTTGGTGATGGTCCAGGAAAAGGATTCTATAAGCATCAATGAATGAATCGATAAGCATGGGGACCCAGACTGTGCACATAATTGCTCTAGAATTTTTGGCCCTTTGGGCAATACAAAACAACTATATTGCCATTATCAATGGAAAGTATTGTAACTAGGGAATGAAGACACCACAGAGCTGACACACTTAAGAAGTAGTCAAAGAGCTAAGTCTTTATACAAATAATTTTGGGGACACCTGGTGACTCAGTCGGTTAAGCATCTGACTCTTAGTTTCTGGTCCAGTCATTTTCTCAGGGTCATGGGATGGAGCCCACCTTTGGGGTCCCAGCTCTGAAGTGAGTTGTTGGCCTGAGGTTCCCTCGCCCTCTATCCCTGCCCCTACCTGTCCCCCTGCTTGCTTTCTCTCTCTCTCTCAAATAAATAAATAAATCTTTAAAAAATTTTTTTCAAAATATTTGCTTTCACATGTTGAGAAATATCAGGAATTTGTTTTCTGAACCTGCGAATTAAAAAAATGAAAAGGGCCCTATCTTCGTAAAGCTATCAGGTTTCAGTATTTACAGTCCCTCCTTAAGGAAAATTAAAGTCGAAGAACTAAATGATTTTCTGAAGCATTAAAATACACATGCACTGGAAAATGATTTGTTGCAGTGCAAACTTTATATCTTGGTGAATCATTTCCATTTGAGTGTTTTGATTGCAGTTTCCCCACTCTGAGGCATAAATGAGATTACTGGCTTGGGGGAGTGGGGAGCTAATTAGCTTACCTCCTATCAAGCCATCTGTATTTTCTGTGACTGCACTAGGTGTTGTAGAGAAATTACCTGGAACTGATTAAACCTCAAGAGAAGTAGGGGAAATTCTGCATTCCAGAGTGGTTCTGCCAGAGAACACGATCGCCCTCTGGGTTGCATTTCCAAGCACAATTTGGTGATGAAACTCTGGCCACTGCGCCACCAGGGAGTAAGAGGAAAGGGGCCGGATTCCTCCCGGTAGGAAGACTATCTGGACCAAAGAAAGAGGCTGGCGACGGGAAGGAAGACCAGATCAAGCCTTTGAATAGCGGCCACAGGGCAACCCAAAGCCTGTACAGAGTTAACAGGCGCGCAGCACACACCGTCCCCCCTTCCCTCCCCCCCACCTCCGCTACCCTATCCACCCGCCGCTGTGTGTCACCTTCCTGTTCGGAAGTCTTAGTAGGTTGCTGGGACAGAACAGGGGGCGCCTGCTCCACCCTTCAGGTATCCGGTTGGAAGAAAAGCCAGTCTCAACAACTTGAGTCTCTACGTTAAATGATAAGTTTAGCAGACCGTCCGTCTCCAATGGCTGAACATTAGGGTAGGGGGAGGAGGGAGAACATCAGACGTTCCTTTTCTGTTCCAACCACAAATCATACGGTTGTGCCTCTTCTCTATTCCACTTAGAGCCCTCTAACTTGAATTCCACGTTCCTCCTGGAATGCGTGTGGCAGAGCGTCTTTGAAAATATGAAGGCTCTGCATGTGTTTTGAGTTTTTTCTGGACTGATTTGTGATGATAATCAGTCAAGTTACATTTCTTGTGTGTCTTGCTGGGGGTGTAATAAACTCAGGACGCTGATGACTGTAATTTTCTGAGTGATGTTGCAATGGAGAGAATAAATGGCCCAGTGTTGAACTTTGCAGCTTGCTCCCTTCCTGTATGTAAATTGCCTTTATATAAAGTGGGGTGCATAGCAGCAGGACAGCTGCCTCCTCTGCTCCCTGTCATCTCAGCTTCCAGCCTTATCAGGCACGTAGCAGGGAGGCTGTTCCAACCATAACTGAGCTCTACCTCCAACCTCCAGAAAGTAATCCCTAACCTTCATATCCTAGGCAACCTGAAGAATGAAAGAGGAAACTCTAAAATCCCCTTTGAAAGGTTTGTGTACTTTTATTACTATAATTCAGAGGGAATGGGTAAAACGAAGATGATTTAGAGGATCTGAGTTTCCTTGGCCTGGGGAAGGCACTGGAGGTAGGGATGCAGGGCAGGGTGTCTGATGGAAGCTTTCTCTGTTTCACATTTTAAGAACAAACAAGCAGAAATCTTGGGGCAGGTTGGTGTTTCTGTGCAGTCTTGGCTACATTTGTGCGCGCTCTCCCTCTCTTCTTTTTATTAAGTGCAATTAGTCAACAGATAAGTACATCATTACGTTTTGATGTAGTGATCAATGATTCATGGGTTGCAGTGCAAATTTGCTGTCTTAAAAGGGGGCTGCATGGTGTAGGAGCAGGGACCGGCTGAGCTCGTTGAAATGGAACACGGAGTATGGGGGGCATCGGCAGTAACCAAGTCGTATTATATGAAGAATCCATGGAAGAGGAAGTAGTAACGGGCCAGTTACTGTGATCTGGAGTTTCCTAAACCTTGCCTGAGGTTGGAGCGTCAATTTCAGGCACCGAGAAGTGCTTTTTTAAGAGTGAGTGCTGAGCAACATTTCCCAGCCACTCTCCAGGAGAGATGATGTGTGTTCCCTTCTCCCAGTCTGGAGCTGTTGCAACTGAGCAAACCAAGAAGCAGCTGAGGCTACAGATCATAGTAGGGCAAATGAGGTGGTTGTGCCTGCAAAACAAATCCCTGCCCAGGACGAAAGAAAACCCGCTTCACATGCTATTCTTGGTTTAAGAGCTAGTATTTCAGAGGGTGTCAGACCCAGTATGCAACTCAAAGATGGCAGGGCCCTTGACAGTCGGGGGTCACGGCAGGGCAGCCACGGCAGACTGCACCGGCAAGCGCCGGGTACCGGCCCTGCAAACCTTGGTAACTTGCCGCCGTCTCCGGCTCTGGCCCAGCCGCTGTGCTCATGGCCAGCCCGGCCAGCGCTGGCTCGAGACCTCGCGCCGCGGTCAGACTGCAGCGCCCAGGCATCTCCCAGCGGCGGGGTTACTGGAAGGCACCTCTCCTCGGCTTCGCCGAGCCTCCCTCTCTCCTCTGCTTTCTGGAGCGCAGGCACCCGGCTAATCTTTCGCGAGTGCTGGAGACCCAGTTTATCTGGGACTTGAGGGAAAGAGCAAGGGTGTAAACTGTAAGAAGACTCCCGGGTCAGCCCTGAAATAAACCGGAGGAGGGCTAGAGAAGACGAGGACAAACTGAGGGTTTTTAAGACAATGTAACCCAGACCTTGCAACGTTGTCAGGTGGGAGAGCGGGAGAGGGAATCCGGGAGTCGCCGGTGCCCGGGGTTACGCCAGGTCGGCGCCTTGCGCGGAGCACCACTCCCCGAACTTGCCACTTCCTCACGTGTTCTTGGCGTGGCGGAGATTAAAGATGCAAGGGAAAAAAATTACGTGCGGAACGGACAGAATGTTCTCAAAGATGGGGGGAGGGGGAGTTAAAAAGTGAAATGCAAATTGTACTTTTTTTTCCTTTAGTGAAGAGATGAATTTTATTTCCGCCCCCTCCCCTACACATTCCTGACCTCTCCCTCCCCCTTCCCTCTTTCTTTCCTTCCTTCCTCCGCTTCCAAGTTCTGGGATTTTGTAGCCTTGCTTGGCTTTGGCCAAAAGCACAAAAAAGGCGTTTTCGGAAGCGGCTCGGCCGTGCACAAGGGCCATTTGTTTGTTTTGGGTCTCGGGGCAGGAAATCTTGCCCGGCCTGAGTCACGGCGGCTCCTTCAAGGAAACGTCAGTGTTCTCCTGTCGCCCTCGCCCGCTGCGCGCCCGGCCGCCGCTGCCCATGGGGGAGATGCAGGGCGCGCTGGCCAGGGCCCGGCTCGAGTCTCTGCTCCGGCCCCGCCACAAAAAGAGGGCCGAGGCGCAGAAACGCAGCGAGTCCTTCCTGCTGACTGGCCTGGGTAAGCGCCGCGGCCGCCACGCGGGGACTGTCCCACTCCGCCGCTAGTCGCTCTGATCCGGCGAGAGGGACCGGGGGTGGCGGGGGGCGGGGGGTGCGCGTTCGCAGAGTGGAGGGACTGAGGCCGAGAGAGAGGGCGGCGGGAGCGGGGGACCCGCGGGGCGTCCCGGACCCACGGTGACCCCGCAGATGAGGGCGCGCGGGGCCACCCTCGCCCGACGGACACCTCCGGCTGGTGTGGTGCGCGGCCCCCCAGTGGGGGCTGATGAGGCTGCGGGGGGAGTTAGGGGAGAGGGCCGGCTCCGGGACCGGGTGGGAATCGGCAGTCAGGGTTTGACTAACCAGAGCGGGCACAGAGCCATCGGCTGGCGGAGCACCGGGCGGAAAGCGCCCCAGTGCCGCGACTCTGATTTCCTAGCTGGGCGGAATAAATGAGAAAGGTGGAAAATTACCCCGGACTCTCCCTCTCCCCGCCCCCTCCGCCTGCGGTTTCCCTCTCTCCGGCGGGGGAGCGGAGAGAAGCAGATAACATCCCCGCGCCGGGCCTCCCGGGCAGTCCCCGCGCCCCCTGCCCCCTCCCCGGGCTCGCACTCCCGCGGGGGGACAAACAGCCCGCCACCGCCCGCAAGGAAGAAGCCTGCCTGGCGGCGCGGTCGCTGGAGGCGGGGCTTGGGGCGGGGCCTCTTCCGCATTGTCGCGTGGGCCCCGCCCCTGCGGGGGCTCGAGGCTTATAAAGCCGGCGGCGCGGCGCGCGGGTAGTGTTGGCTGAGCCGGTCTCCCGTCAGTAACGACTAGCTGCGCTCTCTCTGCGGAGATGACGGTGAAAACCGAGGCTGCTAGGGGCACCCTCACTTACTCCAGAATGAGGGGAATGGTAGCAATTCTCATCGGTGAGTGTAGGAATTTTACTGAACTTCTAGTTTACGCGAATCGGACATTTTTTTAAGGTCGCGCATCAGATTAGTGTGTGTGGCGTCGGACGTTATGAAGCCATCTAGACGTTTATTTATTTCTCCTCTCTTAATTCACAGCTTTCATGAAACAGAGGAGGATGGGCCTGAACGACTTCATTCAGAAGATTGCCAATAACTCCTATGCATGCAAACAGTAAGTTTTGGGGAGGATTGGGAGAAATAAAAATAAGTAGTAGAGTTTCAGTTTACCAGCAGTAAAGACACATTCTCACCAGAGAGTTGATGAGAAAGCTGGAACCTTCCCCGAGGGTGGGAACCCGTTTCTCTTTTTAAGTCCCAATTGAAAACATTTTAAACATTAAAACTAATGTGCTGATTTGGCCTAACCTAGAACTTTAAGATAAAATTTTCACGCTGGCCTAATTCACCCCCTGTTAACATGAAGAACAACCCTCACCCCTGTATTTAACTGTGTTTATTATTTTCTTTAACTGAGTTACTTCTTCGGGTGTTTTTAGTTGAAACACTCCCAACTGTCCAGGGGGAAAAGGTTGAGCCAGAAACTTACTACTGGTGTTGGTGTGCCCCCTTGCGTCCAGTTAAGGAGATTCTAAGTTGTTCCTTTCTCTGCAGCCCTGAAGTTCAGTCCATTTTGAAAATCTCCCAACCTCAGGAGCCTGAGCTTATGAATGCCAACCCTTCTCCTCCAGTAAGTATTCTCTCTTTGCGATGCTTCTGTAGAGGAATCTTGTAAATGAGTCAGTTAGTATTCCTACATTGATGGGTTACGATAGCATTTCTAGAAATTAGTATCAAGGCAGGAATGCCTCGTTAATGGCGTAACAAGTGACATAAGCACTTAATTAACTATTGAGTCATTGAAGTATTTTAAAAGGCCTATTGCCTAAAGATTTTATCTGGTTACAACACGATTGTGTACAATTTCCATACTCTCATATGAAATTAATATATATGGATAAAAAGTAGTTTTGGTTGTGTCTAGGATGTGTGGTGGTGACTTGCCTCAGTCATTTGCAGATGTAGCATCTTTTATACGTTGCCTGTCCTTTATCCGTTGCCTTCTTTTGAAGCAAGGATATTAAAAGAAAACATTTTCTTTTCCAGCCAAGTCCTTCTCAGCAAATCAACCTTGGCCCATCATCCAATCCTCACGCTAAACCATCTGACTTTCACTTCTTGAAAGTGATTGGAAAAGGCAGTTTTGGGAAGGTAATTTCAGATCCGAAGACCTCATGACTTAATGGTCTTTCATGCATTCATTTTACATTCTCCCTGGGTGTAGATAGCGAAATGATCTTTTTTTAAATTGAAATTCCAGGTTCTTCTAGCAAGACACAAAGCAGAAGAAGTGTTCTATGCAGTCAAAGTTTTGCAGAAGAAAGCCATCCTGAAAAAGAAGGAGGTACGAAATGCACTGGATGGATTGGAGTTGGAGATAGACATTCATTGAATGGTTTTACTTTGGAATTTTGGTACCAAGTTGAAATTTGCCACTAAATCTTAATTGTCCTTTTTCTAGGAAAAACATATTATGTCGGAACGGAATGTTCTACTGAAGAATGTGAAACACCCTTTCCTGGTGGGCCTTCACTTCTCTTTTCAGACTGCTGACAAGTTGTACTTTGTCCTTGACTACATCAACGGTGGAGAGGTGAGTGGCAGGAACACGAGCTAACCTCTGGGTGTCCAGGCACGGCATTCTTGGTTTTAGTTGGAGAGGAAAGTTTTTCAATGATAGTTAGGGGAGAAAAGTTACCAGAATTAGCCTTTCCTTCAACCTGAAGGTTGCAAATAGTTAACAGACTATTTAAGGCCACTTCCTGCGATTGTCCCCTTTAGCGGTATATGTCCAGACTGATTAAATGCATTGTTCTCAAGCCCTGGCAACCCAGCCTAACTTTGTTCTGTCTCCTGCAGCTGTTCTACCATCTCCAGAGGGAGCGTTGCTTCCTGGAACCACGGGCTCGCTTCTATGCTGCTGAAATAGCCAGTGCCTTGGGTTACCTGCACTCTCTGAACATCGTTTATAGGTAAGCTAGAGAGCGCTCAAGGTTACCTTCCTGGGTAGAAAGGAGACAGAGCCCTAGCCTTTGGTGGAGCCTTAAAATAATTTGTATTTCTGAACAGCTTGGTCACCTAAAACCGGATCCCCCAGCATGTGAGCCGCCTTGATTCCATGCCACTAGGGAACTAGCCAGCTAGGATTGTCCCTAATCCAGAATAGATTAGCAGAACAAGGACTCCCTTTTTTTATTCACTATACAGCTACAGTGAATTGAAAATGCTTCTAATACCCCAAGCTATTCTCACAGAGGCTTTCTTATCAAGTGAAGTTAACTTACACCACTATTTTTTTTTTTTTTTTTTGCAGAGACTTAAAACCAGAGAATATTCTGCTGGATTCACAGGGACACATTGTCCTTACTGACTTTGGGCTCTGCAAGGAGAACATTGAACACAACGGCACGACATCCACCTTCTGCGGCACGCCCGAGGTAGGAGCGCTCTCCATTTGGTGCCCCGTCTGCCCCCTCCTGGAAGAGCCAAGTGCAAAAATACTGACTGAAACCAGAAGGGTGGATTGTTCTCTGAGGTTTCTCCGTCCCGTTGAGCGCAAGGAAAATACATTTGCTGTTTGATACAGCATGGGAAGTCCCAAGGCCTTGTGTTGCTTTCATTAAGACCAGCTGTTTGCAAAAGCTGTGTCATGAGAGGTTGTAAATTCCCAAGTAAACGATCCCGTTGTGTGCCCAGTCACTTCTAAATAATCAGTATCCATACCTGGCCGGTCAGCCTCCCAAGTCCTGCAGTTTCATCGGGACATAATGTAAAGAAATGTATCCTGCAAGTGGATCCAGGGTCTCAGCCCTTTCAAAGTGGATGCCTGGTCGTGGGACTGCCCAGTGTCACAGACTTCTGAACTCTGTCTTCCTGCTTTGTGTTTCAGTATCTCGCACCCGAGGTGCTCCATAAGCAGCCTTACGACAGGACAGTGGACTGGTGGTGCCTGGGGGCCGTCTTGTATGAGATGCTCTATGGCCTGGTGAGTAGCTCATTGGGAGCTGTGGAATCTTGCCCCTGGTTTCATAGTGCTCCCTAGAATGTCATCGTCTTAAACAGACTTCTCTGAGTGCACAAGCCCCATTGCAGATCTGGCCATTGTGTTTTGCCCCTTTATCAATAAGCTTGTCATATACTGGTAAGAGAGGCCCATTGGTTATTTTATAAGTGTTTTATTAGAGTAAGCTCTTAGTGAATTTCTCTTTTGTAAATTCACATTCGACTGGATACCTACTCCCTGATAAGGGTCCCGAAATAGTTTGAAAATCCAGGGCAAAGAAAACCTATTAAGGGAAAGGCTTTGTCAGATCTAGCTTAATCTAGCTACAGACTTTTTCTCTGTTGGTGTGGTGTTTGCTGTACGAACCTTCCAGTTGAACATTAATGTTCCCCTTCTTTCAGCCTCCTTTCTACAGCCGGAACACTGCTGAGATGTACGACAACATTCTAAACAAGCCCCTCCAGCTGAAGCCAAATATTACCAACTCCGCGAGACACCTCCTAGAGGGCCTCCTGCAAAAGGACAGGACAAAGAGACTGGGCGCCAAGGATGACTTTGTGAGTAACTTCGTCCTGTTCTCCTGCGCTCTCTGGGAAGCTCGCTGGACCTCAGTGCCCTTCCTGAATTCCACCTGTCTAAATTCATCTCCTGTTTCTTCTCGACAGATGGAGATTAAGAATCATGTCTTCTTCTCCCTAATTAACTGGGACGATCTCATTAATAAGAAGATTACTCCCCCTTTTAACCCAAATGTGGTGAGTGTCTCTTTCTTCTGAGTCCAGGAGGGCCCAAAGGGCACGTCTTGAAGTCAGGGTTGGTGGTGGCGTGGGGGAGGGTCTTCGAGGAATATGCTGACAGATCTTTTATTCACAAACCATTATTTTGCCTACATAAAGTAGAATTTTTGTCCCACAAGCTAGCATAACCTTTCTACACATTCATCGATTAAAGTACCAAAGGATAAAAAGTGTACACCATCCTCGTCATGTAGCCTCGTGTGGCCTGTGGGTTTTGTGCCTGAAATGGAGGGTTATGGGAGTCTCCATGTAGTACCCCAAAGACTTGAGTACCAGTGTTTAAAGCCTCCAAATGAGGATTTCCCTGTCCTGTCTGCACACGGGATTCTTGACACTGTCTTTTTTTTTTTTTCCTTCCCGCCATAGAGTGGACCTAGCGACCTGCGCCACTTCGATCCCGAGTTCACCGAAGAGCCGGTCCCCAATTCCATTGGCAGGTCCCCCGACAGCATCCTTCTCACAGCCAGCGTCCAGGAAGCAGCGGAGGCCTTCCTGGGCTTCTCCTACGCCCCTCCCATGGACTCCTTCCTCTGAACAGTCCTCGGGGCTGATCTTGAAGGATGTTATGTGTGTCCGTAAGCGTTTTTAGTTAGCCTCGTGGCGGAGCTGCTGGCTGACAGGACATCTTACAAGAGAATTTGCACATCTCTGGAAGCTTGCACATCTTGGCAATCTTATTGCACACTGTTTGCTGGAAGCTTTTTCGAAGAGCACATCCTCCTCTCAGTGAGCTCATGAGGTTTTCATTTTTATTCTTCCTTCCAACATGGTGCTATCTCTGAGCATTGCGCGCCGCCGCGGACAGATGGCAGTAGTCCTCCTGGGTGACGCGGTTCTGAGAAGGGTTTTCGGAAGGGTCTGTCTGGGCCGTGATAACGAATCTTATGAAATGTGCCTTTTCCGATGAGATCGCGTTAGCTCCAAAGCTTTTCCTCTTGCAGAGTGTTTCAGTTCTTTATTTTTCCTTGTGGATCTCCTGTGTGAACCGGTGGTATGAGTGTGGTATGCTTGATCCCAGATGGATTTCGTCCTAAGCATCAATGTGACACTTGCAGGACACTACAATGTGGGACATTGTTCGTTTCTTCCATATTTGGAAGATAAATTTACGTGTAGACCGTTTCCGTTTGTTTTTGGTTTTGTTTTGTTTTTTTTTTTTTGTAAGATACAGTTAATAACGAAAATTTATTGAAAATGGTCTTGCAATGACTTGTATCCAGATGCTTAAAGAAAGCATTGCTGCTACAAATATTTCTATTTTTAGAAAGGGTTTTTATGGACCAATGCCCCAGTTGTCGGTCAAAGCCTGGTATTTACATTGTTTAAAATGTCACCTGTAAAATGGGCATTATTTATGTTTTTCTTTTTCTTTTTTTTTTTTTTGCATTCCTGATAATTGTATGTATTGTATAAAGAAAGTCTGTAAATTGGGTTATAACACTAGTATATTTAAACTTACAGGCTTATTTGTAATGTAAACCACCATTTTAATGTACTGTAATTAACATGGTTATAATATGTACAATTCTTCCCCCCTTTCCCCACCACACAACTTTTTTTGTGTGTGATAAGCCAACTTTGGTTTGCAATAAAACCTTGAAAAATATTTACATAAATTGTGTCATGTGTGTTATTTTGTATATCTCCATTGGGATGGGGTAGGGTGGGGTGGGGAGGGCCAATCATGGGTCCCTCTAAAATTTACAAACGTGGGAAATGCTGCTGTACTTGGCAGCTCGGCGGTTGGCCTCCGATAGCTGCTTCAGACTCCAGGGGGGTGTAGAGTGGTCTTAAAGCCAGTTTATCTTCTGGGTCTTAGCGGTATTTTACGATGTCAGTCATTATGAATCCATCCAAACAACCCCTTTTCAATGTACAAATCCGTTTCAAAAGGACAGCCAGGAGGCCGTGTTCCCTGTATTTATCGCCTACCCCCAAAGTTGGCTGTTTGTCCCAACATTTGGCTTATAGCCTAAAGTAACAGGTAATTCAACAACTAATCTGAGTGCCTCCCCTGGGTCAAGCCCTGCCCTGAGTGCTGGGGATATAGCAGGGGCAAAGCAGACAGATCTCTGCCCTTAAGGAGCCTTATGAACAGCCAACTTTTTCAATAGTGTGTTGAAATGAAAGTGAAGATAATAGTCTGCCAGCAAAACGCTGCCGAAGAGGGCGGGGATATTTGTCATAAAGGGAGATGTTCCCCACCAGCTGAGCCAGCAGGACTTGGGGTTTCCGAGAGCACCCAGAGCTGAACGAAGTCTGGGGCCAGCTCAGAGAAGGACCCCCGAGGAGCCAGTCCCTGGCTTAGACCAGAAACTTCTTGAGCCAGCCCCACTGCCCCTGGGTCTGGTGTGCGGAGCCGTTCATGGGGCCCATCCCACGGGAATATCTACTGAGGAAGAAGGGAAGATGTTCAGATATTAAGAGATCATTATTTTAAGCCCAAATTGTTTGTACTATTTTACTTTTCTAGGCCTTTCACGGCTGCTGCCTTAACCTCTAAGACCTCTCCATTTGCACAGGGATTCCTCCAGGAAAGTTGTGATCTTCCCCTTTATCCTGGTGCTTACTTCTCACTTCACACACACACACCCTCTCCCCCAACATACCCCTCCTCCTGCCAAGGCTTCTAAGGGCTGAACAGGTATTCAAAGACGACTTAGTTTTCCCTGATGGCAATCTACTGAAGGAAGGGGATCAAAGTGAGTCAATGACTTCTTGCTGAAGGTGGGTCCCTCCTTTGCATTTGAGATCTATTGGACCTATAGGTGCCGGCTACACATTAAATCCCCTCCCAGACCCAGATGCCAAAGTCAACTGGGGTGACAGAGAATCTAAAGCGTGCGTTTTCCTAATGAAGATTGATACCAGCTCTGACTGGGAGACTACTTGCATATCTTCTCCTCATTCTTATTATCAATAATAGTTACGAATTCCTTCTTGAACAAAGAGTGTTTATCAGAACACAGGCTGTGCGTCTCCAATTATATGTCAGAGAGGCTAGGTGTGGATGATAGAGCTTTTTACTTCTTTAGGGTAGAAATTTGGTTTATTGGGTTATAGTCTGTCACTGTAGAAGATCTCATCGTGCTGCTCGGGAATTGATAAGAGCTGAGGAGTCCCAGGGGTTGTCACACAAATGGGAGGACGTTAGATCAAACACAAGTGGGTGGGAAGGGAACAAGGCAAGAACAAGGAAGTCAAGAAAGAACAAGGGATCAATTAAAAAAAAAAAGAGCAAATATTTACTAAGTACTGTGATGTCAAGTCACATACATGCAGAAGTATCTTTTATCTCCGAGAGTAAAGTACATCCCTGCTAGCATTTGAAACATTTGAGCGTGGTGGTTGCAAAGGGGGACAGTATCCTTCTCCGTTGTTCTCTCCCCAAACAATAGGTTTGGGGAAATGTATTGAACTATCATTCCCACACGTTAAAATGGGGCTTTGAAATTACTGCTCCCATGAAGACTAAATCAGTGACTTCGCTTAGGGCATTTGCCATCTACTTGGGGAGATATGGCACCTACTGATGGTATCCGGCTGGTGTTGAATGAGGGATAAAGAGAACTTTAGAAGTCCAGAGGCTTCTGTGGGGTCAGCTCCCTGGAGCAGGCTTCACAGAGGGCCTGCCAAAGATTCTTAAACCAACTGATTCTATTTGTAGGAACTCTAACTGGGTGCAGACCCTGAGCATTGGAGAACACTAACAGCTAAGACTACTGAGCTCTTGCTATATGCCAGACATTCATTATTCTAAGCCCTGTCTGGTCTATTTAAATCTTCAGAACAACTCTGCAATGTCAAAAGTGAACAGACTAGCACAGACCGGTAACTCGCTGATTAGTAAGTGGTGAAGTAAGAAGGCAAATCATGACGGTCTGTCCCCAAAGCCTGTGCTTGTAACCATTACGCTATGCTGCCTGACAGGTGACAACAGGCAGAGGAGCCAACGATTGTGTGTTTTTAGCCATTCACTTATTATTTCATCTGACTTCTACTAAGATACCTTGCAGGTGTCATGCTATGCAGAGGGAGAAAGGGGCGTGGGATTTGCAGTTATAATGTAGACACTATTGGTTGTTGATAAAGATGAAGCACAGCTGGAAATGCACCAGACTTTGCTATGGGAACCGAAATTAGCACAACCACTTTGGAAAACTGTTTGGCACTATTTGCTAAAGATGATCGTACGTATAACTTATGACCTACTAGTTCCACTCCATGATTTATACCCCATAGAATGTACATTTAGTCAATAAAAATTTTGCAGTAATGTTCATACTAATACTATTCACATCAGTCCCAAATGGGAATGATTCAAAATGTCTACCAATAGTGAAATAAATTAGTGTATGGAATGGAATATATATTGGAAAATATATAATGGAGTACTATACTACAATGAAAATGAATGAATAATCACTACAGAAAATAACAAGGAATAAATCTCACAAACATAGAAACCAGACTTCACGATTTAACTTATATAAAATTTGAAAGCAGACAAACAAAATGAATCTCTACAGAAGTCAGGATATGACCACTTTTGGGGAGGGGAGGCATGTGGGGACAATGATCGAGAAGGTCCAGGAAAGGGGTGGTCTTCTGCCTGCTGGTAAGTTCTTGATCTGGTTGGTGGTTTCAGGGAGTGGTTTTGCTTTTGGATATTTCATCAAGTTTTATGCTAACGATATGTGCACTTGTCTCTAGGATGTATCAGTAAAAACGTTTATTAAAAAATAAGTAGTATAATAACACAGGATGTCACAGGAATACAGAGGAGGTGCACCTTACCTTTGGGGGGCCAGGGGCTAAGTTTTCAGATAGTTTAGGCCAGAGATGCTTAGGGAAATCTGGAATGTTCAGATAGGCTGTGTTGGGAACTGAATCTTGGAAGTGAGGCAGGAAGAGGGGCATTTCGGGTGCTGGCTGGTAGAGGTCAGGGAGTGAGGGTGCAGCTTGCATAAGCTTGGTGGATAGGATATTGGGAAAAGGAAGGGTGTCAGACTGACTTAGGTTCGAATCCCAGCTCTACTGATCAGCTTTCCAGCTTTTGACAAGTGGTAACTTTCTCCTAACCTACCTTTTCACAGTCATCTGTGAGACAAGGCCAGAAGGAACTGGAATTCAAAGAATGCAAATTAATTTCTTCTTCCCCAACTCATTACATTTCTCAATTTCCCCTCCTCTTTACTAGAGAATCAGAGAAAAAGGATATTAAAAAACAGTGAGGAATCATTTTGAATAGAGAGATGAACCTTGTCCCTGCTGTTCCTGAAAGTGTCAGGGAGAAGTTTAGAATTCATAAAGTAGCAACAGGAAGCATCTGCAGCTTCCCCGCGAGGAAAGTGGAGTGATTGGAAGGAGTGCTCTGGTGACCCTTGCCAAGAGCTGTGAGTGTGGGGAAGGCTTCACAATTAAAAGAAGAAGAAATAAGGAAGCCAAGTAGGAGACTTCTGAGAGTCATCCAATTGGTGGTGGCAAGGAAAAGATAAAGAAATGTTTTGAAGACCTCCAAATCAATGGAGATTAATAAATCACTGGGAATGGCGGAAGAAGGGTTAATCCAAAACAAGGCACATTTAATGTAGCTTGTTTCATTAAGGTAATTGACTTGACTTACTGAAGTGGTTGTTATAGCTGCAGTAATAGCATCTAAAACAAAGACCACCCATCAATTTCTTCAATG
The DNA here is from genome assembly GCA_028646535.1 of Procyon lotor. Classification (NCBI taxonomy): domain Eukaryota; kingdom Metazoa; phylum Chordata; class Mammalia; order Carnivora; family Procyonidae; genus Procyon; species Procyon lotor. The sequence goes on from CM053608.1 coordinate 24,768,851, forward strand.
TCCCCAAGACATAAAGAATCACATGATCAATCAGCATAATTAACAAGGCAAGATGTTACACATTGTAGTCAATCTCTACCCTATCCTCTCCAGAAACTTCTTGCCTCATCCATCCAAAAGCCTCTAAGGTCCTATTCCATATGCCTCAAGCCTTGTCTTAAGATCAAAATGATGTCAAAGTTGACCTGGTGTTAAACAGAACAACAGTTCTATTAAGAAAAATATACTCATTTAAATTAATCAAACCCAATTTGAGAAATTAAGTGTTTTCTTCTTTTTTTTGTTTTGTCTTGGTACTTTAATTTTTTTATTTAAATTCACTTAATTAATACGTAATATATTATTAGTTTCAGAGGTAGAGATCAGAGATTCATCAATTACATATAACACCTAGTGCTCATTACATCCCGAGCCTGCCTTAATGTCCACGACTCAGTTACCCCATCCCCCACCCCTCCCCTCCAGCAACCCTCAGTTTGTTTCCTGTGATTAACAGTCTCTCATGTTTTGTCTCCATCTCTGGTTTCGTCTTTATTTTTCCCTCCCTTCCCCTATGTTCTTCTGTTTTGTATCTTAAAGTCCACATACGAGTGAGATCTTCTGTTTTGTATCTTAAAGTCCACATACGAGTGAGATCATACGATAATAGTCTTTCTCCAACTGACTTTAAAAGTTTTCCTTTTATTGCATGAAAACTGTTACCCAGTCACAAAACCAACAATTAGTGATTATTGCTTAGACTTCCCTTGTGCTTAAACGTGATCTTTCCTGGCCCACTTTGGCCTTACATACTTATTATACAAGAATATGTTTCATTTATACATGTTTTTTCTGCTTTCCTCATCTTCTCTGTGAAAAATTGTACCAGCAAGACTTGGGGTAATCCTCAATGTTTGTTTAGTGTTTACCTATAACACTATGTTCGAACAGATAAGTTTGTGTATTTGGATACCTTGGAAACCATGGACTCCAAAGGATAGGGTTATTGGTTTCTTCTTTTCTGTGTTGTCTGTTCGGTGCCCCACCTAGTATATCACAGCAAGCATGATGACGATACCGGAACAACCATATACAAGGTACAGATTGTCTCCAACAGAATATATATGCAGACAATCACTACCTGTGAACAGTAGGCCAAGGGTCAAAAGCATAAAAACATAGTGTCACGTTACATGCACATATATAAAACAGATGAGTGGCCGCCAATTTGTTCATGATATCTAGATAATTCTGACACACTCCTGCTCAGTCTTATTTTACTGCCACTTTGAATAGGCATATCCACTCTTAATGTAGCATTCCAGAGGCCAAAGTCATTGCCCTCCCCAACCAGGTCTAAACTGTTCGATTCCAAATGTGTTGCTATGTTGCTAGCAAAGTGCAGTACAGAGCTATTTGTTTGGGCAATAATTAATTAAATTAGAAAGCTTATTTAATTAAATTAATTAAAGTTAGGCTGGAAATGATTTGGAGTCCAAATGAAAAACAGTGAAGGATCAAGGAAAAAAACTGAAGGATCATGAGAAAGAAACGAAGGGTGATGATCTGATCCTCTAATTAAGTTACATGATACCTAAAATAATGGACACTGTGGGATAAACTTAGAGAAAATATAATTTTTCAAATCAAACATATATGTGACAACTCTTAAAAACAGAACAAAATGGGGGCGCCTGGGTGGCTCAGTGGGTTAAAGCCTTAGGCTCAGATCATGATCCCAGGGTCTCGGCATCAAGCCCCACATCGGGCTCTCTGCTCAGCGGGGACCCTACTTCCCTTTCTCTCTCCGCCTGCCTCTGCCTACTTGTGATCTCTCTTTCTCAGTCAAATAAATACATAAAATCTAAAAACAAAGAAACCCAGAACAAAATGAAGATGAAATAATTAGGGAGGAGGAAAGAAAGAATGAAATGATGTTTCCCTTTATTTATAAATGGATAACATGTTGATAGTACAATAAATAAATAAAAACATGATGGGTTGAAATGAGCAATAATTTCACAGTTGCCTCTCCCAGCCACTCCTACCCCAACTTCCCCTCCGTGGGAATAGCCAATGGTAAGCTTTTTGGTGTATCTTTTCAGAACTGTGGTATGCATGTACAAGCATAAAGGCTTCCTTCCAATAACAGAGAATTAGAATTTCAAAGGAGGGAGCAGAGGAGGTGTCTTGACTGCTGGTTGATATCTTTTTTTAAGTTAACTTAATCGTTTCTATTTTTTAAGAAGCTCAAAATCTCACCTGTGGGATTCTAGTGTCTAAAAAATTGTGGGTGCAACAGAATGCTTAACACTGCACGGAGACTTTTTCATTTGGTGCTGAATGAAAACACAGCAATCTGGTTTTGTGTTGCAGAAAAAAAGAGGGTAGACTCACTGAGACACAAGACTTGGCTTTCAAGGTTGCCCTTTGCAACTCTGTACAATTTTTGCCTTGCCCTCAGTCTTTGGAACCTAACAGCTCAGCAACTTGGCTCTAGCTACACTTTCCAAAACAGCTGGAAACCATCTTGATTTTCCAGTCACTTAAAGAGCTGTTTCATGCCTACGGCATACCTGAATGTTTTCACAAATGTTATCTAGTTAGGGGATAATACTTGCCCTTCGAACCATTCCCACATTTCTTTAAGTCATTCTCCCTCTCAACCATCCTGTTCTTTCCAATTCTGCAGAATCATAAAAATGTCAGGGGGAGAAAGATTGCTAGGTCCAGGGGTCATAAACTCAGGGCCTTTAAGAACCAGACTTGTAAATCATCTTAGAAGAAGACACAAGGAGTCACAGACAATGCATGATCTCTTAAAAGCCTTGAAATTAAATTAATAATTAAGATCAAAAATAAAAATTGTATTGGCCAAGTAAAACAAGTCTAATGGGCAGAGACATCTGCGAATTTTCTAGTCTAATCTCATATGCAATTATGTAAAATTCAGTGAGCCTCCTTCTCCTTGGCATTCTTGTCATTCCTTAACTATGAGCAACACAACACAAAACAAAACCCTAAACACTGGGGATTGAAAGGTCTGCTTCTCTCAACAATGCAACAGTGGGGAAGAAATGGGCTTCGAGGACAGGAGTCCGGCAATAGATGACACAGTCCATCCCTCAAGGTTGATAGAGACTCTCTAGCTCCCAATCATATTCACACATCAAGGGGTCCCAACTTCCAACAGAATTCCATAATCAGTTTTGGAACGGAAGCTGGCAGGCTTTTTAGTGTATGATCTAGGAGCTTTCAAGAGGCCCCCTTTTTTAAAGACCCCTCACTCACAAGGGAAAATGGATCACATATAGTTTTATAATAATCTAAAGAATGTTCTGTCTCCCAGAAAAGGATAAGGAACCAGCTTGGCCAAGCTATCCTGAGTTCCAATGAACAAGATGCCAAAAAAAGAAGTGTTGAGGGAGGCAGCATAGTAAATTGGGAAAAAATCTCTGATTTTTGAAACTCATCTCCACTTCTTAATCTCCCTGAGCCTTCCTTCCTTCTTTCCCAAATTGGGACTAAGTTCATTTTCTTTGTCCCATGGAAGATATGAGATAATATGTGTCAGAATACAGAAAAATGTAATTCAACAAATAAGTAAATAACAGTGCCCTTGGGGGGGACACTTGATTGGGGGACCTGAGAGGCTGGGACCACTCAGATCTTCTGCATGCTTCATGACTTAAAGTACTGTTCCCAGTCAACTCCTCCAACTGTGCATCTTTAAAAGAACAGAGAATGACCATGTGCCCTCAGATCCCTAAGCACATCCACCTTCCAGCTACAACAGGCAGATTGTGAAGGGTTACAATACAATATGCAAGTAAATAATCCTATGTCCCAGTTATATGGAGTTCAACGTCTTCCTAATAGTCCCAAAGGATTATTAAACTTATCAAATTAAATTCCTTTTATGTTTCTGAGGCATACACCATCAAATAAGGGTGAATTATGCCACATTACTCACCAACAAAAACAGAGTAGTACAGTGCTCTATAGGCTCACAGACACTATACCGTGTCAACCTTTTCTTTAAAGACAGAAGAGATGAGTCACACACTCACAAAAGTTTTGTTCTTATTGTTTCATTATCGCTAGCAACGGTACGGTCAGATCTGTGGAAGAAACCCAGGGTTGTTGGGGGCATATCTGGATATAAGTCAGATTTGGGCTCAGGTTCTGCCTTCGCCACCTTGGTAATTCTCCTTTTCCATAAAATGGGGACACTGCTAATAACTCTTCTGCTTTCCTCACAGGCCAGTGCAAAGATCCAACAAGAAAGACACTGTATGAGAATGGGCTTCACCGACCAGGAAGTGATCAGTTAGTTTCAGACGCTTCTCACGAGACAGCGGTGCCTTGAACTGTACCAATTTACATGACTTTTTATTTTAATACTTGAGACCTCTAGGGAGTCTGTTAAGACTTTCATAACAGATTGTCCTACTCAGAGTTTGTTACTTAGTAGAAGTTGGTTTTTAAATACATCTACTGTGTATGTTTATTTTAATTGCCTTTGAAAATTCTTCCCCTTTAAAAACAAGAAGGTTTTTCAAGGAATCAAATCCCCAGAGTCAGAGATGAAGAATCAGTCTTCATTTTGCTAACCCTTAACATGATGAAATCTTGTGTGTGAGGAAGCATTTTAAAATACAAAATATAAAGGCAACTGGGTGACTCAGTCTGTTAAGCATCCAACTCTTGATTTTTGGCTCTGGTCATGACCTCAGGGTTGTGAAATGAAGCCCCCAGCTGGGCTCCCAGCTAGGCATGGTGGAGCCTGCTTAAGGTTCTCTCTCTCTCTCTCTCCTTCTGCCCCTCCCCTCTCCCTCCCAAATAAATAAATAAGTTATAAAAGATATTACTAAATAATGAATATCCAACTTTCACTTTTCTTGAAGATTTATTTAAATGAAAATCACACATTGGAGAGAGAGAGAGAGAGAGATCATATGAACCCTTGTTGCTCTTCAACATATCTAACATAGTTTTAGAGGATCCAGCAACATAAAAAGACCAGAAGAAGAAATAAAAGGTATAAGTATCAGGAAAGTAAAGGCAAAATTGTCAATGGTGCAGATGATGTGATTCTACAGAAACATCAAAAAGACCAACAAACTACCTACCTACTTGGGGAGTTCAGCAAGGTTGCCTCATATAGTATCTACCTACACAGTTCAACAATGTTCCTCTACTCAGCAGTGACATAAGAGAAAAAAACATTTTGTTTATATCTATAGCAAAAATTATAAAGTACCTAGGAATTAAGTAACTTAACAGAACGTGCAACAATTTTATAGAGGAAAAAATTATTTCTATTAAAGGGACTGATTACATGATAAGAAATACCATGTTCATGGATGGGATGTCATAATTTTGCAAAGGTATCAATTTTCCCCACACCTATCTATTGGTTTCAGTAGATTTCTTTTTTTTTTTCTTTTAAGATTTTATTTATTTATTTGTCAGAGAGAGTGAGAGAGCACAAGCAGGGGGAGTGGCAGGCAGAGCTGGCAGAGGGAGAAGCAGGCTCCCCATTGAGCAAGGAGCCCGATATGGGACTCAATCCCAGGACCCTGGGATCACGACCTGAGCTGCAGGCAATGGCTTAACCCACTGAGCCACCCAGGCATCCCGGTTTCAGTAGATTTCTGATGAAAATTCTAAAAGGTTTGTTTTGAGGGGTATTGAACAATCAATTATGAAAGGTATACGAAAGATTACATCTTATGATCCACTAATATTTCATATAAAATGTACATGAAAGAGTTGATCCACTAACAGAAAATGGAAGGTAAAGAGGGGAAAGGGGATCTGCCAGATCTTAAACATATTACAGAGACATCAAAACAGTATTAAAGAAGCACGCAGTTGGTGTATGTAGAGACAAATGGGCCAGAATAGATGGCATATAAAATATGAGATTAGTGCGTGCATGGGTGGTTCAGTCAGTTAAGGGTCTGCCTTCGGTCCAGGTCATGATCCTGAAGTCGCAGGGTCAAGCCCCCATCTGGCTCCCTGCTCAGCGCAGAGTCTGCTTCTCCCTCTTACCCTCCGGACCCTCTTGTACTCTCCCTTTCTCCCTCCCTCTCTCTCTCTCTCTCTCAAATAAATAAATAAATAAATGAGATTAGTGCGACCACAAATCAACAGAGAAACTGTGTATTACTCAGCAAATAATGTTAGGAAATATAGTTCATTTTATGAAAGAAAAAAAGTTGGATCTCTACTTCATGGCATTTAAAAATAAGCATCAAATGGATGGGAGACCTAAATATGAAAGAGAAAACTATAATAGAAAAAAATCAAGGACTATCAAGTCATCGATTAGCTAATTAGTGAGCAGGTACACCAAGTTGAGAGAAACCTTTTGGTTTCCGAAGCTGAGAGAGTCTTCTGCATGGGGTTTGGGGATGACGGTGTAGGCGGGATTAGGATTTTCATGAATGTGGAGTAAGCTTCCAGAAAAAGCGGGAACAACCTACATCCGCAGAGCACTTCACACTGTCACAAGCTGACTCGTTTCGTTTTACCAGATGGGAGGCAAACAGGGTGATTCTCTTTTTATGTACACTGAAGTTGAAGCTCTGAAAAGTTTACCTGACTAGACACCCGTGGATTCAATGGAATAGTCATACCCCAAGGCACCGCTTCCGACACCTGAGACCTTCTCTTTTCAGAGCTTCTTCAGAGTATGCTGGCGTATTTGCCAGCAGGGAGCCAGTGAGCAGAAGAGCCACCGCCTGCAATGGACAGGCCAGCTATTTGAGTCTCCCTTCCATAAAGACTGCCAGCTTTTGAGACAGACACTTGAAACTGGAGAAAGAAACCTAAGCTCACCAGCAAAATTACTTTGGAATATGCGGTTCACGTTCGAACGACCCATTCTAAAGTGAATAGCGCCATTAAAATTTGTTACAAATCTCCTGGGAGGCAGTTTCTTCTGCTTAATGGTGTCTAAGGTCTGTGTTTAAGAGACAAGAATACATACTCTACAGTCCTCCTAGAACTGCTGTAAGAATCAAATGAGAGGAGTTTTTACATATAAGGAATTACCTTCCTTTTTAAATGTCCTGATTCCCTTTAATGTGAATTAACATCAACGTCAGTCTGCAGCGCCACCTAGTGGATAAAATGATGCTGGCTACTTTTATCTGTTCTCAGGTGATAAACTACCTGTATTATAGGTCTGTTACTCAGGGCTTTTGCTCACACTCAGTGTGTTTCTTTCATATTTTGAATTATAAAAATAGTTTATGGGAGGTTTTGCCACTGTATTTTATTTTCATACGTCTTAAAAAGAAGCCAAAGTTTAAAGCAAAACCTATATTTTACTTGTAATGCTTCACCCTCTGTGGCTGTTCTTGTCAGAATTGCAACCCGGCTGTTTGTCTAATAAATGAGCTATTATTTAACACAGAAGGAAAATCTGGCGATATTGTTGGAGAGGTCTGTTTCCTTCTTGATGTAAGTTGTGCTTAAAATTCCAGAGTCCACACTTGAAATTTTTCTTGTCACAATTCATGCATTAGTGCACATACTTTTGCCTTAATACAAATCCATTGCATATTTTTAATGTTAGGCGTCATGCCTAGTGCTAGGGATACAATGATGAGCAAAAAGGAATGTGGTCCCTGTCTTCATGGAGCTTGCAAATCGAGTGAGAGAAATACACAATAATTCAGTAACCACGCAAATGTTGTTGCTTCCTGAGCTCAGAAAATTAGAATATTTGTTTGCTTTTCTTTTCTTCCAAAGCAGCAAGAGTCTAATTTGTCCTCATACGTATCTGGGTGTTCGAGGTGCAGTGGGCTTACAATGGAAGAGCTTAAAGCTCTTCTGTTTAAACCCGATGATCATAGGGAGAAGAAAGGGGTTTTCTCCATGGTATTGGATAACCTCGTGAAGGACTTGAATTTGGAGTCAGAAACATCAAAGTTAAGTCCTGTGATGTTTTTCTATTCCTTGACGTTCAACAAATGATTTTAGCTTCCAACACTCACTTTCTATTTTCTGTGAAATTTAAATAGTAATAATATCTCCGCTGAAGAGGGAAAGCCTATTACAGCACATGGTATATAATAGGTGATTAATAAATACATTGCTCATAGCATCATGTGATCACAGATCACGTGACTTTTAATGCGTCAACTTCTACTCACTGACCCCTAAAATGGTACGTAAAGTTTAAAGCAAAGAGGAAAATAGTTTAAAGTGAATGTTTAAAATGGGAGAAAACTAGTACTTTGAGACATTAATGTATAGCGTTGTGATGTGTGAATGCAAATGTGTGCTATTTAGTTTTCAAAGACATCCAGGGACAATATCTAAATTCTCACTCACTAGCCCCAAGAGTTGGGGTAAAGTAGATATTATAAATCCAACTGGTCAGATGAAGGAGGCAACAAAGCTCAATTAGCTAGCTTGGGTCTCATGACTAGTTAAAAGGTGAGATGGAACTAAAATCTATGACTCTAACTCTCTGGGTTGTATCTCCTTGAATGCCATCGAAAGGACAGGATACTTCTGAATAGCTGAACAATATTGACAGAAAGGACTTCTCGATATTGTTAGACGTCTTGCCATGCGGAATTTCAGAAAACTCTCTTATCGTACATACGAGTAAAGGAAATGCATCACATATTGTTCCAGTTATCAGGACACATACCCATTCCTGCACACAGCTCAGAATATCTCAGAAAGGATTAAGGGGCTAACATCTGTAGGAACCCACACATATGTTAGGGACTGTGGGTATATTATCTTATTTATTAAGTATACTGTCCCTGAGTTATAGAAGACACACTGAAAATAGCAAGGGTAAGTGATTTTTCCAGGGAGCTAGTGAATGGCAAAGACAGAAGTCAAGTCATGTCTTGCTGACCCCAGAGGCCCTCATATTTTGATCGCTTCCCACCCAGGAGAGTGACCAATGGAAGCCTGCTCACCTCTGACCTGAATATCTTTCACTGAGTATGATATCCAGTCAACTGGCAGTCAGATTATGTGACATCAGGAAACTGAAGATTGCTAATGTCAACCTCTTCATTTTAAAGAGAAAGTTGGGGAGGTTCAGATCCTTCCGTGGACATTACTAGAATCAAAACAGGTCTGTTAAAATACATGCATCTTACTTGATATTGTCTGCTTTGGGAAAGGACACAGTTACCAAGCTTTTATTAGTATTTCTTTATTCTCAAGCTCTGATCCCATTTTTATAATTTTTCTCTCTGCATCATGGACTTCTGAGGATGGCCCACTGAGGGGTTCCTCCTTGGCTTGTGTGCTTGTTATTTAATATGATACGGGAAGAGGAAGGAAAATTGGAAGTCAAACCTAATCTGGGAAAGAGACTGGTGTCACTAGACCTTGATATTAATTTTCCAGATGACTTTGCAGCTGAGTTGGCATTACTGTTTGACACTAGAAGATTGAAAGTAGGTAATAAGGTTAATGGAAGGCCTATGCCTGCAACCACACACCGTGTGCCACGAAGTAGGAATAGCACACAAGTATTTGCACTCATCACGCAGAACTCCGGAGTTCTAAAAGCCATAAGGGCTTTTCAAAAAGGACTGCTTCACATTGGTCCTGTGGCAGCTCAGGCTGGAATTCCCGTTCATGGGTTCTTTCAGATGACAATTCTCCACGAAATGGGCATAAGAGAGGAAACCAGCATTTGCCAAAGGAGAGCTGGTGAGGGCTGGTGAGGGTGAGGGCGGGGCTGAGCGACCGGGCTTCTGCGCTCAGGGCTGTGCTCTGAGGCCTCTCACGGTGCTCTGGTATGTGAAGCCATGAGCAAACCCAGCAGGTTCTGTCCCCGGGGCCAAGGTGATAGATGGAAACCGATAGACAGAAACCAAACTAGACCATACATCTGGGGACCCAGATGTGGTGCTCAGGCTCTTACCTGTGTCAGGGCTTTCCATTGGCTCTTCCTACTTTCTGAAAAGCTTCTTCACCTATTCCCATTTTGGTGAGGATGCCCGACCCCCACCATATCTGAAGCCTCTCCTAGTATGTTTATTTCCCTTAGCACACCAACTCTATGATTTTTCATTTGTGTCTTTTCTTTGAGTATAAGTTCCCAGAGGACAGAGACTTCTTCTATCTGATCTCTGTCAAAACACTAGCACATTTGCCTCACATATACATGTGCTCACTAAATACATGTTTATTGGATGAACAGATGAATGATTCACTTGTATAATATTTTAGAGCATTAAAAAAAAATCTCTGCTAGAAAAGAAGAGGTGACATGACTTGGATCGATGTCAACTGGTCATTTAGTCAAAACAAGCAAACAAATGAAACAAGTCCAGAGCCTGACGTTAAAACTTGAGACTAAAAACGGGAACTATAACATTATATATGACAGAGTCTGAATTCAAGATTTTTGAGAGACAAAATGAAAATTGGTAAAAAAGAAAAGTCAATATGAAGTTTCAGATAAGAGTTCAAAGAGTCAATTTTGTAACTATGAAAGGGAAAAGTTTGAATTTAATACTACACGTGAAAATTAGACCATTTAAATGATTGCAACCTCAGGATGAGTCAAGGGCACATGAAGTCTCCCAAAACCAAGTGGGCTCTTAGGCTGATTACCAGAAATACTGCATTCAAAAGAAAAATAGTTTCATTTCTTTTTACCCATGAGGTGATACCAGGAGAAGAAGGTTTTGTTTTTGGCACAGTATTTCAAGAAAACCAGCCCAATTAAATGAGCAGGATAGGAAAGATACTGAAACCAGTTACCATACGCGAAAACCAAATGTCTCGCTAGGAAGGGAGGCGTGGTAGGTTGGCAGTGAGCCTGAAGGGAGCGTGCAGATAGGAAGCTTTATAGCTGTGCACAAATATTTCATGTGGAGAAGGAATTAGCCTTCCCTTGCTGTCCTGTGTGGCAGGACAGGTGGAAATCACTCAAAGGCTGGCTTCGAATCCAGGGAGGTAGTGAGATTTTGGGAGTTGACATGATTGTCTTGTGACTTTGGGTGAAAGGGTTCTCCAGTGAAATGAAGCCAGTAGAATATGTATAGAAATGCAAAAAAAAAGGAGATTTATTGCTGGAATTGGCTCATGTGACTAGAGATGCTGAGAAGTCCCACAACCTGACATCTATAGGCCGGAGCCCCAGGAAAATCAGCAATGTGAGTCAGTCTGAGTCTGAAGGTTCCAAGAACCAGAAGCACCAATGTCAGATGGCCAGCGAAGATGCACGTTCCAGTTTAAGCAAAGAGAGCAAATTCACCCTCCTGCTATCTTTATGTTCTATTCACAGATTCAACAGATTGGATGATGTTCACCTGCATTGGAAAAGACCATCTTTTTAACTCAGTCTACCAATTCAAATGTCAACCTCTTCCAAAAACAACCTCACAAACACACCCACAGGTAAAGTTTTGCCAGCTGGGCATCCCTTCACTCAGTGAAGTTGAATTATAAAATGACCCACTACATTCTAACTACTTTGGGGGCATGTTGTGCTGGGTCAGGGAGGGCCCTATGCAGGGAACCCCCACATTTTCTTCCAGCTCTAAGTATTTTACACTTCTGATGATCTTTCCAGGATGTTGAGAATAAAACAAAATCATTTAGAAGTGTGTACAAGCACCCTATCAGCATAGCCTATCGTCTTAATCTGCCATTAAAATTTTCTGCCTAAACATTATTACTTAAACACAAGTTTATTGGAGTTCTTTGAAATAACTAAGAACGAGTTCTAGAATCAGATTATAATAAGAAAATGGAAAAGTCATTCTGCTGACTATTTTTCAGTAATTGTGATATAGAAGTGCCATGTTTGTAGCTCACTGGCTTAGAAAGGCTACTTCTGGAGGAAACATGGCCTCAAACCCCTTAGAGGCCTGATAAGTGCTCTGTTGATGTCAGTCACCAAAGTTTCACAGCAGAATCCTCAGGGAAATTGGATTAAGGAATTCTCTGGGAAAAGCCCCAGAACATTTATTTTAAACCAGTATTAGAGCAGCTGTCAGATTGGCCTGGGACACATTCTGGAAATAGACATTCCCTTGGCCTTCCTCACCCCATGTCCCCTAACCCCACTCCAATTCACATGTGAGAGGGCATGAGTCTCTTTACACAGAAGGATTTTCTAAGTGTGGGTTGTGGGTTAATAAACTCTGGAATGCATTCTGGGGAAGGGCTAAACAAAATCCTTCCTTAGAAGGGATAGTTAAATAGGATAGATTCTCGTTTGTCAGGGGTGATTTAAAGTAGTCATCGAGGGTAGGATGTGCCCCCCCAAGCCCTAGGGCACACCCACGACGAGCACCTACCTGGAGATTGCTCAGGTAGAACTTACCCAAACCTAGGATCACTCCAATAGGATAGCATAAGCTACTGTAGATGTAGATCTGTGTTGAGGCCGATGGGTAGAGTTACTGGGCTCAGGTGGACGGCAGGTCCTTCCCAGTTGCTAGCAGGTAAGTTCATGGTCAGTTTGTAACATTTTCTCTGGAGGCAATCATGCCAGCCCTCGTGTTCACCTAAAGTTACAGACCAGTTGCACTGAATGGCATCTAAACTCTAGGTCAAAAAAATAAAAATAAAATAAACTGTTAATAACCCCTGCTGGATGAGAAACAACTTCCAAATCCAAAGCTGGAACTAGTTTTTCATGGGGAAACATCCAGGAATCTGGAATAATTCCTAAGGTCGAGGAGGGGCAGAGCTAACTGTTCCTGGACATAGAAAAGGTCTCCAGACCTACAGAAGAAACTGGTCATTGTTCCTCAAGCTCAGCTCTTCTGAGACCTTCTGTGGATGGATTATTTCTGCTTGACCTATAAGCCTTTGGTTTCTCTTCCATCTCATTTTCTCCCTGGACTGCATCAAGAAATCTGGCATCCCAGTTGTCTCTAATTTTTGCCAACTCCTTAACTTCATGTCCTTTAAGTCAGCCTTATTTTAAGGCATTTGACTAAATGGATGTAAGTGTTACATTTTCTTTGAAGTCAAAGCCTTTAATTTTACCATGGATATATGAACAATTGCTTTGTTTTGCTTTTCTTGGTCTCCAAAAATAGGAAGAGGTTCGATTTGAACTTTCTGTGGCTTAGTCATAAAAATGTAAGCAGCATAAGAAATTGCATTATGTCCATTGCATTTGGCACAAATACTGATATCAAATAAGCAGTAAAAGTATTATTAGTTTAACTTTTTCAAAGGAAGCATATTCCTGGTCCATTATCCCAGTGAGTAATGCAGAGACATTTTCTAAGCTATTTTTTATCCAAGACTTATAAGTGCTGTATAAATTCAGCATCGGGTTACATTTGGTGATGCTATTATCATTCTTATTTTACAAGAGGGAAAAGTGAGAGGTGAAATGTCCTAGAGCTAAAGCACAAGTCATCTCCCAAGCCAGGATTTGACGCCATTGCTATTGGCTTCCCATCTCCATTTTACCAACAAGGTCATTGCCTTCTCTTTCCTATAAATGTTCTCCTGCTCATGGTGCAAGACCTCACAGAGGAGCATCCGACAAACACAATAAGGTCTGAGCTTTAATCTTGCACGACCACAAGTTTGCTTCCTATTCTAAAATAAGTCCAAGGCTTAACCAACTGAGCCACCCAGGTATCCCTAAGAATAACTTTTGGTTTGCCTATTTTAATTTTGATGTAATTTTAATTTTGAGATGCCTATTTTAATTTTAATTTTTCTTTTTTTAGTTGTGTGAGAAAAGTTGCATTCAAGTTATCTAGAGCTAATATTGAAATTAATTCAATATTTTGAATTAACTTAATTATATTAATTAACTCTATCATCTTTTTTGGACTTGAGGACTTTCTAAAACAGTAACAAGAACAATATTCCAGGCTGTCCAGGCAATCCAGAATTCCGTCTCTTTGTGTCAGTGTGAGTTTTTTAGGATCTTACTTCCTGAGGTCTTCATCCTAAACATTTTAATTTTCCCATTGAGGTAACAGCTCTGTTCCCAGCATTTCTCAGGCTACATTCCTGTCCAAGTATTTCTGAGTACCACCCCCAGTTTGTTTTCCAGAATTCTGCTTTTGTGTTCTACTGCGTAATGTTCTTGGGAAGCCATGTATTTCACAAAGTACAGTGTCAATGGTTTATGGAGTGTCTGAGAAAAATAGGTCAGTCCATTCCATGATTCACTGGGGAAAATCAGTTATTCACTGTTTATAAGCAGAGAGACAGTCTGTTACATATTGGTTGCCCTTGTGCTTCTCACAGAGAGGTCGTTTTATTAGCTCAAACTGGCATGTGCCCTCGTTCCCTGGCCTCTCTGGAGGGGTGTATGCCTCTCAGAGGACGATGTGGCCCAGCAACTCCCCATTCCCAAAGTAATGTCCTCATGGTCTTCCACTGGCAAAAAAAGACATTCCCATCAAGAACATCCAGTGATTTACATCGGTGCCATAACTACAAAAAGAGATTAGGATGGATTTAGGACCACCCGTCTCCAGTAATCGAATGTTCCACTCAGAAGGATTTAACATTATTTTGAGTTATGCTGATAATCACTTGTGAACTCTTAAGTTAATACTCTGATGGCCAGTTTCTGCTGTGAGAATAGAATTAACATTTTTTTTCTTCCACAATGGAGAGATTTTTCTCTGCAGGGAACACTAAATAGGGCAGAATCACAAATGTTTTGAAATAACCTTCTACGCTTTCTTTAAATGCAAAGTGCAGGAAAGAAGAATAATTCAAATGAAAATAACTGGAAAATACAAAAACTGTGAGCACATTGCATCCAAACCTGAGGAAGGTGTGCAGTTCTGTGACTAGTTTGCTCTGGGGGCCAGGAGATAAGGCTGTGAGATGGTAACTGGGTGTGCTGGGTGGTTCAGGAGAACAGAGAGGAGGAAGACCTTCTATAGAACATATACTTCGGAAACATTTATTGAGATCAGCCATCGCTTTTTCTATAAGGGAATGAGACCGGGTGTGTATTTCTGTGTTTGGCGGGGGGGGGGGGGGGGGGGGGGGAAGCACAGAAAGACAAGAGACCTAATAGGATAGGCCAGGAAAAGATAAAGGAAATGCTTCCGTGAGGTGAGAAAAGTACCTCACCCTCAGGGGATCCTGAGGTAATTTTGTGCCACCACAGGAGAATAGTCACTGGGCCTTGGAGCTAAAATTACTTCTCTTACTTAAATTGGCCTCTTCACCTCAAGGGGAGTTCAATTAAATACAGTTCTTCAGTGCTTCCTGAGTACCTCTTCTCCATGGGCTTCCTAACGTTTCCAGGACTTTCTTCTATGACAGGCTGGGGCGTTTTCATGATTTCTCCTCAACTTGCAGCTTCTGAGAACTTTCCTTCATTCTCTTTTCTCAGGTTTTTAGTATTACTGCAGTAGCAAAGTGGGAAACAAATTTCGCGTGAGTTGTTAAGTGTTCTAAGAGGATTTCACTGCTTGTGTTTTGCGAAGTCCACATGATTCATGCAAATCCTCTTCAATTTCCCTTTCAGGCCATGACTGCTGTGCTACTAGGCAGGAAAGGGTGCAGCCTCTATCTGCAGGAGAGGAGTAGCGAGAAATTGAAGCCAAAAATTCTGCTAACAAGATGGTTCCTAAAATGGCATTTGCCTCTTTTTGAGAAACATTGCTGAATGTTTTAGGCATTGTGAGCCCTCAGTAAAAATTTTTAGCTTATTTATTAAAGAATCCAATCTTTAAATTGGACCTAAGGTAAAAGTGAGAAAGCCTTGACCCCATAATTAAACATATGATGAATGAAATCATTATAGCCAGTCCTTTAATTTCATGTACAAGGCTGTTCCCCCAAATCTGAAAATGTTACAGCAATCTTACTCATCCCTTGCCTTTGGACACGATGATGCAGCTCCAGTATATCACAAATGTTCTTTAATTTCTTTTCATTCCTGAACAAACTACCATAGGCCAATGAATAACTGATCAAAACTAGAGATTCCCAGCTTTGGGCATGACTAGGGATTTATACCTCTGTTCCAAATGTACTTTTTAGAAGACCTATCCTTTCCTGTTTATAAGCCAGCTTCCTGACTTTCATATTTTCATCTTACCAGTAATTTATAAAATAATAAGTTCTGATACAATAAAATATTTTCCAACATTTTCATCTACCCTGCCACACACACACTTTACAAGGAGTCCAAACCTACCCATTGGCTGTCAGGTAATGACCTCACGCAAGAGATCAAAGGGTTTGTTCCTCAAGGAAGTCTCCAACAGTCTAAAAGCAGCACTTCAATCTGTGGATTAAGGAAGAATTGGATGTTGCCTTTATAGAAAAAGTTTACAGCTGGGACAAGGGAAAGAAAACATGTCTGTTCCTTTTTACGTACTAGGCACTATGCATTTGTAACCTCCTTGGAAGTTTCCCAGGTATAATCTGAAATCCACCCCCATTCACAGAGGGCAGGAAGAGACCAAAGAAAGAGGAAAACTGTTCGAGAAGGGTAGATGGAAGTTTTAGTAATAAGTAAAGAACTGACTTACAAGGTTTGTCTTGGGCACAAGATGAGTAGTTTTCCACACTCACCTACCAAATCTTAAAGGTTTATACAGGAGGGCCTTAATTAGGTTTAATCACATACACCAACCAGATGCTCTCAACACTCTATTTTCTATCTCAAGGTTGTATTCTTGGGCAGCTTCTGGGAAGAGGGAAGGCAAGAGGAACACATATTCTGAGGACAAGTGAGAGGGTGAGAAACCACTAATTGCCTGGGTCCGTTTCACAGATCAAGAGGCGGTCAAGTCTTCTTGATGATTGCCCCCCAAGAGATGCTCCTACAGTGTTAAGACATTTCCAACTCATAAAACCTGGAGGGTTATTGTTTTCTCCATTTTTAAAAGATTTATCTATCTATCTATCTATCTATCTATCTATCTATCTATCTATCTATTTAAGAAAGAGAAGCATATGAGTCGGGGGAAGGACAGAGAGAGGGGGAGATAGAGAATCTCAAACAGACTCCCCACTGAGTGCAGAGCCCGACCTGGGGCTCAATCTCAGAACTCTGAGATCATGACCTGAGCCAAAATCAAGAGTCAGATGCTTAACTGACAGAGCCACCCAGGTACCCTGTTTTCTCCATTTTTTAAGATGAAAAACTTAGACTTAGTGAAGTTTAACCTGCCGAAGGTCAAATAACTAATAAGTACATGGCTGACCCAGGACTAAAACTGAGCAATGTTCAGATTGCAAAATTGTGCCTCTCCCAGGCAGAAACCAGGTACTTCAAAGCAACTCTTCTTTCCTTAAATGACACTACTGTGACAGAATGTGCTGCTAAAGCTCCTGCTGTGTTGTTACTGTTGTCATCATTCTTATCATTTGTGTAACCTACACTGAAGACCTTGGGGTAGACCAGATGCTCTGTCTCTCTACACATTAAAAAAATCCCTGGCAGCTCTAAACACCAACCTAAGTTACTGGAAAATGCAGAAACCTTATACCAAAGGTTACCCACGTAGGCCTTTGTCATATATTTCTGACTGGGTTCACTGGCTTCAAATCTAATCTTCTTTAATGAATTGTCAGACACTGCAGCAAGATCAAGTACACGCTAAAGAGAAAAATGAAAGAGAAATGAGGTGTTTGACAGAAAGGGCTATTTTGGAAACCCGTAAGTAAAGAACGAACCAACCAAGCTATTTCTCTATATCAGTTGTTCATTCTTGTGAAAACATTTGGCTGATGAATCACCTTAATAATGCCTTTTAAAAAATCAGAAATGTGCTTTGCTAGCTTTACAGCCAAACTAGATATGGTCAAATATGTCTCTCATGCATAGCTGATTCAGAGATATTCTGTTTGGCCAGTTGTTAGAATAAGATCACTTTATGTGATGATGTAGAGCAAATCTAGATACTCTAAGTCTCCATCTGCTTAATTAGTTAGACATCTAGTCTTTTCTTAGGGTTCACCTCTCCAAACATTTTTAAAGAGTCTCTGGGTGTATCTGTGTGTGTCTGTGAATCAGTTTTCTTTGTCACCTATTGGAGAAATGGACAGTCACAATTTACTTTTAAGGTCAGGTTCCTTACGACAAGATGCTATTATGGGAATTTCCCATTGTATTCAGTTCATTAATTTTTTTTAAAACTTATATGCAGTAAATTGCACAAGTCATAAGTGTACCAGTTAGTAAACACACACACGCATACATGTACATGTGTAAAACCACAACCAAGATTAAGGTATGCAATGTTCTCAGTGTCCCTGAAGCCTTCCTGAGCTTCTCTCACTCAATTCATCAAAGATAATCACTGCAACAATCAATGTCTTTCTATCCCTAGAGATTTGTTTTTTACTGTATTTGGTCTTCATTGATAGGGAATCATGCAGAAGTTGGTTTCTTCTGTTTGGCTTCTTTCACTCAATATTATATCTGTGAGATTCACCAATGTTGTACATAATCAGATTTTATTCTTTTTTTTAATTGCTGAATAGTATTCCATTCCATTCTGCTATACCAGTTTAAATGGAAATCTTCTCTGAATATTCTTATGCAGGCTCTTTTGTACAGATACACTCATTTCACTCAGTCATGTATTTAACAGTGAGATCACTGGATAGATTGGGAAGGTATATACATATTTACATATAATTATATGTGTATATATAATTTATACATAATTATATATAGGTATTGATTGGTTGATCAATTAATTGCTGGAATGTAAGATTTATAGTTGCTTCATTTGGGTAAATATCGCCAGTTTCTAAAGTGGTTGTACCAATTTATACAAGAGTCTTCTGCTCAATCCCAGCAGCACAGGTGATCTGATCCCACCACCACTCTTCAGATGCGAGGGACTCAAATGATTCCCTTCAAAGTGAAAGGATTTTGTTTGTTTATTTTAATATTTATTTATTTGAGAGAGAGAGGAAGAGAGCAGAAAAGGGAGGGGCAGAGGGAGAGAGAGACTCTTAAGCAGACTGCCTGCCAAGCATGGAACCCAACTCGGTGCTCGATCCCAGGACCCCAGGACTGTGACCTGAACCAAAGGGAGAAGATTAACCACCTGAGTCGCCCAGGCACCCCTATGGTTCTCTTTAAAAGCCAAATTAAAACCCATGTTCAACATTTCTTTTTATTTTTAATTACTTAAGTATAAAAGCACTAAGGGCATATGCCCTTATTATAAAAAAAAAAAATCAAACAATTCAAATGAAAGTGATTCTCAACCATTGCCCCTAATTAGAGTCCTTTATAGAGCTAACTACTACTACTAGTTTGGTATTTATTCATCATTTAGAGGGTATCATATTTATGTTTATATTTATATTATCTTTGGTTAAATTATACATATATACATGAATATGTATTATCATTTTTTGTTTGTTTTACATGGATATTTTAATGCCACACACTCATTCTGTGACTCACTTTTTCATGTAACAATGTCTCTCTGTGAGCTTTCCATATCAGATATTTAAACATAACCCTCTTTAAACTGCTTCATAGTTATTTTAACCTCTGTTAGGCATTTAAACTGCATATGGGTTTTTCCTATTACATGCAGGGCAATGGTACACAACCTTTAATATGCTTCTTCGTACACATGTGCAAAGTGTTTCTCCAGAAAGAACACCAAAATTTAAACTTCTAGATCATAAACTTTTTTAACTTTAATTTCAAAATTATACCAAATTGCACTAGGTTTTAAAATTGCACTTTATAATATTATGGAATTTTTACTTCCACCAAAAAGTATGAGAAAATCCCTTTACCCATACACTTGTTAACGGTGTTATCAAATTTTAATATCTTTAACATCTTTTGCAGTGTATCGGGTGAAGAAAGGTATTTCATGAAAGTTTGTGTTTTGACATTCCCCAATATATGGTACAATTGAGCATCTTTCTGTATGTTTATTGATAATTTGTATTACCTATTCTGTGAATTTTCTGTTCATATTGTTTATCTTTTATTTATGGATTATGAGTTCCTTGTAAAGTTTTGGATGTTGATCCATTGGTTAGGTATGTTACAAATACTTCCCCTCAATCTACTGGTTATCTTTTAACTTTATTTGCAATGATGTTTGTTACATAGAAGTTTAAATTTTGATAAGATTAAATAAGTCCATCATTTTTCTTTCTTTTTTTTTTAAAAGATTTTATTTATTTATTTGACAGAGAGATCACAAGTAGGCAGAGAGGCAGGCAGAGAGAGGGGGGGAAGCAGGCTCCCTGCCAAGCAGAGACCCCGATGTGTGGCTCAATCCCAGGACCCTGAGATCATGACCTGAGCCAAAGGCAGAGGCTTTAACCCACTGAGCCACCCAGGCGCCCCAGTCCATCATTTTTCTTTATAGATTTTGCATCTTTTATAATGTTTAAGAAGGCCTTCCCAAGGCTGAATTAAATTCTCCTCTTTTTTTCTTTTGATACATTTATAGTTTTTCAAGCCTTTGATTTATGTGGAATTTATTTTTGTGCATGGTATAAGATAGAGATCTAACATACTTTTTATTCAAATGGATTGGCAAATGTGATTTTAGACAATTTACTTAATTTCATTTTGCTTCATTTTCCTCAGAAGAAGGAAAGACTCTTCTCTTCCTCTATGGGATCAATAAATTCTGGAGAAGCATTTACCCCTCCTGGCTGGGACCTCATGCCCATACGTGCACTGAGTGACAGCTATCCTGACTCACACAGTATGAGTATTTGGGAAAATGTCTCAGAAGAGCAGATGCTGGTCCCAGAGTAAAAAAGGCAGAAAATCTGGGCAGATAAACTAACAGATGCCCACCACAGTTCTAACAAATTTCTTTTATGCTTTTTGTGTATGTCTTTCTGACCTTTTTTTGCTTCTACATAGAAGATGATAATAGTAATCTTAATAACTAATGTAGAGCACTTTTCTCTGCAGGCTTGTGTTATGTGCTTCACAGGGCTCCTTTTAAAGATATATCTTTGGGGCACCTGGGTGGCTCAGAGGGTTAAAACCTCTGCCTTTGGCTCAAGTCATGGTCTCAGGGTCCTGGGATTGAGCCCCCATCAGGCTCTCTGCTCAGCGGGGAGCCTGCTTCCCCCCTCTTTCTCTGCCTGCCTCTCTGCCTACTTGTGATCTCTCTCTGTGTCAAATAAATAAATAAAATCTTCAAAAAAAATAAAGACATCTCTTTGATAGAAGAAGACATCATCAAGGATTTTAAGTACAGTTTGGAGCTGAGACAGAAGCGTGGGCTTTAGAGCTTTAAAGTTCAGGAAACAGGGGCGCCTGAGTGGCTCAGTTGGTTAAGCAGCTGCCTTCAGTTCAGGTCTTGATCTCAGGGTCTTGGGATCGGAGCTCCACATTGGGATCCTTGCTTAGCAGGGAGTCTGCTTCTCCCTCTCACTCTGCCTCTGTGCTCTCTCTCTCTCTCTCTCAAATAAATAAGTAAATAAATAAAGTTCAGGAAACAAAAGTAAAATTCAATCATCAAGATATCATCAAGATGAAAGATTATTATCAAGATAAAAAGCTTCTGCAGAGAAAAGGAAACAATCAACAAAAGGGAAAAGGAAACAATCAAAACTAAAACGAAGCCTACAGGGGTCCCTGGGTGTCTCAATTAGTTAAGCATCCGACTCTTGATTTTTGGTTCAGGTCATGATCTCAGGGTCATCATCAGGGAAATCTAAATCAAAACCACAGTGAGATACCACCTTACATTGGTCAGAATAGTTGAAACTAACAACACAAGAAACAACAGGTGTTGGCGAAGATGTAGGGAAAGGGGAGCCCTCCTACACTGTTAGTGGGAATGCAAACTGGTACAACCACTCTGGAAAATGGTATGGGGGTGCTTCAAAAAAGTTAAAAATAAGTAAAAAGTTAAAAGTTACAACCTAGCAATTGCACAACTGGATATTCACTTAAAGGACACAAAAATACAGATTCGAAGAGATATGTGCACCCTCATGTTTAGAACAGCATTATTGACAATAGGCAAACTATGGGGACAGCTGAAATGTCCATCAACTGATGAATAGGCAAAGAGGATGTGGCATATATATACATATATGTATATATATATATATCTTGCTCAGCCATGAAATATTGCCATTTGCAATGACAAATGGAGATGGAGTTAGAGTGTATTATCCTAAAAATAAGTCAGTTGGAGAAAGATAAACACCATATGATTTCACTCATATGTTCAATTTAAGAAAAACGGATGAACATATGGGAGGTGGGGGAAAGAGGGAGAAGGAAACAAACCATAAGAGACTCTTAATGAATAGAGAACAAACTGAGGGTTGATGGAGGGATGTGGGTGGGGGATGGGCTAGAATTGTGTTAGATATTCAGGAGGGCATTTGTTGAGGGCTGTGGGCGGGGGATGGGCTAGATGGGTGATAGATATTCAGGAGGGCATTTGTTGTGATGAACACTGAGTGTTGTATGTAAATGATGAACCACTGAATTCTGCTTCTGAAACCAACATTGTACTGTGTGTTAACTAACTAGAATTTAAATAAAAATTTGAAAAAAGTAAAATAATTTTAAAAATTAAAAAATACATTTACAATTGTTATAAAAAAAACTAAAAACAAATAAAAAAACAACAAAAAATAATAAAACTCTCTAGGTGATTCTAATGTGCAATCAGAGCATTTGTGATTCCTAGATCAGTTGTCAAAATATAATCTGCTACACTGCAAACCTTAAGTAAAGGTTTAAAGTTCAGTTAAGCTTTTTTCACGTTAAAGAAATGTAACAATCTAATAGGCATCAGAGATGTTCATCAGAAGTTAGAGGACATGAACCCACTCTGCTGCGAAACATACATTATTTATGATAAACGAATTGGCATTCAGGTTAAAAATTCAGCAAAATTATGTTTACAAAAACCAGATAATGGCACCAAAAAAAAGCTTAATGACATCATGCTAAAATTGCCTACATGCTTGGGTTTGGATTCTGGTTCTGCCATTTGCTTTTTTGAGATTTTTGACGAAGGTGCTTAGCCTCCCTCAGTTTCCTCATCAGGAAAGTAGGGATGCTCACACTTCCTACCTTACAGAGGCCTCTGGAATCTCAGATGAGGTACCAGATGTGAGGTGCTCAGCCCTACATGTAGAATGCTGCAACCCCTTTAAGAAGTCAGCTGCTGTTGGAATTGCTGGAAAACAGTCAGAAGGAAATGCGCAATATGGGATGAGCCAAAGAACTACTCTTACAAGCAATGAAAAAGAAACTCCAGATATTTACAAAAAATTGCTATCCCTTTAATAGTCGAACTAAGGCTTAGACACCTTAAATTTAGCGAAATCTGCTGGGAGAAAGGTGAATTTGTCAAGTCACTTATACTATATACTAAACATCCATCCTACCACATTCAATCCAACAATTTATTGAGCATAAATTTGACATCAGATGCTTTGCTAGATTCTGTGCAAGAAAATGGTTCCCTTACTCAAAAAGCTTACAGTGCACCAGAGCCCAACTCTAAACTGCCTGTGTCTGAGAAGGCAAAAGAAAAAAAGGACACTGCCCCATGGACCTTTAAATTCTGCTCAGAAAATGAGATCACTGGGAAAAATTAGATTAAATTAAATACATGGGTAGTATTTTGTGAAATTCTAAAATGAAAACTATTGATAAAAGAGCTGTAGGGGTGTTGGGAGAGAGAGGAGGAGACCAAGTAATGGACACTTGGAAAGTCATTCAAAGGGGTGAATCTGGACTTTCCTTTCATGATGCAGGAAAGGAGGATCTCTGGATGTCTTGATCAGAGAAGTGATGATAAAGTAGTATTCTAGGAAAACTAGCCTTCTGGTGCTGTATATGGTAGACTGGTTGGAGGATGGACAGAGAATGATTGGGATGCCATAATGATTAACAGGTAGGATGATAAAGATCTGGATGGACTTGATTCCAAAGTAGGTACTGAGAAATCATTTTGGCAAAAGTGATTCTACCAGACTTTGATTTTGTTCAACACATAAAGAAAGTGCCTATTTCTATAAAAATGGACAAATGAGGATATGTACCCATAACCAGCCTGTGCTCCTACAATCAGGTAATCCCTGTTACTCCTTTATGCAGAACTTGGGCTACTATGAAATCATACTTTGAAGTACTTTTATGTCCACCCATTGAAAAATTACCTTTCTAAATTAGGAATGAGTTCAAGATATTGCGATTAAATGTTTTACAAACAACAAGAAGCGGTTGTTCCTAGTTTCCAACTCATGTGAAAGACAGAGTTAGAACAGAATCTTGACCCCCATACCACAAATTCAATGGACATCTTTACTCAAGTCTACAGGAACTATGGATGGAAACATCCCAAAAGTATAGTTGTTCTCACTGATTTAATAAACTGCTTAAGAAAGGACTAAACTAAAAAAAAAAAAAAAAAAAAAAAAAGAAAGGACTAAACTTCATAATTTTGAAACACGTCATTGACAATTTTCCGAGGGATACTTTTTCGAAATATGTTTTTCTGTCCTGGACATAAAGTGAAGTATATTTTTATCTTTCTTCAATTTACTAACTAACAATATCTCAGGTTCATAATGAAGTGGACCATATAACCTATTGTTCAAGTTGGGACAAATCTGAGAGCAAAAGGAGATGGGACAAAAGCCAGCCTGGATGGATTGTGTGGGTCCTCAGACCTGTGGACAGTGGGGATGTATGCTCATCATAATAATGGTGAGTATACTGTTATCATGAGCGGATTCATCTGGGACTCCTTGGAATCCATCCACCATAAGTGCCATTGGTACATCCCATCCTCCCTTGTTTTGTCTCTCCTTCCATCCAGTTCGGTCTGGTGGTCTTTCTTCTGTCTTTCAAGGTAGAAAATCTCAAGGTAGCCACTTGACCTTGTGCACATCTCCAAGTCAACTATAGCCAGGCTGTCAATTGCACTGCTGTCTTAAAAATAAATAAATAAACAAATAAATAACAAAACAATAAAAATTTAAAAAATTCCCGAGAATTCAATGAGATAATGGATGTCAGAATGTTTGAAAACTACAAAGTATTATGGCAATACAGAGACACTGTGGAAGGAAAGCAAAAGCAACAAGAATCCCCTCCTCCCTCCCCCGTCCTTCCTCCCTTCCCACCTTCTTCTCTTTCCCCCGCCATTCTCCCCTCCCCTTTCCCCTGTCTCCCCAGGGGAAGAGCCAGCCCAGACCAGTCTAGGCTCCAGGTGTTGCCCCTTCAGAAGCAGTGTGGGTCCCAGGGTTCCCCTCTCTGGTCACCTGCCCCTGAGGGTAAAGACTGATGCTGCCATTCTGGTCACAGCAGGAGTCTTATTTTTTCATGCGTTCCGGCTGGGGTTCTTTGTATGCTTCTCTTCTCTGTCACTTTCTCTGTCCATGACTGAATGTCTCCCATTCAGGCCCTCAGAGGAGGGGGTCTGTTTGGCCCAGGGTGTCACCGTGGATTGTGAAACACTCCCACCTGGGGACAGCTGTGGTGCCAACCATTTCGGAGGCCATGGGCCTGGTGACAGAGAGCTGCGTCGGGCCAGATTCCGCTACTGTCACAGAGATCCTACTTCTGTATGAAGCCACTTTCAGCTCTTCACCCTGAGCGCAGTCCTGCTCTGTGGATCCCTAAACCATGCCAGTTGTGTGTGGTATTAATTCCTTATCCTTTAAGACTTTGGTTAGATCACTTTATCTCATTTATTCTACACTTGAAAGGATTTGATAGATTTAGGTCTTAGCAATTTCATATCCACCACACAATTCGTAGCACCTAAAATAATCAAATGTGTCATCTTTGAATATGAACACTCTTCCTGAAGCAAGAACAAAGATAATTATTATTCAGTTCCTACTAGACCACACATTTTACATATATTCATTCATGTGGATGAATTTTATTCACTCTCATTTAATGGTCACAAACTCAATACAAAGTTGATAAACTTCATTTTGCAGGTAAAGAAAGTGAGTCTTGAAAAAGAATAAATAGGAGCATCTGGACGGCTCAGTCGGTTGAGCATCTGGCTCTCAGTTTCTGCTCAGGTCATGACCTTGGGGTCCTGAGATCAAGCTCACACCTGGGTCAGAAGTGCAGACACTGAACATGTAATCTGCTTGAGATTCTCTTTCTCTCCCTCTGCTCCTTACCCTGATCTCCTGCACGCTGTCTCTCTAAAATAAATAAGATAGATAGATAGATAGATAGATAGATAGATAGATAGATAGATAGATAGATAGATTAAAGAGAGTAAGTAACTGGTTTACAGTTATAGAATTCGGATTCCAACTCCCTTCTCATTCTAAAGCTCATGCAATTTCTTCTTGACTCATGGTGACTTCCAGATTTCTTATTCCAGCCTCTCTTCTTTATTTTTCCTTTTTTCCCTAACTTCTCCTGAGATCTTTTTTTTTCCCATGTTGTATTATTGTATCAGAAAGTTTCTGAGACCCCTAGTGTAATCATGCTAAAATGTATTTTTTTTTTTTTTTGGTGTTTCACTTTTATTTTTCCATTAAATTTTTGTGTAAAAACATTAATTCATTAGCTATCTTATCTCCTCCTCTACCTCAATCATTGACCTACTTCCTCTTTAACCCTTTAGGTACAGCTAGGTGAATGCTTCCAGGAAAAAATTCTGTTTGAATCTTGTTGGTGGCCTGTATGTCATCATTTCCAGCTCTAAATTCTCTTTCCCTTTACTTTTAGTATATGCAAGCCCGTAAGAATCTTTGGAACTTTTGGATATCTTTCAAGTTCTTATAATTTTGGCTAAGATTACTACATGATCAGGCCTGGCTGAGAGGTAATAACAGGAGGCTTGTTTTACCGCAGAAAGGTCATCCTGATACCACATTTTATCATCCTCTCATTGCTAAGGTAGGTCATAGGGAAGGTTTAAGGTAAGAGGTGGGCTCCCCTAGTCGATATTGGTTTTCATTGGATATCATTCTTTCGAATATCTTTAAAATCTTAACTCAAATGGACTTGAGGAAAAAAGGAAGAAAAAGAGAGTTTCATAACTTACGTACCTAAAAAGGTCATCAGATAGAGGTTGAACCAGAAGCTAAAAGAAGGTTCTAAGAACTTTAACACTGCACTCTGGTGCGGGCTCTGAGGGCTTCTACTCTTATGGAAAGTATCTCCCTCTGTGATGGAGATCTAGGTTTAAATGCTCTGAGCTCTAGGTTCTCAGAAAGCAGAGAACTTCCCCAAACTTCAAAGAAGAGTTTTAACCTTGATTGGTTTGGATCACTTGCCTATCAGTGAGCAAATTGCTGCCATCAGAGGGCGAGGGTATTTTGATGGACTTAAGTTGTCACTTCTCTGTGCCTCTCTACTTGGTTTGCTGGATGTTTAAAAGAGGAGCAATATGACAAAGGAAACCAGGGGCTTTCTGAAAGGAGGGGAAGAATACCATAATCCCCTCTCTTTGGAATATTAAGTTAAGGTTTTCCCTCAGGGTAGACAGATGGCCTGTGGACAGAAAGGTCACCATCGGCCCCGCCTGGGAACAAATCTTAAGGGGAGAGTTTGCGCTCAACAGTAGAACCTGGTGGTTGATGGCTAAGCTTTGGAAGCTCCCCTGGACTTCAGAATGCTTTGGGAATAATGGCTGAGCCAGTGGTTATGAACTAATAGTTGTCCTTAGTGCCTGTAATGAGTTGAATTGTGTCCCTTGCCAAAATTGTATATGTTAAAGTCCTAACACCCGGTGTCTCAGAATGCAACCTTATTTGGAAATAGGTCATTACAGATGTAATTAGTTAAGATGAGGTTATATTGGAAGAGCATAGGCTTCTGATCCAATGTGACTGGGATCATATAGAATGAAGAGATCTAGAAATGTATACGCACATAGGGAGCCTGCTGTGTGAAGACTGGAGTTATGCCATCACAAGCCAAAGAACTACCAGGCCTGGAACAGATTCTGGGAAACTTCAGAAGGAGCATGGCCCTGCCAACACCTTGAATTTGGACTGCTGGCCTCCAGAACAGTAAGACAATACATTTCTGTTATGCTAAGCCACCCAATTTATGATCTTTTCTTATGGCGGTTCTAGGAAACGAATACGGAGGCCAAAGTTGAGGCACGTCTGTGACCTGTGAGAGACCGAGATTTAGAACCAGCAGCCATCACTGCATCTGGGGATAAAGGTCCTCGGATCTGTGCACAGTTGGTGCTTAACAGGTGCACCACGTTACAGAGAATCTAGATACCTGTGGGCTGAACATCTGGTATTTGAAAGATGGATGACTTCTTTTACAATTAAGTAGGAGGTATTGAGGTGAGGTGATCAAATTGGATTATACTAATTGGAAAATTGCATTTCCTTATCAAAATATCTGCTTATTTATTTACTTATTTATTTATTATTGAAGTATAATTAACATATGGTGTTATATTAGCTTCAGGTGTATGACATGATTCCAACAATTCTGTATCTTATTCAATGCTCACTACAATAAGTAGAATCACCACCTGTCACATAAAAACATTATTACGATATATTAACTAGATTCCCTATGCAGGGCTTTTCATCTCTGTCACTTATTTATTTCAAAACTGAAGTCTATAGCTTTTAATCCCCTTTATCCATTTCACCCATCTCCCTTCCCACCACCCTTCTTGCAACCACTAGTTAGTTTTCTGTATTTAAGAGTCTGGGAGTTTTTTGTTTTGTTTTGTTTTTCATTTTTGTTGTTGTTTTAAAGATTTTATTTATTTATTTGTCAGAGAGTGTGTAAGGGAGCACAAGCAGGGGGAGTGGCAGAGGGAGAGGGAGAAGCAGGCTTCCTGCAGGAACCCAACATAGGACTTGATCCCAGCGTCCTGAGATCATGACCCGAAGCGAAGGCAGACACTTAACCCACTGAGCCACCCAGGTGTCCCAAGAGTCTGTTTGCCATCAAGATATTTCTTGAATATCTAATATAAACCAAACACTGTTCTAGGTTCTGATAATGTGGTTTAGAATAGCATCGGTGAGATTTCTGCTCTGGTGATTCTTAAGGGATAAGACCCTATTTCCCCAGTAAGTTGTAAAGTAGGGCATGTGTTACATGGTCCCTCCAACTCCATGTAGGTGATAGGCCAAGGTCATTGTAATAATCTAGAGAGCCTAATTCAGATTTGAACTTGCCTCTTAATTTCTAAAAGTAAAGCCATCCACATTAACTGTAATGTTTGTCATTTCTCATTTATAGGTGGAGCAAAGAGTTTTCGCTCTTGGTTCCTGCTTAGTCGAACCACCATAATCAAGCAATAGTTTAAAAAAAATTTTTTAAGATTTTATTTATTTATTTGACACACAGAGAGAGATCACAAGCAGGCAGACAGAGAGGGGAGGAAGCAGGCTCCCTGCTGAACAGAGAGCCTGATGTGGGGCTCCATCCCAGGACCCTGAGATCATGACCTGAGCTGAAGGCAGAGGCTTTAACCCAGTGAGCCAGCCAGGCGCCCCTAAAAAATTTTTTAAGGATTTTATTTACTTATTTGACACAGAGAGAGTGTGAGAGAACATAAGCAGGAGGAGTGGCAGAGGGTGAGGGAGAAGCAGGCCTCCTACTGAACAGGAAGCCGCCGGACTTGATCCCAGGACCCTGGGAAGGCACTTAACCAACTGAACTACCAAGGTGCCCCACTTTTAAAATTTTTGATCTGATGAAGTTATCTTTAATTAGTCTAGGTTAGTGGTTCTTAATAAGCAGCAACAGAGTGCTATATGGACCTTTATAAACTTTTTTTTTTTAAAGATTGTGTTTATTTATTTGACAGAGAGCACAAGTAGGGGGAGCAGCCAGCAGAGGTAGAGGGAGAAGCAGGCTCCCCGCTGAGCAAGGATCCCTGTGTGGGGCTGGATTCCAAGACCCTGAGATCATGACCTGAGCCAAAAACAGTTGCTTAACAACTGAGCCACCCAGGTACCCCCTATGTGGACCTTCAAAAAAGACAAAATGCCCAAGTTCATTCTTAAGATTTGTTATCTCTTAGCCGGAGGCAAGAAGAGAGGAAGCAGAGGTCTGTAGTTGTTAAAGCTTCACAGATGGAGCTAAAGTTACCCCTAATTAACCACTCTTCTAAGCCTTTCGTCTCCACCTTGTCTGCATTGGAATCGCCTGGGGTGTTGTAAAACCACTGAGGCCTGGGTCTTGGTCCCACCCCAGTCTCCTGCTGTGAGATTCTGATTTAATTAGATTGGAGTATGTCTGGGTAGCAGGATATTTAAAAGCTCTCCAGTTGCTTTTAATGTTTGGCAACATTTGAGAACCGCTGTTTTAAGCCATAGAAATCCATTAAGTATTTTTCAGTTGTGGTTGACAAGATCAGAACTTGGCTTTAGGGAAATTAATTTGGCAACACTATATATGAGGTGGATTGAAGCCGAAAGAAGTTTCAGGGAAAGGACAGGTAGGAGACCAATGGAGTAGAATAAAGTTAGCTAGTGAGGCCTTCGAGGAGAGAGTGCAGCTGACAATGTGGATGGACAAAGAGTGGAACTTTGGAATTGGTTTCAGAGGAGCAAGTCTAACCACTGAAAGACTTTTTTGATCCAACATATTGCAATGACCTATGCGTCTAAATAAGAAGATGCTTTTTCAACTGATACACTGATGAGTATCTTTAAAGAAAATGTCCTGTTACTCTTAATGCCTAACCAAAATCTGACATACCCTAATGCAATTCAGAGCATCTGCTCCTTGTTTACTGTACCAGAATCATATTGCTGAGTTCTCAACTCAAATCTACAAGTATTTCCATTGTAAGTGGTGTGACTTATGATGTGGTAACTATTAATAATCAAAAAATGAGAATTAAATAGACATAAATGAAATATTATAATATAATGATCTGTTAATTATAGCCATTGGGTTTTGTTGCTATAGAAATTTCATAATCATAAAAAATTAAATAAGATTATTTAACATTACCTAAAATTGAGAAATTATTGGGGGAAATGCGGAGTTGGTGTTTAACGGGCATAAATTTTCAGGTTGGCAAGATAAATATATTCTAGAGACCCGCTGCATGAGGATGAGTATATGCTTAAAATTTCTCAACTGTACACTTAGAAATGGTTAAGATGGTAAATGTCACAGGTGTTTTTACCACAATTAAAATTTTTTAACTGAAAAAATACAACAAAATCTAAACTAAATATTAAGTTTTATATTAATTATCCTCCAATGTTAGAAAGAAAAAAATATAAATGTTTATATACACATGTTATTCTGTATAATGATAAGAAAATGGAAAATAGCCATTGGAGAAGAAAATTGAATTTTTTTTATTATTACTGAATGAAATTTTGGAAAAAAATTGTAAAATTTAAACTGTGGCAGTTAGGCTCCAAAGATGGCCACCAAAAAACCACACTTAGAGTTTTCTACATTGTGGAGTCTCCCTCTCATATTAGATCTGGGCTGGTCCTATGACTTGTTTTGACAGGAAAATGTGGCACAAGAGACACTATGTAAGTGATCTGCAACTTCTGCTTTCTCTTTTTGGATGACACTTTTTTGGATTCTTCCACATACTAGCCGCCATGTTGTAAAGGAAGCTTAAGGAGCAAGTTAGACAAGGTTACAAAGAGAAAAACAGAAGCCTCCAGCTGACAACCCCGGCTAGACTCCCAGCCAACAGCCAGCACCAACAGCCAGTCAAGGTAATGAGATCATTTTGGATCTCTTTCTCTCATCCCAGCACAATCTGCTATAGCCTGTCTTCTGTTACAACATTCATGTATCTCCTATGTAGAAATATACTCATTCCTCCTCCCAAACTTTCTTCCCATTACGGTGTCAGCTTAAATTCTAGATCTCATCATCTAAATCAAGGATCTCCTCAGGTGTTAACCTTTAGATATCAACCTTCAGTTGAGGTTTCTGGGTCACAAAGCCCTGTGAACTAAATACACAACCTACATGATGAAGAAGTGATGGGATAATTACAATATACATACCCATTCAAGAAGATGAAAAGGGATGGGAAGCACATAGCAGTTACTGGTTCATAGCAATTCTAAAATTCAGAGAGACACATGTTGTCACTTCCTCCAACTCTAGGGACAGAAAACAGGTCTTAATTTGAATCCAGTCCTTCTCCTTGGGAGTAGTTCTCCTTAACTCTTGAAGTTATCCTTTGATTTATTCTTTCAATTCTTAAGAAATGGCTTGTGTTGACAGCTGAGTGATTCTTTCCCTGCTTCTTACTTGTACGAAGTTGGGGGCCCAAATGCCTTTTCTTATTTTGAACTGACTTTGTTTCCTATATTCCAACTTTGTATAAAACTTCGTGGACTTCCAGGGTAGTTTAAGACCTATGTGGGCTTCCTTTGTATCAAATTATAATGCACCCCCCTAGCAAAAGCCACATTCACAAGTCTCTTTGACACATACTTCCCTCTCTTCTTTGGGCTGAGACTCAAGCTGCTAAATGAGAAACATCCTTCAGAAGGTGGGAAACCCTACTGTCTGAGGATCTCGACATTTGAGAGGGTTTCATGGCTACTCCTTTCATCTGATTTTTATTTGTTATCCTGAGAACAAGTTTCATAGGGTGCTCCATGAATTAGAATTGTTTTCCTTGGAGATCATTTCTTAGTTCAAGAGTCTTTTGCTGTCTAAATAACCTGAGAATGAGTAACAGTTTGTTTCCAACCCTACAAGTCCTGGGATGAAGATATTTTCTCTAAATTATTTTTGAAAACTAAAACATATCATTCTTTAGCTCAGCTCACCCCTCCTGTACTTTATCATTGGCAGCCAAAAAATACCAGTTGACATTTCCAACATCCTTTTTAACCATATCCACCCCTTATATAGTCCATAGTACTGCAGATGACAGCTTTCCTCATTTCTTCTGTCTGTACCTAATTTATATCACCTTTTCTTGCCTCTGGTAGCAATTTCCTCAGTTCTTTTTTAGTCTTTGCTAATCTCCTAAAGCCTCTACAAACGTCTACCTATTTGTTCAGTCCCAGAACCAATGCCATATGTTTTAAATGGATATTTGTTACTGTAACAGTATCACACATCACAAACTGTCCCAAAAAAATGAGTGGTCAACTACAATTTGTTAGTGTCTCTCACAGTTCTACAGGTTGATTAGATTTATTCCAGCTATTCTTCTGCCAGTCTTGGAGTCCTTCAGGTCAGATGATTGCTGGGCTGGAGTCCTCTGAAGGCTTAGCTGGGCTGGGCATCCAAGATGGCTTCTTTAGTCATGTGCCTTGGTGCTCTTCCTCATAGCCTTTCTCTCCAAGTGGCACCCCAGCCTCCAGGCCTCCATGTGTGGCTTCTTTCTCTTGAAGAATAGGTGTCTTCTCATAGTTAATTTCTAAGAGAGAAAAGACAGAAAGTGCCAGACCTTCTTAAATGTTAGTTCTAGAACTGGCCTAATACCATTTTTGACACATTCATTTGATTAAAGTGGGGTTTAGAATCGGCCCAGATTCATTATGGAATTCATACAAAATGGGATCCTGAGAGATGAGATTCACTGGGAGACATGTTTTGAAACTAGCAAAAATTGAAAAGACTAAAACTATTAGTTTCAACAGCATGGGGCATGCTATAGGACTGATGGGGCAGAATGTAAATTTACTTTTACTTCATGTCAACCAGAAATGAATTTCAAAAAATCTGAGGAGGCAAAATCCACTAAACTTAATATATTTTCCCCTGATCCAGTCCTATAACCTTGTAATTGGAATAATAAACAATGGGACGTTACTACAGAAAATTAACCCTATCAATTAAGAAAATTACTTTTTCCCAATTATAGATATGATGTTTTAGAAACCTATTACACACAAATGTCTTAAAATATCCAGAAAACTACTACACTTTGGTTTCTTTATTTTACCTCAAAATATTTTGCTAAATAGCAAATTCCTTGGGGATGGAAAAAAAATTAACTGGAAAGTAAGAATATATAAAAAGATAGTCACCAATTATCATAAAGTCTTAGTAATCATGAAGAAAGTAAAATGACTTAGTAGAGGGCAGAATTCTAAATAGTCTCCAAGTTTGCTGCCTGGTGATATACACCTCCAGTGTAATCCCCTCCTCTCACTTTGAATGTGAGCATGGACTATGAAAGACAGACTAGTCCCTCAATCATTAGATTACTGTAGCTGACTTCAGGAAAAGGAGACTGATTCCCCTGATCTCGTCAGGTGAGCCCTTAAAAAGGATTGAGCTCCTGGAGATGGAGATTTGAATGGGAGGACCATTTGACCCATGGAAGAGTCTCTACTGATGGCTTTGAAGACAGAGGGGACCATGGGCTGAGGGACTGAGAGTGGTCTTTAGGAGTTACGCATAGCCCTGTATGACAACCAGCAAAAGAACAGGGACCTCAGTCCTATGTCTGCAAGGAACCGAATTCTGACAACAAGCTCAGGAAGCTGGGCGAGGACCCTGAACTCCAGAGGAGAAAGCAGCCAGTCAATATCTTGAATTCAGCTTTGGGAGAACGAGAGCACAGAATCCAAGGGTGCCATATTGGAACTTCTGTCTTACAGATTTGAGCTGATAAATGGGTATTGTTTTAATCACTCAGTATGTGGTAATTTGTTATGCAGTGGTAGAAAAACAATTCAACAATTAGTTTTCATAAGACTTCAATAATAGAGGTATGTATTTGAAGTTAAAATCTGATTTGAAAACACGTGAAGGCTGCAGAGACAATAAGGAACAATATTCAGCTATTCTTGAATGTACATACACACAATACAGATTTTGCCAAAAAAAAAAAAAAATGTCCAACACAAGAGGATCATCCAAGGGACCTCCTGAGTGTGATACTGGGAATTTTATTCCTTTGGCAGAAACCATAACAAATTTGCAAGCATTATAGCAGAACATTTACACAGAAAATAAGCCTTAACATCAAATATTGCTACCCATGGCTTAAAAGATGAAATGCAAAACCAAGCAATTAGAGTTAAAATAGATGTGATGAATAAAATAATTTTGAATAAGGTCATACATGTTAAATATTGCTTAATTGTTTTCAGTAAAACCCCTGATATATGAAGGGATTAATCCAGATAATTACATTTGGATTTGTGGATTCCTTAACTGTAAAAATTTCTATATTTGAATATTTAGAGAATTGTGTCTGGTAGATAATATGGTTAATAATATGATGTTTTCATTTTCCTGTAATTGCCCCAAATTTATTGATTCACTAGAAACATAAGACTCAATGGCCAGTTTTACTTGTGGCTGAGATTCATTATGACAATAAATACAGAGCAAAATCAGCAGAGGAAAGATGCACTGGCGGGATACAGTTAGGCTAGGAAGGGCTTCTGAGTCTTTCCTCATCTGAGGCTACATACGTTGTGCGATCTCTCTGATAGAGAGCTGTAGTGGCATGAGCATAGTGTCTACACCCAAGAAAGCCCATTCGAGTTCCAAGGTGTGAGGCTTTCAGGAGGTGCTGAACACATAGGTATACCCTGCTAGTCAACCAGCCCTAGTAACTGAAACTCAGAACCTCAACAACGAAAATAGGTAAACCTTATCCATCTTGCTTTTTGTGCAAATCAACCTGACAAGCTGATAAAGGATGACCCGCTGCTCCAGATATAAACAACAAAATCATCAATCACTAATGTCAAGAACATGCCAAGGGCCACATGCCCAGAGGGTGGTCAAGGGTAAATCATGATTCTAGGTCCCCTTGAAGGCATGCGGAGTAAACAACCAGATCTCTGTTAACTCTTTCCTCATACAGACTAATATATATGTTATATGCAAATGTATAAAATAATGCTTTAAAAAAATGTTACATATATATATACATAGAATGCTGGAAATGTGAATGGAATATATATATATATATATATATATATATATATATATATATATATATATATAATATACAGCACACACAGTATATAATGCCGGACATGTGAATAAAAAAAACACATTTCAATAGAAGATCTCTTTTTTAAAGATTTGTTTATTTATTTTCGGGGGAAGGGGCAGAAGGAGAGGAAGAGAGAGAATCTCAAGCAGAGTCTCCCACTGAGCATGGAGCCCTATGTGGGGCTGGATCCCATGACCCTGAGATGATGACAGGAGCCGAAATCAAGAGTTGGATGCTTAACCAACAGAGCCACCCAGATGCCCCTCAATAGAAGATCTTAAAAAAGCATTAATTTAGGCTACAATGAAACAACCTGGTGTATGAAAACACTCATGAGAAACATACATTTAAAAACTTAAGCCACAATTGGAAAGTCAACACAAAAACTCAAGTAATGGCAGTATGGAACCATCCTTTAGAAGTTATTGATGCATTAATAAATTCTAGAATACAAAAAGTGTATCTTTGAAAAAATAAACGTTATTAATTTTATTCATTTTAGTCTGACATAATATTTTAAGTGAAATTAATGTTATAAGTAAAAGAGGGCAGAAGACAGAATTCAGGGTAACAAAGCCTTTGAAATCATCAAAGGCACTAAGAAAGTCTTTGAGGAAAAACAAATTGTGTTTATGAAAAATTTGTAATTGGTATTAAACAAAGGACAGAATCCATTGATATTAATGCCAACTTCTCTGTATAGAAAACACTAGAAATATTAAGAAGATTTATCCTAACTAAATCACAAGATTTGTCACAGCTATGAGCCAAAACTAAACTTCAAAATCAATTCTTTTCCTATAGTGGATGTAAAAGCACTAGTATTAAGAGAAAGGGTCACTATATCAAAAGAATGTCATGGCTTTTTCAGTGCCAGATTATCAAAGTAATTTGCAGAATTACTGGAACTGTGTAAATGTTTCCAATTTAAATAGAATACTGATCATAGTAAGGAAGGTGATCTTGATGGGCAGCAGTATGTAGGTTTTTTTAAAATCTTTTAAGTTCTATCGTAATCCAGCAAAATTGATTTGAGTTACGTTTGACATAAAACATTATGTAAGTGTAAGGCATACAATGTATTGATTTGACACATTTATATTGCCTAATACAGCAAAGTTTTGAGAGATAATTTCCTGGATGTATTTCTGAAAACCTTCTTTGACTATTACAGAATATATGTAACTTTGCCAACAGTGGTCAGCAGTGGAGAATGTGACTCCTCAAAATGAAAAGTTATAAAAGATGACATAATGTCTACAAGGTCCCATGAATGTCCAATCTACTATTTCTTTGGGGAACCCACAACTCCTAACCTCTAGAAACAGGCTTAGGAACAGCCGAGGTCAGGAAAGAACTGGGCACTGGGTAATGTCCTCAGCCGACTTGCATGCCACCAGGACAGACTGAACATACAAACAGACAATGGCCAGGTCATATTTAAATACAGATCTCTGATCCACAGTTTGCAACAACCTGCCCAGGAAACCAACCTCCTTATCTACAGTAACCAGCCCAGGAAGCCAGTCGGCTAGAAGCGAGACTTGGAGGAAGTCAGACTGCTATGTTTAGTAACAATCCAGGAAGTGGGAATAATAACTTCCTTACCAATTGACTCAAAATGGCGAGGACTTGAATAATAATTGACCACTTCCCTAATTCTTGTCCCATTTCCAATTTTCAATTTCCAAATTCGTACCCCCAACCAGTCACCTGGGATGCCCCACTTCTAGTTAGCCTGCTAATTAGTTTCCTCAGTCCAACCACCCCCCATCAGGGCACTTCTGAAGCTTTCTCTCTCTCTCTCTCTTTTTTTATTATAAAGCTTGCCCACTTCTCTGCCTTAAGATAGCCACCAAAACACATGTGTGGGTGGCTGACTCCCTTCCAGCTCTGAATAAATAACATTTGCTTTTCTCATTTGGTTGGTCTTCATTTAATTCTACAACCCCAAAACAGCTTTTGAAGAAAAGTGGGCGCTCTCTTCAGAGAGCAGCCAAGTAGGGACCAAGAGATGTGGATGATGAACTCTCCAGCCAACCATGGTCCTGGTGGGAATAAAGGTAAAGACCGCTCCCTCCACTACTGGATGCTGAACAGCCCCCAATTGAGAGAAGTCTCCCTTTGGCCACTGAGGGCTTCATCTTCTCCATCTTGCCTACTCGCTGTCCAGGAAGGCATCACGAAGGTGCTCCCAGCCTTGGGCTTAGCCTGTCTATGCGCACGCGCAGCCTGGGAGCCAACCGTCCCATGG
Source organism: Procyon lotor (assembly GCA_028646535.1). Taxonomy (NCBI): domain Eukaryota; kingdom Metazoa; phylum Chordata; class Mammalia; order Carnivora; family Procyonidae; genus Procyon; species Procyon lotor. Next base: position 24,806,909 of record CM053608.1, read on the forward strand.
AGAGTGCTTCATCACTTATAATTTCCCTTTCGGTACTTCATCTTGGAAAGTGTGATGTAGGAATGAAGTAGGAACACTTGAGGATCGGTTATTTGACATTTGAAGTGTATTTTTGCTAATCAAGAACACATACTCGAAAAGTACTTAGTTAACGTTTGAAACACTCCAATCAGGAGACCTCACTCCAGAGGCGACAGCCCTGGGATCCCACTATTTCTAGCTGTCCTTTAAGGGTTGTTCATCAGCGGAAGAGTTGTTAATACTAATTTTACATTGCGAAAATGAATGGTGTTCAAGTTTGGTGATTTGCTTAGACCTACTGCACAGGAACGTTTAGATGAGCACCACAGCCTGGAGTCTTGAAAACTCTCATTCTAAGCCTTCAAATAAGACCTGGCCACATCATTTCACAAAATCACCCAATCTGACTAGATCAGCTCAATGCTGCTGCCAGAAGATCCTCATATCCCGTGAATCTCTGGGGCAAGGTAGTCACACAACAGTGGCTGTTGTGACAACTTGTTCAAAGCTGTTTGCGTAGCATAATTCAACCTGAATCTTCCTTTCATGGTAACATACATGGATAGTAAGGTTGTGGAGTGCTCCCTTAATTCTTCTACCTCATCACTGGAGACTACTGACATGTCCGAAAAAAGAAGCTATCGCAAATGGACAGATGACCTTAGATCGGTTTCAATCAAGGGAAAGGAGTGTCTTAGAATCATATCTGCAAATGTCTGAGAAAAATCTATTCCATTCCTGAAATGATGAACAACTTTCTTAATTTGTGAAAATTCACAGAAACACAAGGTTATCAGGCAATTGAGAAAAACACACGCAATTCTTTTTGCATCACTGTGAGGATTAAATCAGACAACATTTATTAAGTACCTAGTGTCGCCTCTGTCCTTTGGTAATTTCTCTGAGTGGTAATTAGTACTTTTAATAATCAAGTGTGATGTCTGAGAACTAGTCAACAGAGACTCTGAAGTTTCATTTACTCAATAATTCTCACACAAATTTAACACATTTTTTTAAAATCCTCCTATGTGGTAGGCACTGAAGCTATAATAGTGAATAAGAGAAAAGGACCCTGCCTTGCAGAAGTATACATCTAAGGATGGAGACACATTACCTCCAAATAACTCTAAAATACCAGTCTGTCCTCCAGATGGACAGAGAGCCGTTTCCAGGATCCAGAGCAGTGGGACGGGGACAGGAACAAGGAAGGGATGGTTGCTTTAACCGGCATGTATGGGGAGGCTTAACTCTGAAAGTGACATTTGAGCAGGGTGATGTGAGGAAGCAAATCATTGCAACATCTGGAGAAGGGTATGCTGGGTGACTGCAAGAGCAGGTGCAAAGGCTCTGATGGGGGAGTGTGCTGAAATGTTCAGGAAGAGCTGCAAGGCAGGTGGGGCCAGGCACGGTGATGGGGGTCTGGATGGAAATGAGTAAGGTCACCAGAGACATTTCAGTAGTCCAGAGCAAGTTGATTGTGGTTTGGCACAGGATGTTGGCAGTGGCGGAGATTTTTAAAAAGTCACATGCATTTTGAAGGTAGAGCTGGCGAGTTGTCCATGGACTAAATTTGAGATGGGAGAGAAAAGAGAAGTTAAAAATGTCCCTAAGATTTGGGGCCTGCAATGAAAGGTGGTGTCATTGAAGACGATGGGTGAACAAAGGAAGCTTTGGTGGATAGGACAGGAGGGTGTGAGGCAATGCAACCCTCAGGTCTGGATGGGTTGCAGGAATTGCCTGCAATTAGTGTTCAACTCTCAATACAAAAAAATTTGACCATTCAGATTGGACAAGAGTAAGTGGTGGAAAAGGAGACAATGTGGAAGTCAAATGGCCAGAGCGTTGGATCCTAACAGGACTAAGGCAGAAACACCTGGTAGCAGTTTTACCAAGTCTCTGATGAGAAGGAACAGGAGCTGTTGTTTAAACTGCACTGTGCTTAGTCATGATTTATAATATGTCTGTTATATTTCCTGTATATATTCCCTGTTCCCGCTGGTCACGGGAACTAGCATGGAACCATCCCCGGCGCTCCTCCCCATGACCTTCTGAGGAGAACTCTTCAGGGGTCTGCTGTTCTGCTGGGTCTTTTTAATATTGATCAGGGTAATCAATGAAGAGGAGATTTGGCAAGAGCTGAGAAGAGAGAGGCAAATTTACATTGGGAAGGGCATGAGCCTACAGAACAAACCTTAAAACAAAAAGGACAAGATATCTGTTGGCAGAAAAGAAGCAAGGTGGGAATGTCACAATGACCCTCAGTCAATTTCTGATCCGAGACAGCACGGAGTGATCCTTGCTGCTTGCCTTCTGTGATAATACCCACATTCTAGACATCGTTTTTAGTAAGTCTACACTGCATTTCCAAAAGCACGACTCCTTTTTTACTTGCTTATAGCTATCTTTTGCAAATTTTGCCACCATTGTAAATTGAGTTTATAGGATATATGAAAATTCAAAACAAAACCAGTGCTTCCAAAGAAAAGAGGCTGTCACCTGAAATGTCTCTCAATGAAGTAAATTTTAAGAGCTTGAATAATTTCAAGAGATGGAAATAAAAGCTTCAGTAACATTTGAGGCTTTCTTTTTTTTTTAATTTTATTTATTTATTTGACACAGAGAGAGAGATCACAAGTAGGCAGAGAAGCAGGCAGAGAGAGGGGGAAGCAGGCTCCCTGCTGAGCAGAAAGCCCCATGAAGGGCTCGGTCCCAGGACCCTGAGATCATGACCTGAGCTGAAGGCAGAGGCTTTAACCCACTGAGCCACCCAGGCATCCCTTTTTGAGACTTTCTGTTATGTTCTGCTATTGAAGAGCTATTGAAACAAATGAACAAACAAATGAGAAATATCTTAGAAATCAAGAGTATTCCTAGAATGCGATCGAGAAGCTTTCATTCAGGTTTGCCTTAAGAAGGAAGCAATGATAATCACTAAGTTTCACTGAGCACAAGTAAGTGCCAGGCACTGTGCTAAGTTGGTCCACTCTATGCTTGAGAAAAACCCAGAGAGCTTAAGTAAGCTGCCTCATTCACACAGGTGGGAAATAACGTATCCAGAGTCCTTCATCAGAAAACCAAACTGTGAAATTCTTTGAGAAAGAAGATTCCTTCCCTTTCCACATCCCCTTGAATAAAATTAAAAAAAAAAAAAAAAAAGGGCAAAACACAAAACCTTCACCCTTTATCAACCAAAATTACATTTTGTAAACTACCGCAGGAACTTCACCAACAGATGGCAGCATTGGCTCGGAAACGTCTGACCAGTCCACTACAAAGGACCCTTACAGAAAATTCTGGCACTGGAACAACAAGCAGCTTTTTATGGCTTTTTCAAAGAGGGTTTTTGCTTTTGTTTATATAAGGACGCTGTTGCTTTATTACTTTATGATTTCTCTCGAAATTTCAAGCGTTAAATTTAGACATGGAGCAAAGGAATATTCTAGAAACTTTAAATTTACAAAATTTCTGTAATAATACTCGGGTTGGACTCACTTTATCAGAGAGAAACAGTGCATGCGTGGAAATAAAAATTAAGTTTATCATTTTGAAAACTTAAAACATTTATTTTTATCTCATTTGCTTTAAAAGAGAAGTGAAACACATTGTCGCCAGGATTGAAGAGCTATAAAACCACAGAATGTAAAGGCTGGAAGGTAATTAAATGTTAAATCCCCCATCATATTGCAGACTTACTGAAGTGAAGTACCATAAGATAAGATAAATAAGGTCATTTAACAGAAAATCCAGTAAATTCTTTGTCTTACATAAATATTATTTGTAAATATCTACTTGCCTGATTGTCCCAAGGGACTTGATCTTGTCCAACCTATGTTTTCCACTAACATTAGTTAAAAAGATTGTAATGAATACATGACAACATTGCCGTAAATGTTGAATATTTCAGAGTCATTTCACCAAAATTAACGGAAACTTCTCTAAGCGGCTTTGTTTCACGGCTCAAGTACTAATTTAAATGGAATTAACTGCTGTTAAAGCCTGTCATGATCTTTTAAATCAGGAACAAGTTTAGACAGGGAATGTTTCCTTTGACTTAGGAATAATTTCATTTTTAGCTGATTATACCTATTTTGAGCTTAATCACTCTGCGGTTTTCATTACCTGTGTTGGTGCCACCAAGTGATAAACTTGTAAAATGACTTATCGGTTACCAATACAGATAATAGTAATTACAGGTTAATATTTCAAAGAGGATGTCAGGGAACTTAAGCCTGGGTGTGACTTAATTCGTGTATTCACTAGTTCGCTCTTTCATTTACTCATTCATTCAGTAAATGTACACCAGGCACTTAGATGTTAGGGCTACAGGGTTGAAGAAAACTGTTAAAGCCCTGCCATCAAGAAACTTACATTCTGAGTGACTTATAATAAAAGCTAATATTTAAGCTAAGGGGAAGACTCATTTGCTGTTATAGTGGAATTATACCGGTTGCTTTAAGCAATACTCTACATTTCACAATAAACTTATGAAGTTGGTACTAACTTATATCAAGTGAATTGTGAATTGGCTTCATATCTGAACAGTGTGATATTTTGACCTTGGAACAAGATATGGAATTCCATTCTCAGTTGCCAAAAACCGCCAATTGGGTAATTAAGGATCATCTATGGTTTAGATCACCCTGACTTTATCCATCAAAGAAAATTTGTTGAACTACCGTGTGCTGACACTATGCTATGAATTAGTTAAGATGTACAATCGGTCTCTGCCCATCAGGAACATATACTCCACTGTATTACTATTTTCATTTGTAGTCCATAATTCAAAATGGCATCTAACCAGGATCCTCCAACCCATCTTCTTTCTGCTTATTAAAATTCTTAAGAAAAAAGAAATACATGAAAAAGAGAAATCTATGAAAGCTGACAACGCTAGAAATTAAAACTAAAAGAAATTTTCCTTAATTCCATGGGAATTCCATTTCAACCTAGGTTGAAATGCTTTGCCCATAGCATGAAGCTAATACCTTCCAGACCATGTGCCCACAAGCCAGAAATGCAAAGCCTGATCTAAAAAGAAAACCAGGCATCTCTCCCTCTCCCTTGCGGCTGTTGCTTTTTCAGACTCCCAAATTGCCATTATCCCCTCTATCCACCATTCCCATGTTCCTTTTAGTGCCTTTCTCCATATGCCTCTTTAGGGACCATGGCTTGAGGAAGACAATTGGACAAGGAGGGAACGCACTGAATCTAGAAATGTATAATTTTATAACTCAAGTGCTATCAATAGTGCCAGGTCCGGAGGGAATCACTTTTTATAATCTTCTTGTGTTCAATGTCAGAAAACTGGTAGAGGAGTAGAATAAAATATCCTCAGTTCCACACAACAAAGCTAGATGAATGTAATTTGTAAGCTGCTAGGATTTGAGCTAGGGGTTGAGATTGCTAACCTATTAAACAGCCTCTGATTTAAACAGAAAATTTAGCTAACTCCCAATTGTGAGAAATTGAAACCAAGGGTATCCATCCACCCCATTTGGCAAATTCTAGATCTGGATACAGTAGTTATCTCATGGTGGAATTACGAATATGCAAACAAAGAAATAAGAAAACATGATTCGTCCATTAGCTATTATTGCATAACAAACAACCACAAAATCTTAGTGTAGTAACATGCAACAATAAATATTTATCTCATGGATCTGTGGATCAGCTCAGGGTTGGATGATCTGGGGTGTACTCGATGAAGTGTATTCTTCCATAGGCCTAAATATTCTTTAGTAATAATCAAATATAACGTACACACAAATAGAAAACATAAAGATTCAGGAAATGTATTTCAGAATAAGAGAAGAGACTTGTGGTATTTAAAATGCAGAAAGGAAAGAAGAAAACTGTAAAAAGGATTTCTTGTAGAACCTACCCCACAAAGTTGAGGAAACTGTTTGAAATTTATAGTAAGATTCAAAATGACATTGTCTACATCAAATACGACCAGAAAATTATAAGGAGAGAAAAATCTGAAATTAAAAAAAAAAGTACGCTGAGATATTAAAAGCAGAAATATAGTGAAGCATTTTAAGTGAGGTAAAAAATGAAGAAATAGTTAAAAGTCCACATTTAAAATAATAAAGAGCAGACTTGATATCAGGTAAAATCCAACTGGTAAGATGAGGGGGCCTTCATATAATGTAGAGAAGGTGGTAGAAAATATTCACAATATGAAGTTAAGGGTTCCTTGAAGAAACAACTCAAGCAATTGAAACAAGAAATGATTATCCCCGGAGGCACCTGGGTGGCTCAGTGGGTTAAAGCCTCTGCCTTCAGCTCAGGTCCATGGTTTCAGGGTCCTGGGATGGAGCTCAGGTCATGGTCTCAGGGTCCTGGGATCAGCTCCGCATCGGGCTCTCTGCTCAGCGGCGAGCCTGCTTCCCCTTCTCTCTCTGCCTCTCTGCCTACTCGTGATCTCTCTCTCTCTCTCTCTCTGTGTCAAATAAATGAATAAAATCTTAAAAAAAAATTATCTGCATATTGAAAAAGGTTCCTGAGTTGTGTCAATGTCAAAGGCCACCAGGAATTCACTCATATTTAAACAAAGTGTGTCCTATTGTTTTTTTTGCAAGAGAGAGGAAACACATGGTGGAGAACCGTGGTAAAAGGATAGAAGGAAAAAACTCAGAGGACCCAGGCTTGTGTTAAGTGATTTTGAGGAAAATTCAAGGAAGTAAAGTTTTGCTCTGGATTTGATTCCGTGGGGAAAAGGGGGGTTATTCTGTGATTGGATATTCATTAGTTTCCTAGTGTTGCCACAACAAAGTACTACAGACACCGTGGGCTTCAACAAAAGAAATGTATTGTCTCAGAGTTCAATTGTCTCAGAGCTAAAAAGTCCAAGATCAAGTTGTCAGGAGGACCAGCCTCCCTCTGAAGGCACTAGGGAAGGCCCTGTTCAGACCTCTCTCCTGACTTGTAGGCAGCTCCTTGTCTTGAGACAGCGTAATACCAATCTTCACATGGTCTTCTCCCTTGTGTGCATGTCTGTGTCCAAACTTCCCCTTCCTACAAGGACACCAGTCACAGTGGGTTAGGGGATTAGCATAATCCCATTTCAACTTCCTTCCATGTGCAACAAACTCATTTCCAAACAAGGTCACATTCTGAGGTGCTGGGGGCTTGAGCTTCAGTGTATGAAGAGTGGCACGATTCCATCCATAAGTGGTATCTTAGTGAATTTTACCTTGAAAGAGAGAACAGAACAACGAGGCTAAGGCTGTGCCTGGTAAAGAGGCAGCAGTCAATTTCACTGATCAGGCTAGGAGGATGTTTGATCATTTTTGTGGTTTGGAGAATGTTTGTCTTTCTCTGTGCTCAGGCATGATTAAAGAGCAAACTTGTTTTTCTCCCGATCCATCACAGTCCCAGTTGGCCTTGCCTGGTGTTGATGTTCTATGAAGCTGTTTTTGTTCAACAGAGTGGGGCAGAACTTAGCTAGGAGCACCAGCTGTGAGGGTTAGCAAAACCAAGATCTAATTAATAGTACTGGCCAGTTCCTTTCTACAGAGTCTGTCTGCCTCATTCCCACTCTACCATTTTGGTTTGTTTATTTGTTTTGTTTTAAAATATTTTAATTTTTTCATATTTATTTGACACAGGGAGAGAGAGAGAGAAAGAGAGAGAGAGAGAGAGAGAGAGAGTGCGAGCATAAGCAGGGGGAACAACAAGCAGGGGGCAGAGGGTGAAGCATACTCCCCGCTAAGCAGAGAGCACAACACGGGCTTGATACCAGGACCCTGAGATCATGACCTGAACCCAAGTCTGACCTCAACAGACTGAGCCACCCAGGTACCCCTCACCTCACCCCATTCTACCATTTAGATCAAGGGTAGATGAAACAAGGTCACAGGACACTAACTTATGATTTCCAGATCTTCACCATGGCCAAAATTTTGCTGAATAAGAGGTATT